>CM059275.1:21282062-21522062 GCA_030347295.1 Setipinna tenuifilis
AACGTCGACATTTTAAAATTTAGGTTAGCTCATACTGTCGTTTACTAACTTTCGTACCTAAATACTGAGTAGACGAATCAGTTAGGTTTCTCTTTTCAATGCCACGACGCTGCACC
The DNA here is from genome assembly GCA_030347295.1 of Setipinna tenuifilis. Taxonomy (NCBI): domain Eukaryota; kingdom Metazoa; phylum Chordata; class Actinopteri; order Clupeiformes; family Engraulidae; genus Setipinna; species Setipinna tenuifilis. The sequence goes on from CM059275.1 coordinate 21,282,179, forward strand.
CTGGCAAGAACGTGGACTACGATTAGTTACTCTCATCAATACTTTGTTGAAATTCAAGTATCGTTTCGGAGCTGAAATGGCCTACTGTTGACGACAAGATGTTTTGTTTTCTGATTCACTGTGTAGTCTATGTATTTACCTGATCCCACTATATGTCGGCCTTGCCCTGCACCGTTAACTCCACTGTCTTTCAGATGCACTTCATGTTGCTGTTTAGCCGTCAGGGTAAGCTGCGGCTTCAGAAGTGGTATGTGGCTGTGTCCGATACCCAGAAGAAAAAGGTCGCTCGTGAAGTCATACAGATGGTGTTGGCCCGCAAACCCAAGATGTGTAGTTTCCTAGAGTGGAGGGACCTTAAGATCGTATACAAAAGGTAATGTTAATCTGCCATTGTTGAATGTTGTTAATAATTTTGTTTTCTATTTACTAATTGAAGTATAGGTGTACTTAAAAAAGTTTTAGTTTACTTTGAACTGTATTCACTTACAACACTAGGTTACTACTGTTTTTTAGAGAGTGAAATCTTATCTAAAAATGAAAGTCATTTGGAACTTTGTGTGTGTAATGAGACTTGTATGTTGAATTGTAAGTGTCCTCAGACAAAAACAACATTTATTGTAGGCCTACTCATATCGTTGTAAAGGAACACAATTAAAGCTCATGACCTTGCCCTCTATAGATATGCGAGTTTGTATTTCTGCTGTGCGGTTGAAGACCAGGACAACGAGCTTATCACCCTTGAAATCATTCATCGCTATGTGGAGCTGCTAGACAAGTATTTTGGCAGTGTGAGTCTCCTGTTTGCTGTGTGCTTGCACTACAGTAAATAACAATGTTATTCTGGGTGTGGTTCGTATAACAGCCTGTGTTTACTTGCATTAGGTTTGCGAATTGGACATCATCTTTAACTTTGAGAAGGCCTACTATATCCTGGATGAGTTCATACTGGGTGGTGAAGCACAGGAAACCTCTAAGAAAAATGTGCTCAAGGCCATTGAACAGGCTGACATGCTCCAGGAGGTAAGTTGATGTTAAAATGACAGACCCTTCAAAAGACATATTCAAGGCTGCCTACAGTACATCTCAAAGAGCCACCTATATACCAAAGTTAGTACCTATTTACAGCTACATTTTATGCTAAAGATCACACATCTCAATTACAAAATACATTGTATAATTTGATTATTCAGAAGTAGGTACTAGTAGTAGGCATCTTCTCAAACTGTTTTTCGTAGGATTACAGCATGCCTCATTACACAAGTGCTTACTTCACTACCAGTTAGTGAAATTGACCTTTTTCTTACTGGGCTTGCATTGTAATCTTGGTCATTATCCATATGAAAAACACCTCAGTTGGTACAACTTCGTTTGAAACATGGAGACTAATAATTAGTGGATGGCTAAAGATGTTTATTTTTCTTGTCTTTTTAGGAAGCTGAGGCACCACGCAGTGTTCTCGAGGAGATAGGACTGACATAAACCAACGGTCACTGCAAAACCATCTCACGATTCCCTTTTCGATATACAGTATTTAAGTGTATTTCCCCATTTCAAAAAGAACACTACAGCCGGTTTGGCTTATGATGTGCATATTTGCACCTTTTTTTTTCAGATGTACTTGCAGGGAATACTCACCAAACACACCCCATTGGCCCTTGGCATAAGTAGTGCTTTATGTACGTGACTTAAAACTGACTGGACAACCATACACTGCCTTAAAGTTACACAATTTGTCAGTTTTCTGAATGACATACACACTTATTTTCTTTCCCATATCTGATGTCCTTGTCAGTGTGGAGTCTCCAAAGAAGAGTTTGTTTGCCATTCAAGGCCAGTAGGCAAAAAGTAACTCAATACAGACCAGCTGTGTTAGCATTTGAGATGTACTGGGCTTAGGATAATCTGTAGCGTGACCGTAAACACTGTTACATAGATTTTTCGGAGTGTTTTCCATGTCATGTTCATAGTGTGGCTTTACGTTTACAAATTAGAACGAACATTCCTTTCTAACTTTTGTCTGAATTGTAACAATGTAACCTCAGTATTACCATTAACAATGACTAAAGTATAAAGCATCTGTCATACTGTATGTGAAATGTCAGTGTTATGACTTAAGTTGATGTATTTAAAAAAAAAAAAAGTTTGTGGATAATTTTGGAATTCTTTTAGTACACATTCATGTAATGCTTAAATTGTTACATTGCTAATCATTGTTGGGCCCGGAAAACCTAAAAACTTTAGATACCAATGAATAAAATACAGGTGTACAACTAAATAAAACTGATAACCCATGGATAACATCTTAATCATTTAATGAAACATTTTACATATGTACACAACACAAGCCTACTTGCTACATGTTAAAACTTTTCGGGATTCATTTCAGACATATTTGGCATTGTTTCGTGGAAAAAAGGCTCAATTTTCACTAAGTCCTTCAGAGACTTCCTCTGCTGAATGTTGTTCCTGAATATCAGGGAGAGGTACCATTTGCTTATCAGTTTCAGCAAGTGCCTCTTTAGAAATTTCCTTTTCCTCCACGATGAAGGGCTGAGTGACATTTTCCGCATCTTTTGGAAAGACAGGACACTTGTTTGAGTCCTCATTCAGTGAAGGATGCTGTTGGATATTGCCTTCCTCTTGCAATGTAGTTGGTTGGTTGATGGTTAGTTGATTATCATTCTCGTCTTCAGTGTCTTTGCCAGATTCAGCAGATGAACTTACTCCTGGTGACTTACTGTTTTTTCGCTTGTGTTTCTTCTTGCTCTTCTTCTTTTTGCTCTTTTTTGAGTGTTTGTGGCGCTGGGGAGAATCTGTGATGTCCTCTTTCATCTTTTTGTCTCGCTTGCGGCTCTTCTTTGGGGGTTCCTCTTTACTTCTAGATGTGCTCTCAGATCTAGGCGTTCTAGGGGACCTGTCTCTTGACCTCCTGCCACCATTCTGTTCTCTGCTTCTGGACCGGTGTCTTCCCCTGCTTCTGCTTCTCCTGAGTCGTTGACTCTGTATACTGTCCCTTCGGTACCCATCGCGGCAGGATCTCTTGCTCTCCCGACTACCACTCCGACTTCGCCTTCCCCGGATCCGACTCTCTCTGCTACGGCTTCGCCTTTCTCTACTGCGACTCCGCCTTACGAAGCGTCTCCACGACCGCCTGTCTGGGCTGTGAGCCCTCTGTGACCACGAGCGCTCGGAGAACCGGCCCGTGAAACTGCCATCCCGATCTGGGGACAGGTGAAGATCCTGGTCAGCCCTGTGGAACTCTCTTGTGGGATTCCGGAACACGTGGAGGAAATTGCAGTGCTTTCCCTTTGGACACCTCTGACGATCGAACAGACCTGGAAAGTGAAAGTGACATTGGTCATCATGTGTTTACAGCCCTTCACAACAATGCAGTGTTTCATCAACATATAAACAGTTTTAACTGCATCATAAATGTACAGATGGGCATTGCATACCACATATTGCGGTCTTCCATCTGGTTACTGGCAGAACTCGCACTGCAGCTGCCTGCCTGCATACCATCTTCCATTAAACTTCACAAAAGCTTTGCCACAGTCCTCTTCCCTGCAAACGCATGTGTAACACAGAGATGGATTACACTGCAAGAACTATGTATAGTGCAGTGCAGTGAAGAGAGGCACAGATTTTTTTACTTACGTGGCATACTGAACATAAACATTTCCTCTGAGATGAGGTTCAAAGTTGCAGCTGGCCTAAAAAGAGAAAAAGGTGTGTTCATTCAGCTGGTTATGTTCCAAGTTGTACTGTAACTACTTAACAGTCACCGTAGACACAGACTTAAGTTCTGCTGCAACCATTTTTGCGAAATATTTGTAACTACCTTAAACTGTACAACTGTTCCAGCACTCTTGAACTCAGGGAGAACATCTTCATAGAAGTCTCGGAACTGCTGGTACACTTCCTCCTCACTAAATTCTAGGTTGGCGTCTGTATCAAAGTCATCACGCCTGCACTGTTCCATGCCATAGTGGACAAACATCCCTCTGATCAACAGAGTACTACTGGAGGCAGGGTGTTCGTGCTTCCGGGAACACCTTAAAAAAAACAACAAAAAAACAAACAAATGATTCCATGTAGTATGCCAGGATGACAATTTCTAAGACAAAAATATGCCTGGTTTTCAGAGATGGATATCCCAGCTTCACAGAGTAAAAACCCTGCCATATATTCATTTTACCTGTTCACTTAATAAAGTTGATTTCACCAATTCGTTAACTACCTGGTTTGTGTTCTCATTAGGATCAACTGGTTCACAAAATGGTTGGATCAGATATGTGGCAAGGTCTTTACTTTCTGAAGCTGGAATCCCCATCTCTAATGGTTTCATTTAGGCTGCGTGGTCAAAAGTATGGTCAAATGTCATCATACCTATCTCCGAAACGGCAGGCTCCCGTTTTGAGGAAGAAGGGGCAGTTGGCTCTGTCCTTTTCTGTGCCAAAGTCTCCTTGGGCTGGAGCCTCTGGGTTCCTCCAGGCACCTGCTTTTTCCAGCTGTGGAAATAGAAGAGACATACCATAAGCACAAGAGAGTCTCAGAGCACTGCTTTAAGAAGGTGTGTGTGCCGACTCTTACCTCATTTTCAGCTTGGTCCAGCATTTTCTGAGCAGCCTCCTAAAGTGGTGCAAACACATAGTGGGGTGGATAAAAACACCTACAGCAACCTATCAGGGATCTGTTAACACTTGTTAAGTACATGTAGCATCAAGACAGAGCCTTTGCACAACTTACAGATCGCAGATAAAGACAGGATTACTGAAAGCTTTAAAGCATTGAAAAATGAAATCAAAATAGTAGACTTCATTCTAATTATTTTAGGTGCCTAAGAAAATATTCTATGACAAAAGATACATTCTTCTCCTCTTGAAGCAGGTGGCAGTTGGTCTGTCACTCATAATGTGCATCTTTGGTCAAGGAAAACATATAGAAACAGTTCCACTTGCAACAAACATGTCTTAGTATAATATCAGAGATAGATTTACATTTTTCCCTAAACTAATGGTTACCCTATACCCCATAAAGAGTGAGATTATTTTCAGCTGTTTCTGCACTGGTATTGAGAGGATATCTTTCTCTTTATCCGCCCAGTGCATGAGTCACCTCTCTGTCTCTCCTCTCCTGCTGCATTAGATCGCTCGATTCTTTTTCTTTCCGTTGCTGTTCTTCCCATTCTTCTTTAATTCTTTTCTGAAATTGCATGACAGAAAATAGTGTCAACATTAGGCTCCAAGATTATGAATGATACCAGTAACATCAGTTTGAAATGTAATGTTTGATGGCTTTCTGTCCAGCTTGCAGCTTAAAGTTCACCTCCTCCTCCTCTTTCTTCCGTTTCGCAGCCTCCTCTCTCTCCCTCCTTATCCTGAATTCCTCCTGGACGGCTCTTTCTCTTTCAAGCCACTGTTCATGTAGTCTTTGCCTGTGTAAGTAACAGACAAAATCAACCACTCAGTCCACAATATATTGCATATACATGGAAACAATTCAGTGCCAATTCTGAAGGCTCCCAAATCTTTTACAATAACTGATCCTCTGTGTTTCTGGTCTGCATATCTACGCAGATGTACAGTGGATGTTGGCTTACCTCTCCTCTTCGGCTTTGACATCCACCTCCTCATCTTCGCTACCCAAAACGTAGCCATCCTCTTGACAGTCTGCTGTTTGTTCTGTAAAAAGACATGCTGGTTTAGACGCGGCAGCATATGCAGTCTGACAGCTAGTAAACTGGTTTTATTACCACATCAGTAAAGAAAGAGCATTGAAAAAACTACATGAAACAATGTTCCTTACCCAAGTCTCTTAGTTTAGCAAGTGCTTGGCGCTTTTTCTTCCTTCGTTCTCTCCTCAGTGCTGAACGTCGTTGTTTTTGGCTAAAAAGACAAATGGCAGTTCTGCACTTACAAACACACGTTGGTAATTTCATAGGGTCTATGAAGGCACTGTTTACAGGGAAGTAGCAAGAAAGGCGCTAACAATACATCAGCTATCATACCAGTGTCAGTTATACATGGCGCAAAAGAGCACATTTACGCACTCGTATGCATATATCACCTAACAAAATACATGAATGATACAGAAAGACATTGCAAAAACAATAGGCTAGGTTTGATATTTTGATATAAACCTCAACGACGGCGTTGCTTTCGGGGGCACGAGCGCTGCCATTTTAACATCCAGTGTGTAAGGGGTCAAAGTTGAACGCCGCCATCCTTTCTCTATTTTAGAAAATATCGACTATATTCTATTAGAAACAAAGCTATCAACATAAAATGTAAAATGAGCGCCCGTTCTAAGTTCCAAGCTAAAAGTACACTGGGGTAGTCCACTGTTAGTTTTGCTGCTAAGAGCAAGCAGTTGTTGCCTAAAAGCTGCGCAGAAGCTGTGAATGTCGAAATTGGCGCATGCGCTATAGATTGTGTGAGATGCGCGCCGGATGAGAAGAACTGCGGAGGCAAATCTTCTGAATTATACTACTATCTGTTTGTAAGGTGCTGAAATAGAAGACAACACCGAGATTATACAGCGTTTGAGCATTGTGTCTCACGCTTTTCCACTTTATTTTTTCACCCGTCGAAATGGCAGATAAAGAGGGTAAGTTCATGTACTTTAGATGTGAATATGGCCATGCTTTGTGCCGGTGTTGCACTGGTAGGTCTCCTGGTGCTAGCTAGCATCCCTGTGCAGAATGGCTTAGCTCGCTAGCAATGGAGCACAGCTAGCTTCAAGATAAAGTGAAGTGATGTGCATCTGGCCTTTTCCGCGTACTTTGCTTTTTCATGCATATCCGATAACGTATACATTCAATTACATTCACAATCATCAGGTCAAATTACATTTTTAATTTGCCATATTTTTGTAATGCAAGCGGAACCATAACCTAGTTATGTAAATGGTAGCTAGCTAGCAAAATTATGCTAAGATAATGAGCTAAGTAGCTAACTTACTAGCGCCAATTTTGCATAACCGTGGATGGGCAGTAAGCTACCTTGTTTACAGTTTTGCGTATACATCTTTGCGTTTTTTAGGTTGGCCACTTGTCATTGAATACAGGAAGTATTTTTTTTCTCCAAAATGTTCCGTATTGCATCGATTTTTTTTTGAGAAGGTAGTTAATCATTTTCACAGAACTGTGGTTATTTGTGACTGGTGCCATACGTCGACCTTTGCATAGCTTAAAAGTTGTATATAATTATTTTCAGTGACTTTATTCTGTATGAATTATCCTGTAAATGAATGTCCTCTTTGCAGTGTATGATGATGCTGTGGAGGAGAGGGTTATCAACGAAGAATACAAAATATGGAAAAAGAATACACCGTTTTTGTACGACTTGGTCATGACACACGCTCTTGAATGGCCTAGTCTCACAGTTCAGTGGCTGCCTGATGTAAACAGGTAAGACGCCTGAAACTTGAATGAATATAAAATCATAGATATGATAATGAAATGAAGCTGTCACGTGACCTCTTTAGTGCAGGAACATGATCTTCCGCCTCACTGCCCTTCAGAACAGTTTGCTGTTTTATGTGAAATGTAAATATTTGAGTAGGTTACATTGATATGAAAAAAAACCTGACATCTCTTAATTCCTTGCAGACCGGAGGGAAAGGACTACGCTGTCCACAGACTGGTGCTGGGAACGCACACCTCTGACGAACAAAATCACTTGGTTATTGCCAGTGTTCAGATCCCTAATGACGATGCACAGTTTGATGCTTCACATTATGACAGTGAGAAAGGAGGTAAGTTTTTTTGTCATTGTGGCAAGAGTTAAGTAATTATTCAGGAATGATTGTTTAGTTTATTAGTTTATTATTATTATTATTGAGTTTATTGAATGTATCTTATCTACGTATAGTAAATCACGTGATCCAAATGTGTTTAAACAGTCGACTTTACCTCCTGTACTTCTTTTTTTTTCCAGCAGGTATGATCATCCTTATTTTCTCATTTCATTGGTCTGGAGACTCAGTAAAAGAACATTCAAAGACACACTGACATCTTAGGACCGTCCCTATTAAAGGTGGAATTTGCATACACAGAACACTGTCTTCAAAGAGTAATGACATCTGTCTGATTCTGAAAGACCCTTAAACCCAGAGAAGGAAACCATGCAGGTTACACCTGTGCTATACGTGGGAGATGTGCACTCATAATCATGTAGTTTGTGAGTTAGCTTACAGCAAAATTCTTTTCTGTAAAGAATGTTGCATTAAATATGTTTGAACATACCTGGTTGGATCTTTGGATTTATTTTCATTTTTTGTGTTTATGAATGGCCAGTACTTCCATCTACATTTGTGTGTACTCAAGTGAAGCTATTTTGCTTGTCCCACAGAATTTGGAGGTTTTGGATCAGTCAGCGGCAAGATTGAAATTGAGATCAAGATCAACCATGAGGGGGAAGTGAACCGTGCCCGGTACATGCCCCAGAACCCCTGCATCATCGCCACCAAGACGCCCACCTCAGACGTGCTTGTGTTTGATTACACCAAGCACCCCTCCAAACCAGGTAAACTATAGATCACCAGACCTTTAATTCAGGTAAAGTTAGAGTAATGTATGGTAATGGAATGGATGGACGTGCTTGCGTTTGACTACACTAAGCACCTCTCCTAAACGAGGTAAACTGCAGATTTCCAAACTTTTAATTCAGTTTAAATTGCAGTAATAAATGATGATGAATGAATGACAGACTTGGAATCCAGTAAATATTCCAATGAATAATGTTAATAGAAGGAATGGATTTTGGGATTTTTTTTTTTTGTGTGTATAATTTGCACGAAAAGGTAAATCAGTATTCGTAAACTGTGCTTTCTGTTTAATTCATTCTTCACTGTATTTTTTAACACAGACCCAAGTGGGGAGTGCAGTCCAGATCTGAGGCTGAGAGGTCATCAGAAGGAAGGCTACGGCCTCTCCTGGAACCCTAACCTCAGCGGGAATCTGCTGAGTGCATCAGACGACCATGTGAGTCTTTTGGGGGTTGGGGGGTTGCATGCAAATGTGCACACACAAATAATATCAGGCAAAGTACAAAGTCTGACATGTAAATGCTATGTTACACACTTGGCAAAATCTATCTGATCGTTTTAAACTAGATCCTAGGTTCAAACATCATCTGTGTGTTTTTACACACCACACAACGGCTTTAATTTACACACAACACACTTTGTTCCTTGGTGAATTTTGCACTTTTCCCAAATTGACGGTTTCATTTGTGTTCTGACACATGGGTGACTTTAAACACCTGTAAATATCTACATGGTTCTGCGTACACCCGATTTTTGTTGTGGCAGGTCATGTATAGATATTTAAAACGATGTTTGTCATGTTTCTCTGCACAATGAAATTCTTCATTTACTGTTTACTTGATTGCCACATGTAAAAACACATAATAAGACATAATTCGATACATAAAACTTGCTAAAAAAAGGAATGTGTACATTGGAAAGTTTGTGTAATATGCAGGTTGGCCTATAGTACATGAGTGAAGTCCCAGTAAAGCAATATGTACAATTAAATACTTAAAAACCGCCCTCTTAATAATGGGAAAGTTGGCCTATGTTGAGATGGTGCCAGTTTTATACCAGCTCATGTAAAGCAACAGGAGGGATGCATCATGATGCTCTTTGACTCATGATGTAAAGTATTTCTCAACACCTTTATAGATGGACCTCATCATAGTGCATGTTAATATTCTTTCCATACCTAGGTTTTGTCTATAATTTTACATCATGTAGGATTTGGTGGCATCTAGTGGTGGAGCTGCAGATTGCAGCCAGCTAAATGCCACTCCCTTTCCAAACATGTTGAAGTTAACGGTGTCAAGTCCAGTTAAAAGGAAAATCTTTTGTGACTGGGTTTGTCTTTCATTTTGTTTGTTGGCACAACATGGCAGATATTGTGAAAGATGGCTCGCTTTATGTAGAGAATTCAGTCTACACTAATGAAAACAGTGATCTGTAGTAACAGACCTGACCCCACAATGGAACTTTAAAGCCAATAAAGACTTGAACACAGTTGGATTCCAGAACAATTAATATTTCCCTATATTAGTCAAATCTAGCCAGTGTGTGGGAGGGCCTGTTGCAGTCATGATGACGGATAGAGTTCTGAACCCCTTGCCTTTTCCAGACCATCTGCCTATGGGACATCAGTGGCAGTCCAAAGGAAGGGAAGATCATTGACGCCAAGACCATCTTCACTGGGCACACAGCTGTTGTAGAAGATGTCTCTTGGCACCTCCTCCACGAGTCTCTTTTTGGCTCAGTGGCTGACGACCAGAAGCTGATGATGTGAGAGTCCTAAATTATTTTATTTTGGGCAGATGGCAAATGGTAAATGGATTGATGGATTTGTAGAGTTGTCATGTTGTGTGTACTGCACTTCAGGGGATATTTTCCAGGTAATTAAGCATTTTTTATTTATTTTTTTACACAAGAAGAAAAAAAAATGCTTCAGTGTGCCTAAGCCTTTTGTAAAGAGTGTGTCTTTATAGGTTTGAATGGACCCACCCCATCTTGGAAGAGATGAGGGTGTGCGGTAGTTATTCTTTTTCTGTACATCAGTGTTTGTTTTTCTCACGATCTTTCCTTCACAGCTGGGATACACGGTCCAACAACACCGCAAAGCCCAGTCATTCTGTGGATGCCCACACTGCAGAGGTCAACTGCCTGTCCTTCAATCCCTACAGCGAGTTCATCCTCGCCACAGGCTCTGCTGACAAGGTCTGTGTTTGCTATTCGGCAGGAAATAAAGAAAACCTCATACTTGATGTTTTTTCCAAAATCATCTTCATACGCTGTAGTAGTCATGACAAATGGTCATCCAGTGCCTTAATGTTCTTGTGTAGCCTTTAGTCTTTGTATCCATGGGTCCAAATACATCCTGAATGCCTCTTTTTATCAATATGGTTAGATTAATAAATGAATTGGTAGCTGTAAAAAGTAACACTGGAATCGCACAATTGCATTGTAGTGTTATGAAGTAGTAGAAGCTGAGATCTAACACTACCTGTCTCTCGAGATCTAACACTACCTGTCTCTCGAGATCTAACACTACCTGTCTCTCCTGCAGACTGTGGCTCTATGGGACCTGCGCAACCTGAAACTGAAGCTGCACTCGTTCGAGTCGCACAAGGATGAGATATTCCAGGTAATACTCTATAAAAAGTGTGTAGCTAGTGTTTTCATCTCTGGTTTCCTCATCTCATGCCACCTGCTACACCGTGTCCAAACTGCATGCAACGCGAGTGACTTTTGTATAAATCTATTGCACTTTATCCCTGCTGAAACTGTTACGTATGTCTTATGATGACATAAAACACTTGAGCTCATTTCAACTAGGTGACACTCCTACATAGTCTGTTTAATGTAAATGACAATGAAAATAGAAACAGGACGGACAACAAATGTTCGTTCAAAACATGCTGCATTGTTTCACATTGCATTCAGTGACAGCATTCCAATTTTAAATAAATGAATCAAACCTCCTTTTTTTGTCTCTAACACTCACTCGCTTCACATACAGTTAGGACACGGTGTTGGAGAGAAATATGTTTGCTGTGATGCTCATTTGCAAGTAAAAGCGTTTGCTGCCCTGGGGTTTATTGCACTGACAGTGATGTTTTACTGACTCTTCCGGCAGGTACAATGGTCCCCTCACAACGAGACCATCCTGGCATCCAGTGGCACTGATCGAAGGCTGAACGTATGGGATCTAAGGTAAAGGAATGGTAACCTCTACTGAACCATGTTTTTGAATAAACATTTCTTATCCTCCAAGTGTTCTGCAGAACAGGAATATCAGGTTCTGTTGACATTTTGACGGAGGTGGAGGTGGGTGTAGGTAGTAAGGTCTGAGTGAGTGTTACTTGGAGTCATGTTAAATGCTACTGTGCTATAAGAGGCAGATCTTCCAGCATCTTGCGGTTGGTGTGTTTACGTACGTCCGTTATCCTACAGTTCCGTCGAATAGTAGAGAAAACATCTCTTTGTGGCTCTGATTCAACACACCACTCCCCCAGACAAACAGATGGATGAAAGTGGAGCTCAAATACACTTAACACTGTATGCGCTTTAAGTATCTGGAGGCAGTGTACTATGTACTGGAACCAACCCCATACGCACATGGCGCCTGGATGTGGTCACCTTTACATCGCTTTACTCCTCACACTTTTGGTAGTTATACTGAGGTTTCTTGTGATTTGGCCTTTATTATGGCCTTTTTAGATGGCCTGTGGTGAAATGACATTACCCCACCAATTCATGTAAATGAATCCCATACGAATAGTGATTTTTACTGTCAGGTGGTTAATGATTTGTGGTATCTGAGCAGTTGTCTGTGTCTTACAGTAAAATCGGGGAGGAGCAGTCTGCTGAAGATGCTGAGGATGGACCTCCTGAGCTCCTGGTAAGTCCCCCAGTTTCTTCTGACCTTGACCCAGATGCAATCATTTGGAGTCAGCCACTTATTTTGTGGCATAAACAAGGCAACATATTGTCTTACTCTTGGACTTGTCATACCTTACTTAACGGGGGTATACCAGCAAGCAGGTAAAATTAACTTTGCATGTTAACTGAAAGCAAGTGGTAGACCATCTACTAGAAGAGCCCTATTGCTTTGTTTTGGAGTGGAGGAGAATTAATTTATCAGTCACTAAACCACCTGCTTGGAATACCTTCCAGCAATAGTGTTGTGAAAGTTTCCAGTTTTGGCACCATTGGTAGTGTGAAACTTCAGTGTTTGCATTCCACATGCGTCATTCTGCTGTGGGGTGTTTTTCTCACTCTCGTAGTTTATCCATGGTGGACACACAGCCAAGATTTCCGACTTCGCCTGGAACCCCAATGAGCCGTGGGTGATCTGCTCTGTGTCTGAGGACAACATCATGCAAGTCTGGCAGATGGTGAGTATCACTTTACCAGCAAGAACTCAGTTGGTTTCAGCACTTTGTGGTTTTGTATGGTGGGCTGTAATTTTCTTTTTTTATGGCATGTTGGTTTTTAGGTGTAGAGACTGTTGCAATGGCCTCAGTTTGTTTAACATATTTTATTTAATCTAGAATTGTGCTATTGGTGAAGAAATTTACTCTGTAAAATTTTGATCAGACAAACGTAACATTTTGTTTCTTCCTTCTACAGGCGGAGAACATTTACAACGATGAGGAACAGGACACCCCTGCATCAGAGCTGGAGGGCCAGGCCTCGTAACCTCACTGCCCCCCAGACAGGATGGTTGAAGGGGATTGTGGGATACCCTTGCTTCTGAGGCCCCTCTTCAAAGCTTCAGTCGCAAGAACCTGTTTAGTCTGTCAGCCTTTAGTTTCTCCTCTTTTTTTGTGTCACACAAGAAATTTTTGAAACCACCCTCTTCCCTCCTCAGCCACCTAGCCAACAGCAGGTTAATCTGCTCCTTCTTGAAACAATCCCTTTTGTAATCATGGTTGGACTGGTGTTGCTGGAATGGCTTCCTGACCGGTGTTCCAAGTTAAGTGGTTTAGCTACTAACTAACCTGGGTAAGTTAACTTGGTGTAAGTAGTAAACCTCCTTCTAGAAGAGTCTTGTGGCCTTTTTCTTCTCATCAGAACCAAGCCACATGGCTTCTCCATTAGGTTTACCACTTCCTTTAAGTTAACATACCCAGGCAAGTTGGTAGACCGGCTCTATGGAACACCCCCTAGTTCTTTCACAACCAGCTTAGTTTTGTCCTTTTGTGGTTGTGCTGAACTCTCATCAGGAGGAGGACATTGAGGGTGGTCAATTTTTCAACAAATGCACTTGACAGATACAAGCTATGGCCACACCATTCTGTATAACCACAACCCCTCAAGGGCCAGATGGCAGGGTAACTTTTTTTTTTTTTCAGATTTTCATTTTGTGCATAACCTGATGTGAATTGCAATAAAACTTTTTGTAATAACTTTTAAACAATTGCTCTTCACTTTATATGATAAAATTAGAAAACGGGTGTATTTGAAGAGTAGAATATTCAGGTGACTAAAGTGAGCTGAATTCTGTAAAAGCCATAAAATAACTTCAACCAATTTGCCCATGCAAGGGAACTCATTTAACTGCATTTAACTGTCTCTGCTTGTGTCCAATGGAATTTCAATACACATAACCCAAAAGAAGACTTAATCATTCCAGTAAAAAAAAAACTATTGGAATAGTTTGGAAAATTCTACAAAATGTTTATTGAAAAGCAAGACAGGACAATAACATTTGTGTACAATCTCAGGGGAACATAAGCTCATTTTTGGGGGGGAGGAATAATAAAGCTTTTCAAAGCATTGTGGATTCTAGCCTCTTTCACAGCAAGACTCACCTGCAGAGGTAGATTTTCTTGCATAACCTGAGAATCAAACCGAGGCATTGTCAAAGAAAGAGGAAATGTTTTCAGAAGTGTGTCCCAAGTACCAATCACTTTCAACCAACCAAGGGCCTGCCGTCATCGAACATACCAGTCACTCAATGGACAATGCATACGCATGTAACAACTTCACACATCAAAAACTGGTCAGTTGTTACTGCGTGTATCGAATGCAAAAAAAATCAAAGTGGACCAGAAGGGAGCCTCACTCCACAATCTAAAAGCACATTCACATTTCTAATGAGACAAGCTAATGAAAAAAATGTCAAGTGTGTCGTGTTGCTATAAATTCAGGCTGGTTTTAAGTCTACTCCTTACAAGTTGAAGTTCACAATACAAGTCAGGCTGGTTGAAGTTTACTGATCCCAAATCCATTCTGTTTGTTTGGTCATGAGTTTGGCAATGTACAAACATCCCAAAATTACCCAGGTACACTGCCAAGTTTACACATACAAAACGGTTGAGCCCTTCTGCCCCCTTCGTGTCAACCAGTACATGCCCATAGGTCTGGTCAGCCTTATTAAGACCCAAGTCCAAATATCTTTTAGAGAAGCAGTTATACTGCTGATTTTTCATACTTATGAGACGGGATATAATTTAGTGTGGACATCAAAACAGACAGATAATCAAGATCAAATTGCTTCATGACTTTTGTGTTGCAATGTAATTACCGGAGAGGAACTCCAAGAATGGGGGTTAGTACCAAACCATAGTAAGTAAACTCAGGAAGTACCAACTTCACTCACAGAACAACCCTCTGCACCCCATTCTTCTAGCACAACAAGGCTAGAGAGGGATCATCCTTTAGGGGGATTTACCATTTCCTGGGTTAACCAGATTTGGCACTAAACCAGGCACTTGAAATATCCTCCTGGAATGTCAATGAAAGGAATCGACTTAAGAAAAATAATGAATGTCCCACAGCCATTTTGTTTAAGGGGTTTTAAATTGTATCTAAAACGAAGCGTGTGCCACCAACTCAGACCTGAGAGAGCATGACATGGTAAACCCTGTTTTCTTTCCGTTAGTCAACAGACACTGGAGGGCATTAAGGCCATTTGGCAACAAGGGTGAGATTCTACATTCATTCAGTTCAGTACTCCACATTGTGTTTTCACATTGTCAGCAACTCCACAATGTCTGTTGCTCCAGTGAACATCAGCATTGACTGTCAAGCATGAAGTACACAAATTTTATTCATGTTCATTGCTGAGTAAAAAAAACAAAAAAAAAAGAAAGGAAAATAACACATTCAGCATTTCCAGTATATAGTATCAAAGGTGTCAAGGCCCCATATTTCAATCAACTGAAAATTCTGACTCTTGGTGAATCTGCTTTCAGTTAAAAAACAAAACAAAAAACAAAATGAAAGAAAAAAAAAAGTTTCCCCATTAGCATAAACACAGCCACACTGGACAAAGCAGGAGAGAAGCTCCATCAATTCTTATAGGCAAGAGACTGCACACAATAGCATGATCAACGTCAAATTACAATGAAACATAATTCTTATAGTTCCCAAAAGCTTGGTCAGTTGACTCCAATCCAGCACAGTGAGAGCACAAGTGTGTGTGTTCACACCATACGCATACTAAAAAACAATAGCCATGCAAGTTGTTAGCATCCTCCATGTCTCAGCATGTAGTAGTGGACAGTGGGGAGGTATTCCAGAAAGCAGGTTTGTCACTTCGCCTGGGTATGTCAACTCTGAGCAGGTAGTAAACCTCATAATAGAAGAGTCCTGTAATGTTTTGCGAGGAAAATAAAGCAGAAGGACTCTGCTATTAGTAAATTTACCACAAACTCTGAGGTAACTTATCTGGGTTAGTCACAAAACCACCTACTTGGAATACCACCCTGGAGTCTGGAACTCATGCTGACCTCGAAAGCAAAAAAAAAAGAAAAAAAAAACATGGGATGTTACAGCAGCATCTGACTGTCCCCCAAGTATAGACTTTTTGACACTTGAGTCAACACAGTCCATCCAAAACCAAATGCAAACAGACAGGAGACATGTTGATAGCAGCCTGGCCAAACTAGCCCTTGAACTCAAGTTGCCCATGATGCACACAATCACTACAGGCAGTTACAGGGTCAACAGATGTTTTCATAAAAAAAAACTTGGAAATAGTTATGGAGTCAAAGCCAATTTGAAGATGAATTTCCACATTCATTGCTTTGGTGACCTCTGAAGCCTCTAATGCAATATGGTACAAAAAAAAGAGAACTTGTTTTTTTCTTCCATTTTTATGTCATAATGCCCAGCCATTTCTGAAGTGTTAGGAAGGGGAAGATTAGAATCGACAAAGAGGGCTACATGTTAAAATCAGTTCCACTAGGCTAAGTCAACAAAACAATTGTTTTTAAACATAATACGCATCTGGAATATTTATTCTGATCCCAAAAGGTCAGAGCCAATAGCTACATCTTTTAGATGGAGAACAGAGAAAAAAAAGGTCCCACAGATCAGCAGAAAGAAACGAAAAAGAGACAGAAGATAGCAGAGACAGAGAAAGTTGACGCAGATTTAAGAAAAAATAAATTCTAAAGCTGCTGCATGACAGCCAACTTTGACCACATGACATTTCCTAGGAAAATACATATGTGGTAAATGGGAAAGAAAAAGGAGGAAGTGCTCACCACCAAGCCTAATATATACCCCATTGTACAGAGCGGTTATACCTAAACTAACGCGAATGCAAATCTCTTTCTCAAATCTTTTTTTATAACTATTACACAAAAATATATATACCTCCACAAAAAAAAGAAAAAGGAAAAAAGAAAACAAAAAAAAGGCAGCGGCCCCCTGGAGAGGGGCCTGGCTCAGACGTCAGGTCGCTCGGTGGCGGAGGGGGGGGCGGAGGGCTCTCCGTCGGGCTGGATCCCTGGGTCCTCTGTCCCGGCCGCAGGCTCTGCCGGTTCCGCTTCTGGCTCAGGGGAGCAGTGACTGTGGGGTTCCTCCTCCTTCTCTTCCACCTCCTCCTCCTCCTTCTCTTTCTCCGCCGCCACCTCCTCCTCCTCCTCGGGCTGTGGGTCGGGGGGCCCCGTCCCTGTCCCCGTCCCCTCCTGCGGTCCCTTGCCTTGCATGGAGCTCAGCTTTTGGTTGAGCTCGGTACGCTCTTTCTGGAGCGCACGACACAGCTTCTCCAGCCGCTCCACTTTGCCTTGCTGGGCCTTATAGTGCTTGTCCCGCAGGGTTTTCTGTGAGGGGGCACGCCACAAACAAATTGGGCTAAGACACCAGCAACAAATACAGTTTCTGCAGGAATCACTAAATCAAACCTTACTGACATTTTAGTGTTCTCTTAACACATTGTTCATGCCATGAACAACAACTGCCACCCATGACAATTAATTACTTGGGCTGCCAAATGTAGGTAAAAAATGTTAATGTGTAAGAAAATGTTATGCATAGCTGTGGTTGCTTTTAAATTGAAATAATGTTAACTTGGAAAGCCCTAAAATAGTTTTTTTTCCCCCTTGAAAACTACAGAGACTTTTAAACGTTTCTCAGAATCAAATATAATGCTTTTAATGCCATTCAAAGCCTTAACTTTCGCAAAACACATCTTATTACTTGTCCTGCTTTTAACTGCTCACGGAAACCCTGAAGAAACTACAGAGACTAGTGACTCCTGTCTCAGGTACTGAGTTCCCCCTGCATTCATGTTGGAGTCATTGTATCAACGACACGGCTGACCACCCACTCACCTCCTCGGCCATCTGAAGCAGGGCCTGATTGTTGGTCTCCCATTTGGTGCGCCACAATGTCGTCTCCTTCTCCAACTTTTTTATCTTCTTGGTCATCTGCCAACAAACGAGAAAGCAAATTCGTTACTTAAGCTCAGAATGGGGCTGTCTTACGTCAAGACGCTGGATTGTACTCGACATGAACCAATGAACATGAACACTAGGGCTGAGTATTTTTGTGCAGCCTCGTGATGCATTATAATGAAGAGGCAACAATACATGTTCGGTTCTGAATAATGACCTTGTATGTCAAAAACAGAATTCTCTCCAATACCGGTTTCAGTTCTATATGACCGCAAAGGCAAAGCCTGAAGGATTGCCCAACTTAACAGTTTAATTAAGGCCCCCAGATATCTTAAATACTAATATTGACACAGAAGGAGTATGTAACGATAAATCACTGCATACATATTGTAAACACAGCTCTAACGAACACCCACCTTCTCCATTTCCTGTCTGAATGTGGAGAACACTTCGTTACTTTTGGCAAGGGTTATCTGAAACTCTTCAAACTTGTCCATGTACTGGGAAAGCTGCACAAAAGCATAACAATGATTTGTAGGTAAATATTGACAAATACAGAGGTCTAAACATGTTGAGGGAAAAGGAGGACTGCTTTATACCTGATGCTTGAGCTGAATCTCCTGCTCCTTCATAATTTCACATTTGTGTCTCGTCTCTGTGGCGTCTTTTAACAGCTGAATAGGGGTCAAGTAAAATGCACACACTGTTCAGAACTGCTTGCATTAATAAGTGAAACCTAAAGTCTGGTCACATATTCAACCCAAATCAGCCCTGCTTAAAATAGCATTTACGACCGCAATCAGACATTTTTTCAAACATAACAGTAGTTTTGGTAGGTCTAATTACCTGTGTCATCGCCAAAAAAAAAAATCAGCCACAAAACCCCCCCCCACAATAAATGTCTTAAAAAAAGTCAATTGCAATGGTGATACTCATTTTCTGTCACTGCCGGACATCCTTTGGTTTTGCTTCATGTTTTGGCTTTGACAAAAATAAGGACTGCGCTCACTTTTTGCTGTGCTATTTAAATAAACAGCATGATCCACTACATTGCAATATGTGTCCTTAGCAAGCAACGACCTTCTTTGTCTACCAGCCTCTTCCATTTAATGATTTACAATTGTGGGTAGCTATTATACTAATAACATAATTATGTGTAATATATTTAACTACATCCAACACTCTCCTAAATCCTTCACATTGTGCCTTAAAAAGACTGTGATATTTTTAGCAAACTATATTACTCATCGTATATAGACAGACTAATTTGTCAGCTGAAACAGGATACATCCATACAGACCAGAGGCATGGACTTACTGACCACATTGTTGACCGCACTGTTCTAACCTCTTAGATTAATTTACCACTTTATAATTTAAGTATACTGTATACTCCCTGTTGTAAGTATACTGTGATCCATATGTACTTGTCAAGGTAATGGCTACCGATGTCTGCCCTGTTGTACTGTAATGCATGTAATGTATAGCTATTGGATACCATTACGCAGTTTAAAGGGGTCCTTCCATCGTTATTTTTATTCATTCTGCTTGTTGTGACCCACCACATTGTAAATAGAGCTACTAAAAGTGTTTTTTGACGGAAGGACCCCTTTAAACAGAGGATAGGAGTAGAAGCACCGAGACCCACCAGGTCTATCTCGCGCTGCTGCCGGTCCTCCACCTGCTTCATCAGCTCCGCCGTGCGCTTCAGGTTGGCGTCCACCAGCTGCTGCTGCAGTTCCTTGTGCTTGAACACCTTGTCAATGTGCTGCAGGTACAGAGAGCAGACATGGCCATTGATTGGTTATTGCTGATTTCATTTGTACTTGTATATGTATATGTTTATATTGATGACATTTGACATTTAAGTGTATTATTTATGACATTTGACAGATTTTTCCCCGCCCCTCCAAGCAGCATCACTACTAAAAACACCACAGAACAGTTCATTTACTCTACTGCAAAAATAAATGACAGGTGTTCAACCAACAAAGTATAAACATCAAAATATCTCAACAGTCAGAACAACATATGACTGTCCAATTTATTTCACCACTGAGGTACTTTAAAATAAAAGTGTCTTCACTGAGACTAATACAGATTTGTATGTAGACAGGCAAAAGACTTTGGATCATTTTCAACATGCATACAACGCATCTATCCACTCAGTTTCTCCTCCCTTAAACATTTAATCGGAAGCTTGAAACAAGCTCTGTTACAAGCTCTTCAACATAATCTAATCCCTTAACGCACTGAATGTTAATACCTGTTCTAATACACTGCCGTGGCTGACTTGAACTCAAAGGGGCTTGGATTTGGCTCCAAATTCCATTCCATTTACAACAGGATCAGTGTGAAAGGAAGATTGCAGCCCAAATTAGGCGTACACCAAGTATCAGTATTTCCTTTTCTCACATAATACAGTTTGCACAATCGGGCAAAAAACTGTATACTCTACTATGCAGTTTAAAGATACTGAGAATCAGGAATCACTATTACAGATCAACGTCAGGGGTTATGCAACAATGACTTTGCACTCATTTTACAGATAATTTTAACAAACTATAAATTCAGCCATTTGTTTTCACCCTTGCGCAAGTCATTCTGAATAAAAACTGATATTTGTAATGCATCATCACAGTAAAATATAGATATTGAGAATCAGATATCATCATTACTGATCAACGTCTGGGGTTATACAACAGTGATTTTGCCCTCAATTCAGCTGAATTCAGCTTTTGGGTCTTTACTTACTCTTGTAAATGTGCGGCTGAATCAAAGCATATTAATACTTCTGGGTGTAATATTTACAGTGAGCCATAATGTAATTTATTATGTTTCTATCACTAGCATTTGTAACTTAAGATTATATTTTTATTTCTAAAATACATATGTGCTGTATTGTCAAATGTTGGCCAAGTATTGCTGTTAATAATGTGGCGTTTTGTATTGTACGTTGCTTTGAAAAAAAAAAAAAAAAACAGCGCCTACAAAAAATCATAAACATATAACGTCGAAAACAATTCCTTTGGGGGCGCTGTAGTGCAGTTGGTTTAGGCGCCTATACCATAAACTTGGGCACCCAGGTTTTATGGGGTCATGGGCTGGGTCATTTCCTGATCCCTTCCCCATCTCTCTCTTTCTCCCTCTCATTTCCTGTCACATTGTTACTGTCTTATTGACTACAAACAACAAAAGCCCATAAAATACTTCAAACAAAAACAAAAAAGATCAATGATTCCTTCACGTGCTCTGCTCCTGCCTGGCTATTTGCATCTCACCTCCTCCCGTAGCTCGTACTGCTCGATGATCTTGTTGAGTTTGGCTGCCAGCTCCATGTTCTCCTGCCGCAGCTTGCGGTTGTGGAGCCGGTGCTGCTCCAGCTGGCTCTCGATCTCCTTCAGCGTCACCTGGAAGTGCAGCGTGGCCTCCTTGCGCTGCTCCTCGTACTCTCGCGAGCTCCGCGCGTTCTCCTCCTGCCAAAGGACACGGAGGACAGAGTGGGTTAGTTGACAAAACACCAAAAAAGCCCCACGTCACTGTGTGGGAGATGCTTTCAAGCCCGTTACATCAGTGAAGGGCAACCTAGCTTCAGAAGCTACAACTCAGTACCATCTGTTTGTTCTAGCCATTCACTAAATCAGCTCGTTCTAATTACCATAACTCTTTAGCGAGGTAGAGCCATGAATTAGTGAGTTCACCTGTATTAAGAGCACAAGCAGAACCAGTTGATTTGGTATATGGGACACTCGTCTGCAGCTTCTGAATCCAGGTTGCTCATCACTGCATTTCGATGCATCTTACTTGTCAATCAAATACCCTAGACGCCGCTATATGATGCTCAAGTTCTTTGCAAATTTCACTGTTTGGAATTACGTCAACTGTAAGCACATCTATCATCAGGTGTTACCTTCAGTGTCTTGTTATGACGCTGCAGCTCCCTGCAAAGACTCTCGAGTTTGCTGCGAGCCAGGATGGCTTTGCTGTGTTCGCCCTGGAGGTGCATCTTTTCCTTGGCCAGCTGGGACTGCTTCTTCTGCAGCACCTTCATCTGCTTTTGCATACTGCGGCTCTCCTCCAGCTGAACAATCATGTCAGAGGCGTGTTGCATCAGGCAAGGAACTTGTGTCTTGTTCTCAGTTAATCTATGTCCACGTTCTACCTTAAGGCTGGCTATTGTATGTTATTACAATGCTGGACCTACATAATAAGATATCTTCCAAAGGTATTGCTAAAGCCGTGTTGTTGTGTTTAGCATTAACTACAACAAAATACATTTTAATTCAGTTTAGTGCAATTGTCATCATCCCTTATCAAAATACCCAAAATGAAAAAAGTGTGTCTTCAAAAATCAGGGGAATTTATAAAGAAATCAGCAGGGTACAGGTTAAAGCCCTTACCAGATCAGCATACATCTTGCACAAGGCAGCTAATTTCTCCTCAGGAGTGGCCAAGGTGTTCAATGCTTGCATTAACAAAAGCACTTCCTTCCCTACAAGGACAGAATAATACACTAATTATAAATCTTTCAAAATGTTCTCACCTTACATGTAATTCAATTAAACTCAAACCATAGTGATTTCAAAAGGGAAAAAAATGATTGAGGGCGAAACACCATGTGATGGCCACTATGCAACAAAAGGCTGAGTGTATGCCAACACTTGGTCATTATTTTATGCGCGCCCACGGTACTTACCCAACCCTTTTCTGTCCAAGTTTTTGTCCGAAGCCCTGTCCAGCTCACCGACGAGGGGGTCAATCTGACAGTCCTCGCGACCAGGCGTTTCACCCCTCTCTTCCTGTATGCAGCAGCTGTTCATCAAATCCCCAAATCCTTCCAGACTTTCGGAGTTTGGAGGGGAGCTGCTACCTTCGACGAGTCCACGCGAAGTGGACACATCTATACCGCATGCCCCCGTTGCCTCCATCATTCGACCACAACACTAAACGGGACAGTACAGACAAGGTTTTTGTTGTACAATATTTTAAGCGGACTCGTGCCAAAGAACCTGTATCGTTAGCATCATATACAGACTTTTGAGTGAAGCAGTCGAAAAGAGTGGTCGCAAAATCTATCCCCAAATTATATTTTACCAAAACATCCGTTTGCCGAGAATAACTTTGTTGCTAACCAAACTGAGAAGCCTTTAAGGAGCTCGAGAGGATTACCACGTGTTCCACAGTACACAAGTCAACCACCGACGCAGGGGGAACACAGCCACATGGGGCAATATGGTAATTCTGCGTACCTACCTGGCGGGCGAACTACCAAAAAAACATTGTATAAGTTTGCCTAATCAGCACAATTAAACTCCGGTACAATCAAAACAGAAACAAAAGCACACACTTAGTACGTCGCCAATACAGTAAACAAGCAACTTACTGGAAACTATGAATACATAGCCAATGCTGGTCCTTACTGTAAGGAGAGTGAATTATGTTAATTTAAGTAAGCTAGCCAATTTTGTTCAGTGTGATGCATGACAAAACTCGTGTAACTGAAACAGCAAGATGACAGTCCTTCTGTATACATCATAATTTCCAATTATCTGATTACTACCATGAATAAGAATATCCAGTTGACAGGGTAAGGCTACTTTTGCAGTAGCGACGTTCGGGGCAATGATTAACATTATTATTACCCTTCGTGCTAACTAAACCACTTTCACCCAGAACAAGTATATACTCATTTGCACGCTTAACGAGGTTGTTTTAAGCAGATAACTAGTGCTAACTAACGTTAGCACGCTAACGACAACTTTCCGCCGGACAAGAAATCTGAAATAGGAAACAAATAGCGTCTGAATCCTGGCTGTTCCGATTAACCACATGTGTCAAAGAGCTACTAACCGAGTAACCGTGGCCGATTATTTATATATACCAACACAGCTATTTTGAACAGATCAGAATGATAAACATTACATTACCGATCGTATTTCGACGTGAAACCAAGTCCAAAGGCTGTCTGAGAGCTAACGATGGCTAACTATGTAACCCAATGTTAGCTTGTCGCTAATAACCTCCTAGCTACTTCCGTCGAAAATAATGTTCTTCATGCTCTTTTTTAAATTGCAGTAGTTAAACCATATGCAATGACAGATAGACCTTGGGGGAAAGTAACGGAATAATTCCAAGCTGTAATCACCTGACCACACGAAGAAATAACCACAAGTGTTTTGATATCCGAAAACCTACCTGAATGTTTTCAGTATTTAAATCGACCCTGGTATCTGAGTATGTCGCCATATTGTGACGAAATACTGACTGCACAAGTAAAACACGGGGGGGAGCCAAAGAACCAGAACTGTCTCAAAATATTTTACATGTACGCATTTTTTTTTAACATTATTTTATTTGCCTAATTTAGTTAACTGATTGAACAAGGACATACATCTTCTTCAATTTCTGTTTAAAAGGGCAGAGGGCCACTCAACCCTCACTGCACCCCACAAAGAAAAATATGAACATGTGAAGCATATGAAATCAATTCAACATAAAATGTTTTACTTCTAAATCCAACAGAATTTTGAATGAATCAGTAAAGAATCAAATACAGTAAAAAAAAACTTTAAAAAAAAACTGGAAGTATACACCTGTCAGCAGGCTTCAGTAAACTTTTATCCATAGACAAGCTTATTACATTCATCTTTCCACAAGGATCATTCTGTGTTAGTTCATTACTACATATGAGGTCACATAATTGTTTCAAGATAAGGCATTCTTTTACTAATAGTAGCTTGTTCACCTTAAATCTAAAATCCTCAATCTACTGTTTACAGCTTAAAATGGTTTGTCAGCCAAACAGTTCAGTCGAGCACAACCAACTTTTAAGTAAATATTTGCATGGCCATGACCTGATGTGTTCTTTAATCACCATCTTAAATTAAAAAATATAGTGAAATAATGATGTATTTCCATAAGCCATATGGTCATAGACTTTTTATTTTAAAACATCTGGTTATTCTGAAATAAGAAAGCACACTACATTTGATAAACAGACACAGAATGCATCACAGGGAACTTTGGGCCAACAGTGATCAGGGGACACCTCCTTTAATACACACACACACACACACGCACACACACACACACACACACACAGGCTATAAGTTACTGGTGAACAGAATGTTTATTATTTCAATTAATGATTACAATGCCCACTAAAGCCTAAAGCTATTTCAAATGCACAGATGAAGATCCCAGCTTCAGAAAGTAATACACTGTATGCCATTTGCCTGTACACTTAACACCAATATGTGCCTATTTGGATCAACTGGTTCAGAAAATGGTTGGATCAATTACACAGTAGTGTTTCTACATTCTGATGGCACCCCTGAACTTCAATAACCCCATAAGAGTATTTTTATATGAAAAAAACTGCCCTGAATCCCACTGTAGAGATTTCATGGTCCTTCAGTGGCAGCAGCCACCTACATTCTTCTATGTCAATGTTGAAGAAATCAGGTATTTGGAAGTCCCAACTGTTGCTCTGCCTGTAATTAGTTCTTGGTTTATTCAAAAGTCAACTGTCTGCTGCAGGAAATGTTTCTGGGTCCTTTAGCAAGTCTGAAGAGTTATCTGAAACAAAATACACAAGGACATTTTTGAATAATTGCTAGTCATCTTTAGTGATCAGCAACCTGGCTCCGTAATCCAGTATCATCTATTTGTTTTTAGCCATTCACTTAATCAGTTGATTCTGGTTACCACCAGTATTTGGCCAGTATAAGAGTTAATAAGTGAAATCCACTGGTATAGAATTGTAGCTTCTAAAACCAGGTTTCCCATTACTGATCATGTTTCATCTGTTTTATTTCAAACTCACCTTCAGGTTTCTCAATATTGTCTAATGCTAGTCTCATCTCCTTGTGTAGATCATCTGGGTCAATACTGCATGCATCAAACGCATCGCTAACAAATTCAAACATTCCTGGGCTGGTGGATATGTCATCTTCAGCCTGATTGAAACAAATTATTCACTCACGGTATTTAAAATGCAATACACCCTATTGAAAGTAATATGGTAACAAAGATGCAACACAAAACTTCACTGTACAACACAATATACAAAATATTGAAGACTAACTTACCAAATTAGTCTCTGTGGCTGTTATTGTAATGGGCGGTGTTGGCAACCTTCTCGCTGTAGAATAGAAAAGTTTAATAACATCAGACTTTGTCAAAGTTTACACTACTGTGTCATGGTCTTAAGAAATATCTAACACATTTCACACACAGCAGATCTATTCAGTTTCAAGACAGTTCGATTATTAGCATCATAGTTGTTCCCATGGGTTTTCCATTTTAACATTCCCAACGACATGAAATGTAGCAAAAGTCATTGGGGAACAAACCACAATGTTTAGGTATTGTGTTTACCACTGCAAGGGTCTTACGTATACTTGGTTCAGAGAACATAAAGCTAGTACCCTTAAGATGAACATCATCAGGACTGATCATATCCTGAGGTGCTGGTGTTGTTGCCAGTGAACTTAGCTGGGCTGCCTGTGTAATCAGGGAGAGTCTGTAGAAATAGTTCCTCCAGAATCTGTCCTCTTTCATGCTGAACACAAAAGTTTTGATTCAGAAATACTGCTGTCCCAAATAAGCCTAAGACTTCTTTTCATATTTGTTACAGATATTAATACACTTGTACACAACAGCTGAACATCTAATGCAGGGATGGGAAACTTGGCTTTAGAAGCTACATTCCAGTGCAATGGGTTCCTTGGGTTCTACCTGTGCAGGTAAGACAATTGATTTCCCTAATTCTCGTTTACTAGCTAAAGAGTTGTGTTAACTGGAATCACCCAATTTAATGAATGGCTGGAACAAACAATTTAATGAATGGCTGGAACAAACACGTGGTCTTGGATGGAAGCTTTTTAAAGCCAGGTTGCTCATCATTTAGTTTGTTTAAGGACAACAACAGCGAAGAGTAACAGTAAATAAGACACTAACTGTTTGGGGACTAGAGCAAAACGCATCTGGCTCAGTAGTTCATCTTCCTGCAGCATGACCATAGCAACTGGATACATTTCCTCATAATCAAAATGGAACTGGACCCCGCCTGGGGGATCGCATATGAAGTTTCTCCGGTCCTGAAACACACCAAACCAGCCAGGTTGCACAACAGGTTTCAGCATGTCATTTAGTCAGGAATGCAGAACGGCACTTGCTGAATGTCCGCCCTTAAAAAGTAACTACAAGATTTCTCTTAATTAAACAGATATGGTATTAGGTACAGTTTTTCTGTCTAAATCCCAACAGACTGAGAATTTTCATTCAGGTGATTTATTGGTCTAAAAAATGTAGAAACTGACAATGTGGAATAATGTAAAAAAGGCACTTACAGTTGACAGGGCAAGGATTTGTTGCTGAATGGTGTCCTCTTCATTATAGCCCAACCACGGAGGTACTGCAGCCTCTGAAAAAAAAAAAAAACATACCAAAAATTTCCTTTCAAAACTTCAAACCAATATAAAATTTCATTCTATTGTGGTGTACCAGAACATATTTCTGTCAACATGCTTTACAGAGACCAGCATCAATTAGAACTTGATCCCTGGAGCAAAGCAATTATAATGCAATATTTCCAGTTCTGTTGTAAATGTCTGGAATAGTCTGGTCTTGCAGTCACACCTGTCACGTCAGCAGTTTGTCAAGTAGCCTGGGTGTCAACCTTTCTTCTACTCTCTATGGTGTCAACATAGACAAATCTATAAGCCAGTGATAACTGTTGGATCCTGTGAAATCTCTTACTTACCCTGTGGTTTTCTGTGTTTTTCTTGTAAAAACCTCG
Source organism: Setipinna tenuifilis (assembly GCA_030347295.1). Taxonomy (NCBI): domain Eukaryota; kingdom Metazoa; phylum Chordata; class Actinopteri; order Clupeiformes; family Engraulidae; genus Setipinna; species Setipinna tenuifilis. Next base: position 21,310,141 of record CM059275.1, read on the forward strand.
TTTGCTCTTTGTGAAAATCTCCTATTATGGTCTGAACAAAGCATAAACATGTGACACCATGAAACACAAATTCCCATTTAGAACTAAATCCAAGATAATTTTCAAATGGAAATAAGACGCTAAGTGCAAAATCATCAAGTGATGCTACCTTGTCAATGATATCATCAATATTCCCCTTAATTGTCTCTGTGGTGGCGGAGAGCTTCTTGGTGGCACTTTTGGCAAAAGTTTGTAAAAATCCTGTACAAAAAACAACATAGAGAAGTATAGTCTTCGGTGTACGGTGTGATTTCTGATATAAAGCTACTTGAAAATAAATGTGTAGGTCAGACTATTATGTGGTAGCCTAATAAATGGGAAGCTAGGTGGACTAGGCTGTGTGTTCTTAAACAAAGTTGTCATAGTCCGAAACACTACCAAGACAGGTTAATTACTGTACTTGGGTCTAAGTCTTAACCCCACACAACACAAAACACTTACCACTCAGTCCTGCTTGTTGCTGAATAGATTCCTCCTGACTGCTAATAGCAGCCGCATTTAACTCATTTTGTCCTATTTCACCGCCACGGTCAAGCTTTTGGTCAACTTTGTTCTCCCCCAATTCATTTTCATCTGGCGTAATTAAGCCCAACAACGTATCCAAAACTTTCAACATTGTATGAAAGCAGTGGCTCCAACGTGGTGATTACTTAGTTTAAGCCATCAGACTATTCTTCATCGTTTACACTGAGTTCCTTTGCCTTCAGGACAGTCGCAACGTCACCAGGATAAACAACGATACGTCACTTGACCTGCATCCGATTGGCTAAGATTTCTGGCGATGTCAAATCCTCATGTAGTCAGTAAGATAACAGTAGTCTCATGGGTGGCTTTATCTTAACGTGTGATAACTAGAGTCATGGTTTTATGTTATTTAATTGATGAATTAACTGTTCATCTTAGTTACGCAAATTGCACTCCCTCTTTCAAATGGCTTTAAGTAGCCACTGGAGTGAATAGTATTTTAATGTTTCACTAGCCCCATATTAAGCTTAGCCTATTTAATTTACCACCCATAGATACTGACCTACTGGTCTCATTGAATACTGCAACAGATCAGAAAATAAACACACATGCACCAAGTATATTATATTAATTCATCTTTAATAACCTCAGCTCTCAAATATTTACAGAAACCAATAACAAAATTTAGCGCAGGTATGTCTCTTATGGTTGTGATCATCTTTTCTGCAGCAGGACACCTTACTCTTCAGGAAGCTGGAAAGAGATATCACAGATATGACACATATACAGAACCCACCTGTGTTACCCAGCCATCACTGGGAGATTAAATACATTTACAGTGTGCCACTCACCAACCCAAAGTCATCAACATATGTGTACTTCTGTTCCCTGTATAGCTCCCGCTTAGTCATAAACGTTAGGACAATCCAGTCACAGACAACTGTGACCTGTAGATAGGTGGAAATTAAAGAGGGAACTTGTCAGCATTTGACAGTCAACCAGACACATTATGCCAGCATACAGTATGCTGGTCTTGCATTCTGTTTACACCATAACATTAGTCAGTGCTGCCACCTGCTGGTGAACAAAAGCAGACTGTGCCCACAGATGGAAATGTAATTGAGGACTGTGGAGTTTTTCTGGTCTTTCAATGTTGTATTAATTTATGCAACCAGGCCTGTTAGTCTGTGAGTCAGTTTAACATACAGCCATGGTGTCTCCCAACTGTCTAAGGACGTGGCCTTTGTAATTGGGACCATCTTATCCTGTTTCAGCATGATTAGAGACAGGCAACTTGTTTCTTACTGATCTTAATTTAGAGCCAATGTGTGTATGTGTGTGTGTGTGTGTGTGTGTGTGTGTGTGTGTGTGTGTGTGGATGTGAGGGTGAGGGTGTGTGTGTGTGTGTGTGTGTGTGTGTGTATGTGTATGTGTATGTGAGGGTGTGTGTATTTGTATTCACTTCAACACTTACCAAACCAATGAGACCCAACCCAGCCCCTACATTGAGCAGTAATGGTACAACATTAAATTTTCCAGCCTGAAATGAAAGTAGCATTTTTAATTGTAAGAAGTAATGCAAATGAAATAATAATGTCTATCAAAATAATTCTTTGGTGATATTTAAGGTCACAATGGCAAAACAATCATACCTGTCCAAAAACCATAATATCAAAGCGAATCCCATATCCTTTAATTAAGGTTCTGGTTTCCTTATCGTCACTGTCTTTATAGTACTTGGCAAACCTATGAGAAAAGCCACAGTTTATATTCACATGTGAAACGTATAGGTACTGAAACTGAAATCGCAGAAACCATTAAAGCCACAAACCTGAAGTTATAACCAGGGGAGACTGTGTTTGTTGGGTCTTTGTTGTCTAGCCTGCGGAAGTTGTAGCGTGGCACACACCAGGTGCCTGGCAGGTCCAGGTCACAATCCCATCTAATCTGAACCCCCATCACACCACCCTGGGGGACAGAAAGATTAGTGATAGAATGTACATGATGGGCCATATTCATGGGAAACATTTAAAATGATAGAAAGCATATTGGTAAAAGTTTGATGTCTCTATATGAGGATACACTGTTAATATGTCAGTGCATAACAAAATAAATAAAAACTTCAACGACAAAAGTGATAGTTGCAAAGCAGTTTCATGGAGGAACAACTGATCTCAGTTCCCTATTATGTGCCCAATAAATCGAAAGGTCATTACAGCTCATACCTGGCCAACTTCAAAGTCAAAGTCAAAGTCCAAGTCAGCTTTATTGTCAAAAGCCATATATACAGGTTGTACACAGGATTGGAAATTGCAGCGCTCCCTAGTGTACACTAGTAAACATGATGATATAAACATAATTATATCAAAATGCAGCACCATAAACATTAAGCAAAAAGTGCAATAAAACCTTAATATAATGCAAATAAGTACATCATACAATGTATAGCATATTAAAGCTCAAATGATGCCATTTAAGTAGCAGTGTCATTAAGTTGTAGTGCAAGAAAGTGTCATTGAAACTTCCCCTACAGATGCAAAATACCTACAAAAAGAACACCTACATGAACAGCCATCGCCTGGAAGTCCTCTTCTGCCTCTTCCACAATGTCTTTGAGCCTGAAGATTGGGCATTCTGGGTCAGTGGAGCGGTTAAACACACAATTCTCCAAATAGGAGCTGTTTATGTGTGGGAGGATATTCCTTCTGCAATTGCAAAAACAATTATTATGTATATGCCTAATGCAGTGTGGCTGATTTTGCAGTTCAGGTATCTGCTTTGGGTTTATAGCTTAGACCTAGTGCCAAGATCTTAACATTCATTTCAAAGAACTATACTGTAAATGACTCATTATACTGCTGCCTCTGCCTAATGCCCCCATCTTACATCTTTACAGAAGCACTTTTGTTGAAACAAAAGCCCATGACTCACTTGTTGAAGTTGAACTTTGGAAATCGGATATTGTTCTTCACCAGCACTGTGAAGTTTTCTGCATCTGCCAACATTGGAGGACTAGAATAACATAAAACACACAGGTCATTAAGGTAAAAACATGACATTAACAGCATATTTTTTCTTTTTACTTGCAGTTTGACTGCACAAGACAAAACCATTCATAGTAACTTGTTCCTACTTCAAATATCAGAAGATACTCAAGGAGGCATTAAGAATCATGTTTGTGTGTAACCTAAAAGCAAAACACCTTCAATCAATGCATATGTGTAACTAGGCCATGTGTGCATGTTTATGTATGTCTGGAACTAAAGCAAACTCTCTTGAACTTGAATTAAAGAATCAATGAACTAAACGTTCATAATGCACCTTAGAATAATTTTTATTACTTTGAGAATATATTAACAGCTGATAAAGTCATCATCGTCCATTATTCTGTTGGTCTCACTGCAGGACTCACTGTGGGAACCACTGTTTGCAGTGGCAGAAAGCCACCCATTCCTCTATGACGTCTATCACTCGCTTTTTCCCATACAAAACCCCTGCAAAGAGTGAAGGATTTTTTTCCTGAACAAAGAACGAGTCTTCTTGGCTTCTTCCCTTGTGAGGTTGTAGATGGGTGGCCTCACCATCATCCTCTTCTTTTCCCCCTTCCTTGTAGGAATATAAATAAGGCCTGAGAACCTTACAGAGGGGGCATTTTTAGCTGTTGAACTGCTGAGTAGAGAGGCTGGTATAGCTGCTAAGATGGATACAAAGGTGGGTGGAATACCTGTGAGGGTGGAGGCATGCAGAGGCCTATGCACCTCTGGTTTAAGTGAGTGGGTTTCTTGTCATAAAACCCTCAAGCCAATAGTAGCCATTTTTTGGTTATCTTCTAAAAATTCAGTGATGCCATTCATTTTGGTGTATTGAAATGCCATGTGGTATATACCCCCTCCATCTAGAGAAAACTCCTTTTCTGCTAACCACTTTACAAAGCAACCCAACTCACTCTCATCCTCATCTGAGGGCAGGGACTCCTTACCTTATGCATGGCAGGAACCTTTTCCCTGCCCTTTCACCCATCTTTCTAGTGTGGATTTTTGGACGTTCCATAACGTTGCTAAAAATCTTAAATTTGGGTCCTGTCCCTCAGTCACCTAGCCTGGACCCGCCCATACTGCCTGTGACACTACAGTGAATTTTGTGTTCAATTCAGTGGGGCCAACCTGCCGATTCTCAGTTCTTCCTAGTCCGGAAAAAGTTGGAACCAATGAAAAATGAACGCTACGCATACATCATCAGAATCAGAGGTCTGATTAGCTCTGTCCAGTAGTACACAGAGGCATTTGACAGACACCCGTTGATCCTGCCTCTGAGAACTTCCTGTCTATGGAAGGTTTGCCAGACCAAGTTCAGTCTACAAGCTTGGTGCAACAGCCAGGCTATCAATCACCTGCTTTTGACACTTCCAGAGCCCCTGCTATTTCTCATTTCCCTCCATTGTTTTTCTTTCCTTTCTACATTCTACATCTTCCTTTCTCTGTATTCTGATGTTGTTCCTCTCTCTCTCTGGACCTCTCTTCTCTCTCAATAGGCACCGTCTTTTGTTTCATGGACACATTACCGATCTGTAATTTCATATTCAGACTAGTCATTTTTACCAAGAAAAATAACTTCCAAAAAAATATTGTCTTTGCTATTAATAGATATTTTTTGAAGATGAACTCTAGTAAGTAACATTAACTTAAGCCCATATCTACACCAGAAGAAGACATCAGACAACAACAACTTTAGACTAAATGCAAGCGACAAGAGGCCTCCAACATGTACTGAGACAGCTAAAACTGGTGGTATACTTTTTGTTACGTATACAGCACCGAGCACACTGTGCACAAGATACAAAATTTGGGAGGCACACGGCAGCCTGTGTGTGCTACAAAGATGATAAAATTCTTGTTGAATTTCATCATGTGCTCGTACAATAGGCGCTGAAGTGTACTCTTTATGCCTTGGGTTCGTAACAACGGCCTTGAATTCCTCTTCAGTTGTAATTTAGCACAGGATCAAGGACACTAACTTTTTATAAAAGAAAAATGAATGTAGTGTACCTTAAAATATATACAATATATATATATACCCTCTATACATATGCACACTTACTTAGGCGGTTCATCACTTCTTTCCAAGGGACACCAGGCGAAAACTTCACATGTTTTGAGAGTGTGATTGAAGTTAACACATTTACCTGTCTGCACACCTGTGGAAAGGTAAAGAATAAAATAAAATAATTCTTTTAAGACCATCTTACACCACACATGGTTAAATCACACTTGTCACGTGTAGCCATTAGTACTAAAAAAGAGCTCTATAGCCTACCATTGCTGCGAGGACCTTTTATTCCAACTTTGCAGTCCTTGTCTGAGGTGCAAATGGAAGATACACTGGGGATCTGGGCAGAAAGAATATACATACACATCTTAGATACACACCAACTAGAAGGTATTAAGCAGACTCACATATACTTGGAAGGTACCTTCCTAGAAGGTGCATACTCACTGCATAGAATCATGACTCAGAAAAAGTTTTGTAATTTACAAGAATGTAAAGAATGATAGTCATATGTTCCTAGTAGTGGACAACAAGTTGTCCTTTATCTTTTGTTTCAGTCTGGCCTTATACATGTAATGTGCATTCCAAGAGTTCCACTTTAATTTGCTTGTGTACTTTGCACCCACGGTGTCTGCCAAATAACACCCTCTTCAAGCTGGTTGGACAATGTTTTACTAAAATGGAAAGACTTCTCTGCATTCATAGTACCTCTGCACAGTGTGCTTGCCTTTGATTCTGTGTCACAATCAGGTTTGTGAGTACAAAGAAAGAGCTCTCCTCCTAAGAAAAAAAGAAAAAAATACAATCAGCAGTTCTTTTTTGAACAGGCCTTGTGTCTCTGAAATAAAACTACTGACCATTTAATATAAATCTTGAAATTTGCAAAAACATCCACTATATATTAGATAGAAGGCATAAAACTTCAAAATTATTTATTCAAACGCCACTCACTTATGGCTTGCCCAGAAGGGTTTGCAATCAAAAGTCTCAAAGATATCAAAGTTTAACTTTCAGAAGTAAAGCATAACCCAACACCGTCAACAGTGCACCCACACTGTGGCATGGCCCCAGAAAGACGATTGTTAAGTGACAAGACACAAACGCCTGCTTCCACACAACGACAGGTGGACATCTCGGCTTTAGAAAAAAAAGCTGCCATATTCCCTCTGCCTGGACACTTGATAGAGGCGATTTCACGATCTGATCTGCCTGTCTGATTATTTGTGTCCGCATTAGGATCAGTTAGTTCAGAAAATGGTTGAATCAAATATATGGCAGGGTTTTTACCTTCTAAAGCCATGATCTCAACACCTGCCCGCTGATTTCAATTATGTTCAGTGGTGCAAAGAGTGATGGAAAAGGCCCGACAACCGTGGGTGGGAGAAGTGGTGTAGGCTATCTGTCTTTCGGTGTTGGATATAGCTATACCTCATCTTCGAAATATCTTGAGGGTACCTGAGGCGGAATTATGTAGTCAGCAACGTCCCAAACCCGGAGGCCAAGGTCTGACGTGTTCGTGAGAGCAATTCCCTTCACTTTGGTTGTAACAGAACTAAGAATGGAATCAGTATCCTGGTACCCTTTCTTCAATACACAGACATACCTGTCCACAAAAAGGCGGATGAGAGCAAGTTAGGTTCCCTCTCTCTCATTTCTCAGTGAACGAATTGTTTTTGCGTCAATTGCCAATCTGAGTTCAATTTTAGGCTGTGTATGGTATGGATATTTTAGGCTAAAGAACACTCACCCGATGATATAGGCGATTACCAAGGCCTGAGTGATGCGATTAATTGCTCCAACTTTCTTACTCCGTATTACCAATGTTTTCGGCGTCGAATAATCAAAGAAACAATGACAAATTGCTACGCAGCAATTATTACCTTTAGCCTGTGTCATTGTACCGACATTTACCCAAAGGGACAATTTCACCCCGGTTTTACCTTAATTCCTATTTTCTGCACGCCCAATCTGTCACGAGTCCAAGATAGCAACTAACATCCGATATTTCTGCTCTTAAAACCAACTCCCGTTCCCCTGAGCCGTCTTCCAAAAAGCCCAGTCTCCTTCGCAGCTCTCAATGCAACTGCAAATGAAAACTTGAGGTAGAAACTACCCGGGTTTGTTGGAACAACGGAGTATGGGTTGACCACAACGGAGTATGATGTAAATGAAACAGTCTGCGATTGAACAACTGCTATTGTCTAAGATATAAAACATGTCAACCACTTTACTTGCCACATCAGCTTGTTGCGTTTGTCACGAGTGTGGGGTTATAACCTAACATTGCCAAATTGTTTTATTGGTGAGAGTTCAAAGACCAACATATTTATAAAGGCATATATTTTTTAAGCTTCTTGGTGCGCAATGAGTGCTTCTTGAAATTCTGATTTTAAAGCTGATAGGAGAGGAAGCATTGCTCACTCCGTTACGTCCGTGGGCGTTAACATTCCAATGCACAATGCTGTGTCTGGCAGTGGTGCGATAGATGATTGTACAAATTTGAAGTTGACCTAAGAAAGTCTTGTAGTGCATTATTTTAAGAGATCTGTGCTTTTCTGCAGAGTAACACCACTGGAGAACTTGGAAAATTATGTGAAGTAGGCTGTATGACTGCTACAAGAAAGATAGCCTACCAAATGTCACTTGATGTTAACTTAACTTGATGAAACACTGCATAAGAGACAATAAAGACAAGACTGACAAAGGTAGCACCCAATGGCAAGTTTAAATTCTTTGAGGTTGTGCTTGGAATTTAATTGGTTACACTTTAAATATGGTCTTGAGGTTAGAGGAAAATACCTGTGAATATGCAAATGCTTAACAAATATTGTGTTCTCACTTGACAAAAGAGATTAATACAACAAAGCAATTTTATGTCACCTTGTAGCATAATGGGTGAACTATTCTCTCACTTCCCATTCAGTACATGAAACTTCACTGCATTTCCAGCCTGTGACTACCAACTTCCCAGTTCAAAATACCTAGACCTGAACTGCCATTGTCTGCAAGTGCTCTGCTGTGTAGTTTTTCCGTAAACAGTGTTTTTCTACAGAGTAAAAACAACTCTGGGGGAGTCCAGAATGTATTAATCTGTACAGGCCTGTTTTCCAAACACTTATCTCAATAAGCAATGTTTTGGTTGTTTGATGGGCGATTGTGTTGTGCTCCTTGGGTCAATATTTTAGCTTCAAAGTGTTCTCAAAAACATTTGGTCATACACAAGGATTAACATCACACCAAAGGGTAATAATGTTCTAAAGATATGTGAACGAAGTATTGTGGTCTAAATTCTCTGAGATCTTGTCACATGAAGCAGGATAAGTAGCTAATGTAATTTTCATGCAGTCTAATGAATGTCTGTGAAAAACAAATTTTTAGTAAATACATTTTCACCAACACTGCCAGATATAGTTACAATTAATATACGAGTTATAGGATAATAAGAGACCACAGCTGTCCTCTTTTTCTGGTTCACAGAAAGAGTCTGAGAAGCTTTGGTTTGAAGGCTTGAAGAGTGCTCATATCCATGTTGTCTGCCATCTCCCGAGCATTGAGGATGATCTGATGGGCTTCGTCGAAGAGCTCTTGGCCAAGTGCAGTCCGCACACGGTCTTTCCAGGCACTCAGTTTGGGTCTGCTCTCAAACACATCCAGACCAGACCCCACAGGCTGCAGAGGCAGATAGGCTCTTCATGAAACATATGATACGGACATACCAAATAACAATCAAATAACAACAAATGCCTGTGGTGGGTGTGGTTGTGGTTGTGGGAAGCCACTCATAAATTGCTGATGATGTAAAAAGCAATTTCATTGCCAAAAGTTTAGAGAGACTAGTTTGTTAGACACCACTTACCTGCATGATCTCCACAATGGCAACAACATCAGCCAGGGAGATTTCATTTCCAGCTATGAAAGGCCTGTCTTGAAGAAACTTCTCCTCAATAAGCTTCAGAGAACCATCAAGATCTTCCAAAGCTGCAGTCATTTTGTCCTTGGGCACTTCCTCTCCTAAAAGTTTGGGAATCAGCACCTAAAAATAAAGACAAGAGTTTGAGGTAATGGATAATTGACTTTAAAATGTATGTGTGTGGCGATATCATTGAGTGTTGTCAAAGGGATGTCAACAGGGCTGTTGAGTTTTATAGTCAACAAGATGCTCCCATTTTAAATAATCATTCAGAAAAGCCCAGTAGAAGATAGATACTTATCTCCAAATCTACAACATTCTCTGGGAAAACAGCTGGAGCACAACAGAGTGGATGACATACTCACCCTGAGCCAGAAGACTTTGGAGCCGTGCATCCGCACAGCTGTGTGCTGCCAGGAGAGGTACTCGTTCACCCGTGCACGCTTCTGTAGGTCAGTAGGATACCAGTGGTCTGGAGTTTGGAACTTTTCTGCCAAGTATGTCATGATGGCAATGCTACAACAAGGATGAAGCATAATCTACATTAGGCCATTATCACATTCCCCCTCTCACAAAGCCCTGACAATGAGACATGGTGGTATAGACACCGTTGGTGAAAATGAACTTTTACCAGCCACTGAGAAATAAATGGTAAAAATGACCAACGACATCATTTTTTTGTGTCTGAAATCTACCAGACACTTTCATATTTTACCAGTATTTGCCTGTTAGGAATTTCCATCCCTGATAGATACAGACACTAGTGTGACTAGTGTGGTAAGTCACTCAAAGGTTTTATTAAAAACCTGTCTGAGCTGATGCAATTAATACCCTCGACATTAAGTGGAAAATACCAAGTAGACTACAGTGTAATTAAATGGCTCTTTCAAGACTTAAAGGTTGGAGGGTGGATCACCATCAACAGGCAAAACAATGGCGAATGAAATGCTTAGATTTAAGATACAATTTTTAAAGTAGTCAGATAAATGAAGCCTTATTTACCTCTCTGCCAAACAAAATTCTCCATCGCGCATAGCAGGGGCTTTCCTGATCATGCTGATTTTCCCAAATTCTTCACCATATTGTTCCCCTGTTAAATCGCACAGACCATCAATTGGTGAATTGGTGCATACTTATCTAAAACGCAAGTTTAGATAGAAACTGCAAAAATGTGTGCCATAGCCCATACCCTATGGCATGCTTGTCCAAATTACCGATGTTGCATAATAACAGACACGGTGATAGTAAATACAGACCTACCTCCAAACAACGACATCTTCTTAAAATCAAATTTGATATTGTTTTTCTTCGCAAATATGTACACAGACCTACAGGGCTGGGAGTAAAGATCTAGGTAAAGTTCCAAGGCCATTTTCAACTCGTGAAATAATGTCCTGTTGAATTGAGTGTAGACCTTAGGCGTCCGTAGCCTGCATTCAAAATCCCTCCCTAAAATGACGCTGAAAAAGTTCATACACAGGACGACCAGTCTGGGGAAAAAAAGAGGAACGCTACACCATTGGCTTGGCTTCCTGCGTCTCAACGTGGTGTGACACTAACGCGATTATTTAATCATGGGTAGAATTAAGACAATATTTTAAGACACATAATTTTTGCACTTGGGTGAACTTTGTTATACATAGGACAGTCAGAGAGAGGAGGAGCCAGACAACGCTTGCACATTTATCATAACCTACTTTTCAGGAAAACAGTTCCCCTTTCACCAGGAGAGGGGGCAATTTACAATGTGACACGCTGTATAACTCGGAATCCCCATTGTTGGATTCATTTACTAAAACAATAAAACATAGAACATGGCTCCTCTCCCTTTAAGGTTCAGATTTACAAACTCAGCCAGCTAAACATGGTTCTAGCAGTTACAAGTTTTTATTTTTTTCCCAGTAAAGTATTTCAGCGACTTATTTTATTTGTTAAAGGCCTAATGGGCTAGGGTACTCTTTGAATAATACCACATACCAAATTTGAAAGCCATAACACAAGAAAACAAGTATGGAACACAAGGAGCTAGGCCTTATGAAATTCATGTGATAGACATTCTTTGGACAAAAATATCCTTACCCTTAAAATGTTTATTTTGAAACTGAAACATTTTTTAGGTAAGGCTCCTTAGGCATTTTAGTCTATTAACCAATCAGAGCAGATTGATTGAGTTAACAACACATTGTGGACTGAGGCTGAATATCATGTGTATAATGAAGACTTTGGATAACTTAAGTGTGTTATTCTACTATTTCCCAAAACTGCACACTAAAGCCAGTAGGCATTCCAGAATGCAGGTTTGATCCTTGGTATGTTGGTTTTATGGCTCTATTCCCCAAGTAAACCATACGGCAAGACATAGGGCTCTCCTATAGGAGGTTTAACCCATTTTTTACACTTTATTAATCCTTTTGGGAGGTCTCTTCAGGGACATTTGGCAATTCTGCATTTAACCCATCACACAGAAGAGCAGGAGGCAGCTATGAGAACAGTGCCCAGGGAGCAGTGTGTGGTGATGGTACCATGCTCAGGGTACCTGAGGCAATTTTGACTGGATTCAAACCTGCCACCCTCAGGTCACATAACTGTTACCTTAACCACCAGGCCACCACAACCTGTTCGAGTTAATATACCTGGGTGAGCTAGTGAACCACTTACTTAAAATAGGTCTTTCTGTAGTGGTTTAACACTCTGTAGTTCCCAGATTTGTCTCTTACTAATTCCTGTTATGGCCAACATGTTCCTTCACCCACCACCCACTACCAGGAACTTTGTCATTGTAAAACACACAAGTGGCCCAGACCTAGACACCACCAATTCCAGACTACCCGGAAAGGTGTGCAGCTGTATTTTTCATGAATAGTAAGCATGGCCCAACACCCTGGCTTCAGAAAGTTTAAGTTTTACCACACAACTGTTATTCAGTAACATAACTGATATACTGCGCAGCCCTCCCGCCAGGTGCACACCATCTTATCAGCAAATTAAGCCGTTTGAAGTGCACAGGTAGAGAACCACTACATGGTACTTTCAATGAGACGATCTCTCTCTTTAAGTGTTACACACATTTAAGAAGACGCTGCAAGTATGCCATACTGCTAATCCTCCACCATCCTTTAACACACTATTAGTAGTGTGTGTCTCTGTGTGCCTGCTTATCCATCTCATATTATTTACTTATCATGTTTAACTGTCAAGAAAACAAGAAAACATCAGCACAGAAAAAAAATCAAGAAAAGTGGTTATCATCTGCAGTTTCACTTTTATGAACACTGAGTTCAGTACAAGGAACAACAAGGAAAATAACAATAAAACTGCACTTTGTTGTTGAAGTGCTGAGGTTGGTCAACATACGTACCATTTATTTTACACTGAAATAAAACATCAGTCAGCCATTTTTTTTATTTTTAGACAAAATATAATATTTATACGCTATTCATAGTATTAGTTCAATACTATGCATTGGAAATGTTTGTGATTTTTATTCTACTCATGTAGCCTACCCTTATTTGCTACATTATACATGATGTTCATTTCATAACACTGCTTATATGGCTACAACTGTCAACTCTCTGTTAAAAGTAGACATACATCATCATCGTCGTCGTCCAACGTCTAAAAACCACTGTTTAAAGCCTACTCTTTGTAAGAAACTACTCGATGTTGTCCAAAAACCAGGAATGACATTTTCAAGCCATGTGACTCCCACTCGAGGCAGCGTGCCGCTCACAGGAAACTCATCACTGTGCCTTTCTTCCCCACCTGCATTGGCTCCAGGGCGTAAAATCGGATGACAATCCTGTGGAGAAAAGAAAATATCCACCAAGTTTACATAAAACATCCCATATGCAATGTCGTGGGCTTGCAAACTCAAAAGAAGTTTGGGGGAGTATTCAAAATCAGTGCAGGCGTAGCCTACTACGAGGCGAGGCAAGAGTAGCTTAAACCAAAAAGGAGACATACATTCCTGCAACCATGGGCTTCAAGCTACCCCTTTTGTCATGTACATGTGAATTATTAGTCTAACGTAACCTTGCAGTTAGTTGTAACACTTACCGGTCCTCACTCAAGCCAAGTTCCCCGGTAAGAAACTGAAATATCTTGGCACTGTGCTCCTTGTTTTTCTCGGCCGTGTCAGTGGCGCCAATGGCAGACACGGACAGCATCACGCACGGGGAACAGGATCCGGCGATAAGCATTGGGAGGTCAGGTTTAATAACCAGATTCATTCTCTAATAATAAAAAACACCATAGGATCAATAACAACCAGCTGATGACACTAGGTCCTTTTCACTACATTTCATCCACAAATTAAAATATGAGAGACGATGACAAGTCTATTTTTGTAAGGATGCTTTCATTATCAAATGGTTCAACAGTTGGTTGTTCTTTCAACAGAAGTTTATATCTCAAGGTGATTTCTTAACTGGCCTGTTAGCTATGTAACGTCTGCTCTATCCTCTATACTCACCTCTTCCGGTTTTCCAAGTGCAGTAGCGGTGGCCGTGCATAATCTCTTCAGAAACTGCTCGGAAAATTTGCTCGCTGGCAAATTAGTTTCCAAATCAATGAAAGGCATTGTAAGTACTAGATGTGTGAGGACAGACCAGACACGAGCTTCTGTACATAAATCTACAACAAACCGGAAGGAAGACGACAACCAGTCAAATGTACAGATTGGTTAGAAAAAGGAAACGCCTATTCATAACGGGCCAGGATTGGCCGGGATCTTAAAAGGCACAACATTAGTCCCCGAGTTGTAAAAGTGAATGATTCCATGACGTTGACTTGGATTTCTGACCACTCGATAACAAACTTTTGAAATTTTTGAGTTTTGTTAAATAATTGCCTTGAAGCAAACAACTTGTCTACATCTGATGGGTTCATCAAGAATTATAACACAAGAAAGACCCCTCGAATTTTTTTTATTAACCAAGACACAACTCGGACAGCACAAGAACACAGCAGCTTTCATTTTACAATCTCATATACATAATCACAGGTCCGAAGTACATATTACAACTACAATGTTTATTAATACATGTCTGGAGCAAAGGTGTTCTGACTGAGTTGAGTTCTCTGTGAGAGTGTTATTTATCTAGGAGCTGTTGAATTGTTGAATCGACCTTGCAGGATCACTGTCAAACCAGTTGAGTCACACCTAAAAAAAAAAACATAACATGAATATGACATCAGCACGCTTGTAATACTATTCCAGTGTCCTATCATTACGTTCAATAAAGCAGTCTTCCCAATTGGTCTAACTTGGTAGGCTGTGTTGGAGTGGGTAAATAATGTTAGATGATAACTAAAAATTGCATACCTAGATTTAGACATACTAAAAGAAAATGCAATAAAATGCAAATATTCAAACTTTTCTATGATATGAAGTGGGAAATGAATAATTACAAATAGCAGAACCTTCACATAGCTAGCCTTAAAATGACAGCAGACCACAGTGTTTGTTTTAATAAGACTTCAAGACTTTTATTGTCCTTGAACAGTTTCCTGTACAATGAAACTGAACAGCAAGGCCACTAAGGTGCAAGATAAAGAATGCTCCACTAATACCGGCTGTTATGTTATCTGCTAAACTGCCTTCTACATCTGAAACTAGTCTGAAACTAGTCTGTTTTCCTGTCATCCCCCAGTACAAATGTCTGTTTGTGATGTAATAATTTGCAGAGGTCTAAACAGAAAAATGTGTATCCCATCATGCCTCTGCTTTTAAGGTGTAGTGTGTGAAGCCGTACCGTGTGAGAACTTGCACTGTTTAAGAGCCTCGCTGAAGCCTTCGCACAGACTGAGGTCTGTCTGGCTGGTGGCGCAATCCAGGAACTGCCTCACCTCAAAATGGCAGGGGCCTTGTGGAGGAGCCATTGGCCTGGGTGGTTCCTAGGAGAGGACAACAATGGTGGAATAATAAGATATTATCACCGTCATCTGCTGAACGTCCTGGAACAACACATCATGGTCCAGCTCTTTGTGAGTTTGCGGAGTGGTGTGCGATAACAGCCACCTGGAACTGAATGTCAGCAGTACACAGAGGGTGTAGTGACATTCTCCACTGAACAGATACATATCTGCCACCAGCTATGAATAAACTGTGGAGTACAGTATAAATACACCAGCATCTTGGCACAAAATTACCTTAAAAATTATCGACTATTAGGAAAATGTCAGGAAATGCCATCAATTGCAGTGCCCCTTGATGCAGCTAAATTCTTTTCAGGTCAACAAATTACACTGAAGGCGTTCCATTAAACCTTTCTTTGGGACTGCCATTATATGTTCTCCTTCCAACTGCTGGTACCATTAAATTTGTCCTTCAAAGTGCAGGCAATTACAAAAAAAACAGGTAAATGTCTGCTCCCAGGTAACTGAACGCACACTGCGAGGCCTTTTTCCCATGCAAGCGGCAGATGATAATTCTGGTTGGCAGAATCATATATGGTCCTTTTTGTGTGTCCTGTTCCGTCTTTGAGTGGCTTCTGCTGCATATTATGTGCACCCCTGTTATCTACACCCATGCTGTTCTTTTACACACTCTTCTTTTGGCCCTGCCTTATCCAACAACTCAGGCAAATACTGACTGTCAGGCACATTTTGTGAATGTTTTCACCAAATTGTAAGATTCACCCATTGCATTGGAACCATTGTAACAGGATTTTGCATCAGTACCATCAAGCATGAAAGCACTTTGCAACACACCTAGTGTATATTTTAACACTTATATGTTTACTGCATAGTTATAGAACTTATTTCTATAATTCAAGGTATATCACTTTATGGGACTGTGTAAATTGACAACAAATAAACAAATAAATAAATTTGAGTTGAACGTAATTAGAATCATGGTGTAACTGTATCTTGCATTACTTCATAAACTACAACAGATTGCCAACAACACATCAGCAAGGACAGAAGTAATACATCATGAGTTTCTCCTCAGGCAACTGTAATAATCTTAAATTACTGTTAGGTATTCACTGTTAAAAACGTAGGGTATTGTTAAAATGTGAAAGCAGCATCAATAACTCCTCCACCTCCCTGGAAAGGCATGGAAAGACATGCCTGACCTGATCTGAAAGGTTAATCAGCTTCTCCTCAACTGTAATAATCTTCCGTTTCTACTGTTAAGTATTCACTGTAAAAAAAAAAAAAAACTTAAAATGTCATATTATTGTAAATAACTCCTCCACCTCCTCGGAAAGACGAGACGTAACACAGTCTATCCATCACCTGACCTGATCTGATCTGGAATGTTCTAGTTGGGGTTGGCAGACTAGTGTCTGCCTCTGACATGTTTGACAGGGTTATGTTTGCCTTAAATCTGCTCCTTGGGGTAGTGATGATCTAATAGTTCCTCCTTCGGTTAGGCTTCAGTGGAGAGACGTGTAAATAATAAAACAGCTCACCCGGAACTCCCAGGGTTAGCTTGGTAGACCTGACCACAAGTTGAAAACTTGCTGGGTAGTGTTGTTACATGACATAAAGCTGGTACTCTTTTCCAGAATGACTTACAGCAGGTTAGGTACAGGGACAGTTACCCTGTAGCAATATTTAGATGCCTTTCAAGGTCATTTAAAGAGAGAGGAGAGCGCTAATTAACCTCTCAATCCTAATACCAACTTCTTTACCATTAAGCCACAGCTGCTCTAATTTGGATGTTTTTTGTTCTTCCCCAAATGTGCTTTTAATAGTGGACGGACTCACCTGGTATGTGCTTGCAGGTTTGGCTGGTTCTGGGCTGCTGCTACTGCTGCCACCACTGAAGGCCCCAGTAATAGCACTGCCCATAACGTGCCCGACAGCAGAGCCCACCGCTACTCCGGCCGCTGTGGTGGCCATCTGGGCCATTAGTCCAGGCTGCTTGGGCTGAGCAGCGACTGGGGCCAGGGCCGCTGGAGGTGGGGGGGCAGGCGCTGGGGCGTAAGATGGTGCTGGAGCACTGGAACAGACACAACCCAAAATCAGTGAGGTTTTCCAAGTTGGTGGTTTAGTGAATAAAAGTCAGATAACTAAGGGTGAGTGGGAAACCTAGTAAAAGAGTCTCATGGCTTCATTTTCCTACCAAATCACAGTCATGTGATTCTACTGAGTTGACATAGCCAGGTGAGTGATTCAACCTACTTTTTTTCAGGAAAAAACCCACACAGAACTGCTGAGCCTAAACATTATTTCAGCAGCAAAGTTATGTAAAGCTTATGCTCAGTAAGTTCTAACCTTTCAAGGGTAAACACATTCATACATAGCTGTTATAAAGCCCCTCGATTACAATAATCCCTGATTAGTTGACAATTCACCCATCGCAATCGTCCAGGAATTAATTATTCATCCAAATGCAAATCATTTGGGTGATAAAGTGCGTCACAGAAACTTAAAACGTATGGTTGCTCAGATTACGAAAGCGCTACATTTGCAGGATGTTTTATTTGGTTTTACCAATTACAGTAGGGACTTGGAAGAGGTTTACTTTATGTGCAATTTAATTATTATTTTAGGTAAATTCCATATACATAAATGTAAAGTCACAAGAACCCGCCCCTCCTTTGCATGCTTCACTAAAGAACTGGAAATGTACATCAATACTATCTCTACATCGCATAATAAGAAAGCTATAAAAACTATAAAACTTTTTTGTAAGTATGAAATATTAATGTAACATTTGCATTTGTTTTATGTGCTGTTTTTTTTCCTACATAACCCCTGGCGTGTAACTATTGTATCTCTACACGTTTGTACACTGTACTGTTATAACAGAAGTTAATAAATAATAATAAAAAAATAAAAATAAAAAAAAGATTACGAAAGCTAAGCAGTAATACTACTAAAAAACCTAATACACACATGACGTCGATTTCTGGTAAAGCTGCCAAGTCAGGTTGGCCAAGAAACTCAAGTACGCAGTTCAAGATTATGAGATGATTTAATACATTGTTATACCAGATATTCTTAGGCTTCTAGAATACCGGTCAGAATTTAGATAACCGGTTGGAGATAAAAGCTTAATGACCTCTGTCCTATCCAAACACAGTCTGGTTCTCTCTGATTTAGACATCAGCAAGCTACTAACTAGCAAGCTACCATCGCCAAGAACAGTTATTCCAGTAGGATGGTGCTAACTCAACTTTAGCAAGTGACATGCCCAGCTAACCACAGCTAGCTGCTAAGATGCTGCGTGATAAAGGACACTAAACCAAAAACTTCTACCTGGCAGGTGCTGAAGGGCGACTGGTACTGCGACCTCCTCTTGCCATTGTTAAAATATACTTCCCGCTGTCTTGCTGATATAGATAGTGAACACTCCAGTAATGTACCGCACAATTAAGTCAGGTCAGCTCGCAACACACTGCAACGAAGTAACCGGTGAGTGCGTAACAGAGTGACAGCTACACGTGCAAGTGACCTTGTGTGGACAGTGTTCTCAGTGCGCAGTCGTAGTTGGTCTTGAGGACATAAATATTGACAAATAATGTAATTAGACGTTTACACCTGCCCGTGCTTTAGACAGTATTGTGTACGAAATGTCTTTGTTAAAAAAATAGCGTTCGTTACCAAAACACTGATAGACGTGTAAATATGCAAATACACTGGCTATGCCTTTGACTTAAACGGGCAACTTTTCCAGAGAGTTCGACCATGGAGTGCTGGGTAGTCTACCAAGTAATATGCAATGTGCTAAACATACAAGGCGCTTTTGTAATGAGATTATGCTAGTTTTGCAAGTATGCACGTTGTGGTGTGGTAGACAACATGGGTAACAGTTGCGTAACAGTTAGCCAAAAAAAAATGTAATACGTTTTTGTAAAAAGGAAAAGAGAGGGTCACAGAACAACGTCATTAAACGGTGGAATGAACCTTCAGCACTTGTGCGTCTTGCCTTCAGAACTGATTTAGCCACTTGGTGGCGCCAGTGTCACAGTAGATTCTGAACAGATCCTCATTGAAAACGAATGGGAGCTCTTCAGCCTGCTCTGAGTTAAGAGAGGTGGGGGTGTAAAGCTTCAGTTCAAGATGTGAAAGGCCATACCACATATTTGTTTAAACCATTCACAAAACCACCTGATTTTAAAAAGCACAAGGTTTTAGCCAGGTAGATTAACTCACTATTAGTGAAGCTACCGGTGTTATGCACTGGTGGAGCCAACACTAGGCAGAACTTGTATTCTTTGAAGCTGGAACTGGAAGTTGGTGAACTAGATCCTGATCCTAGATCCTGTTGGTAAACAGGATTAGTAAAAAACATCACAAATAAACATGCTATGAAAATAATGAAATGGAGTCAATCATTTAAATAATTTAATTTATAGACAAAATACTGTGTGATAAGTTGTAGCCCATAAGTCAGTATTACTGCTTTATAAACGGCTGTCATGAAAAAGACCAAAATACCCAGATGACTAAATGGTACACCTTTCAACTAAAGAAAACACAACTTAAATAGCTCAAACCACTAGCCAGCTTTAGTTCCTCAGAGATATGTTTTATGAGAGGGAAAAGATACAGTGATCTATTTATTCATTGTTTGAAATAAGCTCAGGTGTGCTTAAGGACTCGACAAACGACACCGCTAATATTTGATGTGTTTTGCGATGCCTGTAGGCCTATGTCAGTCTGTAAACCTTGTTGCCTTTCTAGCTTATCTATAGCTGAAGAAAGCTGAACAGGTGTCATACACACAGAATATACACAGCTTTCAGGTTAAAACAAATTGGTCTGTGTATGAACCAGGAATTACATCTTCATTATTAAATCTCAAGCTAATAATTATGAGATGCTGTCTATGAGGGGCTTTGCCTTTTCAGTTCAAGATGCTCAATGTCATAAACACCCAAAATAATCCACCAGATATTGTATTGCAGCCTGCATTATTTTTTCATATAGACCACATAAAAACAGGCTTCTACAATATTACAAGAGATAAAGATTCAATAAAGAATTTAAAGCTGGACCTTGGTGGGTATACAGTATCTGTCTTTGTATTATCATCTATAGTAGTGGATCTAAACTTTTAAATCCCACATACCCCCTAAGGCACTCTATGTCTTATCAAGTACCCCTCAGCACTACAGACAGTTTGCTTGCTTACCCGAACCTTCTCTTCAGGCTGAGGAGAGCTGAGAACCCATTCACAGATTTATTTTGTGTACCTTCTAGAGTTGATTAAGGTATCCCCAGGGGTACCCATACCCTAGTATGACAACCACTGATCTACATAGTTACTCCATTGTTGTCACATTTTTTTGCTGCGCTCATATGTGCTACAAGATATGCTGACAAATCGTCTCCATATGAGTCCAATCAGGTTATCAAGAGAAATAGAAACATTTTCAGCATGATGTGCTCACTGCATTGTAGGGTCCAGCTGCAACCCCTGTCTCACCCCCTCCTCACCATCCGTTTTAATTCAGCCCAGTTTCCTTGCTATCCCTTTTTTGTGGTCCATGGCACATGGGGGTAAAAGGGGAGGGGGTGGAAGCCGGGTTGGGGGGTTTGGGGGGCGGTTGGGGGGGTGGTCGTGAGGGAAATGGGCCAAAAGAGTGATTCATTTCTCCTCGGCAGGCTTTCATGTCCCAGCCCGTGTGCCTCCTAGCAGTCTCTGGGGTCTGCTTGGGAGAGGCGTTTATGTGAGGGGGTGGGCTCCGAACGAGGGTCTGGCTTGAATTTGACAAAAAAAACCCACCCCCCTACTCCCACCCCCGATCCTTGCCTAAAACAAAGGAAAGGGGCTGACACCAGCAGAAAGCACAGCAGGCCACTATACCCATTCATGCCCATGTGTCTCTCACACGCCACTTTGCTCCCTGACACACTTTCATCTCGTCAGAAACACACAAACATCCGTATTTTGATCTCATTCGATTTGCTGCGATTACAAGTTTTGTAAACTAACGTAGTTCTACACAGCCACAAAAAACAAACTTGAATAGGCACCATAACAAAAGAGGATGAAACCAATGATCTTTATATTTAAGTTCTTAACCCCTTTTTACTTATGCACACAGCGTAGCGCAGCTGTGCGGTGCAGCTGGCATCTCCCTCTCATGACCTGTGGTATTGTAAAGCCACAACAGAGGCTCTACAGAGGAGCCAAGAAGGAATACAGCATTATTAACCTTCAATTACCTTAAATGAACCCCTCCTGTGTGTGTGGAGGGGGGGGGGGGGTGGAGGGGTGCGTGAGTGTGCATGTATATTTGCAGACAGGACAAGGAGCGATGCAGCATTATTAACCCTTAAAGCAACACTAACTTTTTGTTTTCAGTTGCCCTACAGGTTGGAAGTGGAACTGTTTCTCATAGAGAACTACAGAGAGACGGCCTTCTCCTCCAAACTTACTTAGTGTGGTTATACCCCATGGAGGGCAGCAAAGCAAGTTCAGAAGTGCCTTTCACCCTGTTAGAAGTTCATGAACCACTGAAATGATTTTAGAAACATTATTTTAAGGTTGAAAAAAAAAAACTTAGTGTTGCTTTAATTACCTTAAGCGAACCTCTATTGTGTGTGTGTGTGTGTGTTGGTGGTTGAGTGGAGCTTTGCATGTGTGCACATATATTTTTTGAGGTGCTGTCTCCTCCCATAGCCACAGAAAGATTAATCTTTTAGATGAATAGAATATGTGTCCTTGGTGGTTGGTGGAGTACATTCTCATACCAGCAGAACTCTAAACTTTTATGACATTAATGAGATGGACTGAAAATGAGAGAATTATATGAAGTGTAAATTAGCTCCAGCTGAAGGGAAAGGGCACACTGTCAAGAAGTGTATGTGACTTTAAAAAACTTTTGTTGAAGCCGTTTAAAAAGCTTAAGGACATCTCAAAACACAAAAGGTTGGGGATGTTGTTCACACTATGGTATTAATTTCAATAAACTGGTGAAAAATATGAATTATAAATTTAAAAATTTAAATTAAAAAATTAAAAACACAGGGTGTCTTAAGGAAAATAGAGCCTTAACATAAAAAGTAAAATATGAGAAAAGGAAGTGAAGCTGTGGATGAACTGACATAGCAGTAGGGAGTAAATCTTGTGGGATGTTTAGGTTATAGGTTCTGATGAAAATTGGATTGGATTAAAATTTCTAAACGTACATTTTTTATGGTACTAAGCCGCAATTTCAAGTCCTTCTCTAACCTCCTCCTACAGAATTTTTCCAACACTCTCTTCTTATCATACATACATATCTTAACATACACCTGCCCTTTCTATTGATGGGCAACTTAGATTCAGAAGCTACTCTCCAATGCCACATTTCAAATCACCTGGTCCTACATGCACACCTAACACAAGTGATTTTATTAATTAACTGCTCTACCTGGCCAAACGTTGGGCCAATTGGAATCTGTGTGTATGTATGTGGTACTGAATTGTAGTTATGTATCACTGGATTATATGTGGTACTGGATTGTAGCTTCTGAAGCCAGGTTGCCCATCTCTAGCTAGCTTACATTTTGCATTACATTTTGAGAGATGACTGGGTTCAAGGCTGGACAGGGGCCATTCATTGTTTGTCTATCAGCTTTATCTTTGGCTTAGCTAGGCATAAAGGCTTTTTTGTCTCCTGTGAAAATGAGTTGGACTGTCACCTAACCTCCAGTATAATAACCCACAGACCATCAAACCTCTACAGATAGTGCCTCCAACCTGTGACCCTCTTTAAAGTCAAAGTTTAGGTGACACATACCACTTAATTTAGCGATGCACACAAAAAACAAGGGAATACCTGCAGTTCCTTGGTTGTCTACAGAGCACAGAGGTTGTATTGTTTTGGATAGCACTGCAGTTTAGTGTAATGCAGTAGCACATCGGTTAATTCATTTAAACTGTATTATGCTAAAGAACAAGTTGCAATAATTCCTCTGAAATTAATACACTTTTAAATACTTGAACAGTCTGCATGGCGATGTTTGTGCTGGAGTAAGCCACTGTGATTATGAAATCATAGTATACATTACATAGGCAATTTACCACAGTTTATGGTATTGAGTCTCAGTATGTAAGGCAGAACACATTCATTACACACTTGCGAAAACATGGTCCTTATGTTTCAAAACATCTCACTTACCTCACCCAACATAACGAGGGCTTTGTGATCAATATGCATTCAAGAATGGATGCCTCCTACAGCCCCACAGTCCACAGCGCTATAGAGTATGGCAGTGGAACAAGCGAAGAAGTGTGAGACTGTGATTGATTGAGCAATCTGTGACACACATGTTCTACACTACTTTTTTCTGTAAAATACTTCTATAAATTATAGCTTGCCCTTCACAATGGAATGAAATATGAAGTAAAAGATTATGATGTGGTTCTCAACATAACAATTATGATGTTGGACATACTGGAATTGGTCTGAGAGAAAAAAGAGTTAAGGGCATATTTAAGGGGTTGTTAGTCAACAGATGCCCCTGTCCCCCTTTTCAGGGCATCCACAACACTTTAGCAGTCCAAAACAACCCCCAACCCCAGTGTCTGTGGCTTCATGTAACCTGAACCAGGTCTTGGCATCTCTTAAATGTGTGTTGTGGTGAGGTGAGTGGTAACAATTACATTTCTCAGCTGTTGATTGAAAAGGCATCTTCTGAACAGGCTCCCCTTCTGACCTCTCTAAAAACACTGACATGTTGTGTTTGCGTGAGTGTGTGTGTGTGTGTGTGTGTGTGTGTGTGTGTGTGTGTGTGTGTGTGTGTGTGTGTGTGTGTGTGAGAGAGAGAGAGAGAGAGAGAGAGAGAGCGAGAGAGTAAGAGAAAGAGAGAGAGAGATAGAGAAAGAGAAAGAGAGAGAGAGAGGTAGCAATGATACTTAAAAAATAAACTTAAAAAAATAATAACATGACATTTTTATTTATCTTGTCTATTTCTATATTAGCCCTTGTCTAAACAACATATAATATAATGCTTACATGGTCTTATATCCACAGCAGAAAAATAGAAAAAGTCAGAACATACTTGGAAAACACTTTCCACCCCAGTAGGTCTAAGGAGTGCATTTGTGGCACTAATAAAGATCTGAGAGTGGCCTGTAAAAGTGATTCCCATTTGTCATTGTACACACAGCCTCTGCATTTAACCCATCACACATGTGAGCAGGGGGAAGCCATGACAATGGTGACCAGGGAGCAGTGTGTTTGGTTCGGTGCCATGCTCAGGACACCTTAGTCACAGGGGAGGATGGAGGAGAGTGCTGGTCATTCCCATCCCCCATCAGAGCCTATGACTGCCCCAATAATGAGCACCAGATTATTAAATGCAGATCATGGTCATGACCCAAATGTGGGTCAGTATAAAGTGTCTATAGCAGCACTATCTGACTCCTCCAAAAACATGTGCAGAGATTTATGGTACAATTAGAGAACGAATAAACTGTGCAGAGAGTTCATGTGAGGACCCAGAAATATGATGAAAGCCACTTTGCTCCATAAGTGTTTGTTAAACTTGTTGAAGTGTCTTTTGCTAAAAAATAACTTCCAAATATGTCTTTCAGGCTGTCTTTGTGCCTCTCTTGTGTCAGTTCAAAAAACTTTTAGTCAGCTCTTTTCAGCTCAGTTTCTTAGTCAGCTTTGAGGAAGCCACACAGCCATAAGTCTATAACGTCCCTCACAACACCTGGAGCATCTCAAACCCCAGGAGGAGGGAAAAAAAGAGTTGTTTTTTTGTTTTCCTTCTTTTTCTCTTATACTTCCTTTTGGTCCTCATAAATGCTTTTAAGAGCCACCACAGTAATTCGAGATGACTCAACCTCATTGTGGTTTCTGCCCCCTGCAGAGAGCAGGAGGCAAGGACTTGATGGTCCCTTTAACAAAATGTGCCAATTATTAAACAGGACAGCACTACCTCTGTTTTTCTGTGTTCGCTTTGGCCAGAACAGATCTTAAGTGAGTCCTTTGGGGAAAGACCTAGGCCGCTCGCATGGCTTTATTGTGGTTGGAAACTTTCCAAGACCATCAAGCAACTAGCTGGCCAGTTATAATGATTTCTGGGAAGAGTTTTAGGAAGGAAGGGGAGAGTGACTTGCACTGATGCCTGTCTTGATCAAGCCCAGATCAGTACCCAATAATAAACTGTGTTCAGCACCATATGAACAGCACAGTTGTTGCACTGAAGCATCCCTCTCAGTGGAAACAGAAGGGAGTGACATCAGGGAAATGTGATGTAAGTGTATGAATTGATTTAGAGGGAACCTCGTCTTGCTTTAAGTTGTAAAGCAGAACCGTATCTCACCAAGTTGCCAGTTAAATTTGAGATTAGAGATTAAAGATATACTACCCACAGAG
This sequence comes from Setipinna tenuifilis, assembly GCA_030347295.1. Taxonomy (NCBI): domain Eukaryota; kingdom Metazoa; phylum Chordata; class Actinopteri; order Clupeiformes; family Engraulidae; genus Setipinna; species Setipinna tenuifilis. Next base: position 21,335,878 of record CM059275.1, read on the forward strand.
AGTTCTGGAATGAGTGTATTTTCCTTCTTCCTACTCTGACGTTTGATATAGACTGTACAATATGTAATGGTTTTCTGTTCTTCTCACATAAACCCTGTATATCCCATGGTTTATGTTGTTTAATAGTGTAGAAAGAAACAGTTAATTATAAACTCTTTATGGGGAATGCCCCAGTACATTAATTACGTGATTTGACCAAGTGACCTAATAATGCTGAAGGCAAGCGGTCAGACAGATTCACTGTCTGACATGCTCCAATAACTTCTGCCACCAGGGGGATCATTGTCAACAAGTGAAATTTGTATTCCTCACAAAAGACAAATCCAGATATTAAAAACAGCACTGTAAACAAACAAACAACAACAATTATGTGTTGATGGCCAACTTCCATGCACAAAACCATATTTACAGATGAACTCTAGTGTGCTATCTGCACTTTCGACGGCCTTGTATGAAATGGGGACCAACAAGAATTAGGGTTCCTCCCTCCCAGCGGTATAACTCCTCACTTGTTTTGGTGAAAAAGCTGAGATCAACGCATAACCCACAGCCAGCAGCAGGGACCAACTGTGTGTGGGGCGCAGAACAAAGTCTTGAACAGTTTACTGTTATTGCTTGCCAAGAGCAATATGAGATCAATTAGATATGCTGTGTATCTTGGCTTTCAGCGGTCGGCATGCTATGCATCTCTCCCTGTGCTGTCCTCTGGTTGAGCTGTCATCATTGGGGTGCTATAAAGTAGGCCGCTTTTTGGGCTTACACACACACACACACACACACACACACACACACACATGCACACCAAGCACATAAACACAGATACACAAACACATACACATACACACACCACACATGCTAGCACACAGACACACGCATGCATATACACAAACACATACACACACCACACATGCTAGCACAGACACACGCACGTATACACAAACACATACACACACACACACAGACACACACACACACACACACACACACACACACACACACACAAACATACACACACACAAACATACACTTACTCACACTCACACACACACACACACACACACACACACACACACACACACACACACACACACACCATGCATAATTAAATGAGATCTTTTGTTAGGCTCGCACACAAAGAGAGTGTCTGTGATTAGTGATCTGGCATGGGCTCCAGAGGGAAGAAAATGGATACAATTTCAGCTTGTGTCCCCAGGCCTCTCATTAGAACAATTTACCCGAGACACAAGAAGCCAGAGGGTGCCCAGAGAGAGAGAGAGAGAGAGAGAGAGAGAGAGAGAGAGAGAGAAAGAGACAGAGAGAAAGAGAGGGGAAAACATCTGTTATGGTGTGAATTTGTGTCTCACCATACAGTGGTTTCAAATGTCTTGGCTGGCTGGGTGATTCATTGCAGTGCACACATACACTATCATGCAACATGGGAGGCTTACATTGTGCTTACTGTAGTGATTTCAATCACTGGTTGCAAAAGTGCGAGCCAACATGTTTTGAGGGTCCTGGGGACATTAATTGCGTGACAGTAAACCACAACAAACCACACTGAGGGCGTCAAGGGAGACAACTTGGACACAGTGCCGACTTGACATTGTTTCTCAATAACAATATGTTTGCCTATGTTATTACACAGCCAAGTGCAATCTGTCATGGCGTTGATAAATCTCAACTTAGGCCAACCATTGTCTTTTTGAGAAGAAGTATAAGACATGAACAGCACAGCTGGAGAGTGGCGACTGCTTTAACTGTGCTGATACAAACACTGGTCACAGACCTAGTTTACGGACTCATTCCCAAACAAGTAATTACCTTTACAAGAAGCATGACAGTAATTATGCCATTCAGGCTCCTAAATATACAGCCCCAATATGCCTCTACCACTTGCAGAACAGGTGGACATGAGAGGTTTGACCAGTCCTTCAGCGTAGCATGGGTTGTCAATCCTGTATTTGTATATAGTGGGGTATTAAACAATATGTTATGGTGACCTGACCTGCCTTCTGTCCAGACGGATGTGCAATGGCATGTCACTAGGCTAAACAGTAATGCAGACTGCAACACGTGATGTTTTTGTTATGTCATGTGTATTAATGGCCTGCCTGTACCTTACTGTTTTAAACTAATGCTTCCTTACACATCTCTCATTAAGGGCGGTGTTTATCACAATACACCAGACACATAAATCCTGGCGCGGGAATGCACTAGATGACGTAGGTAGTCGTAAACTGTGTAATTGGAAGATCGAGCCAGGGAGAAGCCAGGGAGTATATATAAAACCCCCTTGAAGACACCGCCCCGACACTCACCGTGCCGCTCTCCCCCCGCCCTCTTTATCTGCCCCGCGAGGTGTTCATTCAGTGGCAGTCGGCGGATCTGCTTCGAGCCAAAGGATGATGCGCGCGCTCCAGCTGATGCTCTGCGCTTTCGTGCTGCAGCTCCTGCACCACGTTTATTCCCTGCCGGTCCGGGAGAAGGAAATCAACTACAGGTACAAAGCCACGGCGGTGAGTACAAAACAGTGAACTGAATGACTTTTCATAGTCATGATGACTCCAAGCTTGTGTAAACTAAATTAACCCTTCGTTGGGTTAGCTATATAAACGACATATCAACAAATACAAACCCGCTTTAAGACTCCTCCTTTGACTTTTCTCTGAAACGTTGAAAACAGTGTAGTAAGGCATATTTGTTTTGAGGGAGCACGTGTAGAAGTAATGGTTTTGTTAAGAGATATGAATGGAGCAGCGATTGTGCTGCCTTGGGACTGGACAAGTGTTATGTTCAGGAATTTCACCCCAGGGTGCACATGATCTTTTGTGAAAACTCTTGGTTTTTTAGATAGGTATTGGTCATGCCACTTTGACTGTGAGCTTCAACAATAGTCAAGAGTAAAAAAAATGTATATTTTTAGCTTACAGTATCTTATCATTTCCTATTCAAAGAAGATATTCTCTAAAAAAAAGATTTCATTGACATCAGCATGACAGAAGTCACAAAGATCATATAATCTAATATGGTAAGAGAACAAAAAACATAATGTAAGCCTCCCATAAAATGTCCTTGTGTTTCACACAGTTGTAGCTCATACAAAGACCCTAAAGTGTTTTTTGACAAAGTTGTGCTCTAAACCACAACTGCATGAAAATAGACATTAGGTTCTTTATTAAAGTGCAGAAGAACGTGTTGAAAGTGAGTCACATGCAGATGTCCACCCAGCATCTCCCACAGCTGTGGAGCGCTTTGACTCAGGGCTCATCGTGCCTGTGAGCTTTGCACGTGCACGGGGTATAGGTCAGTGGGTCAGGGCAACAACTGTTTCTTTTTGTTAAAATCAGGTGGCAGCGCCTCTGAGTCTTTCAGACTGCATCACGCTGCGGTAAGTCAGCCCACTTTTCGCCTACATGCATTATGTTTGACTCAACTCTGGACAAAGAAGTCTTTAAGCGCATTGAATACTGAGATGTGAATAGGCATCAGAAAGCTGTGGCAAAGCTACGGCTGTTCCCCACAGTGTGCTGTTTATTCTCTCGTTTTTATTTCACCCAAGCTTCACCTCAGCAGCAGCAGCAGTGTGGAGGAGAGAGAGAGCGACTCTCTGCCTACTCCAGTTAAGGAACTCAGATGGTGCACCACATGGATTAGAGGAGTGGGGATCTAGTGTTGCAGTTTCCTGCCGATAAAGTAAGGGAGAGCAAGACAGCATGAGTTAGGACACACTCTGCGTGTAAATCGAGAGTCTTTGGAAAAGGCGACCAGGAGAAGAAGGCGTTCATCACGACATTTGGACATGGTCCACTAACTTTTTTTGTGATATTCCACTCTGTGGAGGTATCAAACACGTGTTTTTTATTTGAACACAGGAAGAACAAAAGGCTGTTCTTTGAGAGGAGGGATGAGAAATAGCTCACAGCTGGATAGTGTCACCTTAGAGAAGTGCTGAGTAGACTCCCTAAAAAAAAACCCTAAAAGCTTTAGCTACCAGACTGCAAACTGCAGTGTATACGAAAAAAAAAAAAACATCCCTAGACAAATACACTGAGAGAAGAAGCAGAGATTTTTATGTGAGTTTGATTCTGAAGTTCATCAGTCTAAGCCTTTGGGTCATGCAAGCAGTCAATTTGTTCCCTGGTGTTGACAAAGCACAAAAGGGGGGAGATTATGCAGGACGGGGCAAGTCATCTGGCATGTGAGGCGGGATAACAAACTCCCTATCTGCTGACACAAGGAAAATGTAAAGCACAAGATAGCTACGGTGGCGTTCATAGGCCTCTACAAAAAAAAAAAGACAGAACCTCTTTTTTTCAAAGATGAACTGCATGACAGCTTCCACTAACTCTGCCAAAGCGTGTCCCTTCTGAAATGGTACAGATAGCTTACTTGACAGTATGAAGTTTAGGGAAGAAAAGGGTTAATGTTAAGTTTCACACGTAGCCTGGCTTATTATAGTTGTATGGCCCAATGAGTTAAAAATACAGTACAATACACTCTCTGTGCAGCGTTGCATACATGAAGACTTCAGTATGTCCATTATTCCACATCAGTTTCTTCAAAAGGTCGAATAAGAGCATTTTTTCCGCTGGATAGGGGCAATGCTGGAAATAGTCATGTAACTCTGGTTATGAATGAAAGTTTTACCCTTTTATGAGATCCTCCTCCTTTACTTGCCTGGGGGGTTTCTACTAGGACTCTATATACCCAAACGTCAAGGCAGCCCTACCAAGACCATGACATAAAATAAATACTCAAGAAACAACTAACCATAACAGTATGCAGACAACAAACAAATAACAACAGCACAAAACTTCATCATTCATCATTTTATCTCTCCACATTATTCCCTATACATTAGGAGATAACAAGTAGCATGTCAAAAAGATCAAATATTTGGTTTGTTCATTCAGTCTGAAACTAACTGGACACGGACTCGTTTCAGCTGCTGTAAAAAGTGTGTGAGAGGTGTTTGGGTGAGCTTAGTGAGATGAGGCCCTGGCTATATTCAGGTGATCAGCGATATCCAAACATGCAGTTACCTGTGTGGATAATTGTAGCTCAGGGAGTGCTTTAATTCACTACAGAGAGAGAGAGTTGTGCTGAGGGGAAGCCTGCATTCTTATGCTATCGTTTTTCACAGAGATGATAGCTTTACGCTTTAGAAACTTCAGTGAGGCGATCAAAAGTGTGGTGCTTACTTGGGCAGACCTCAAGCTTATCCGGCTTAGTTGTGGGCATTTTTATCTAAAGAACTGTCTCATGCATCTGTTAATATCACACAACAGATAGTAAAGTATCTTTGAAAAATACCTTACCCAGGTGTGTAAATGTGACATCTTAAGAAGAGGATATTGATAATAGCTATCTCTTTCATGCTCGTTGAACTCTGTTTCATGCTTGTTGAAAACTGGGCTGTCCAGATACGGTCAGAAATAAAGTGCTGACATCACCACTAATGTCAACATTATAATTTAGAAGTTTTGCTGACTACCACGATGCAGTTGACTTGAGGGCACGAGCATGAAAACAGGAAAACCTCTAATTAGGGATAGAAATTTGTTGATTTCTACAAGCTAATGACCACCTAACTGGCTGGTACCGCGGTAAATCCATGGTAATACTGTGGAAATATCGGTTCTCTAACAGAGATAACACATCCATGCTATCCTGCCATCATTTGGTGCTTTTCCTCTTCCCACAGTCTGATTTCCCAATTCTGGGCAATCAGCTACTTTGTGTATACACAGCCCTCTGGGCTCTGGAGATCTATCAAGCTTTTTTGGTGTAAATATTTACTCAAAGACAAATTTCCCCTGCAGAGCTTCAGGTTTTATCAAAAGTGTGGCCGGCATTTATCGGCTCAAATGGCTGGGAGAGAGCTCTTATCACTTATCATTCTTTTGTTGTAGATTCACAGTTTCATGGTATAGTTGCTGGAGTTCAACAAAGAATGGGGGTTGGGGCTCTGACAGGTTGGTGCGGGACCTTTTTCAGGTCTGCATGATAACTTAGCAGGCTGATATTATTAGACAATGAGATTTAATTGCAAAAGCAGTCAAGCAAGTGTAATGGAGAAGACTGAACCTTCAGCTGCATAACCATTGTTAAAGGTGTCATTCCCAGAGGAACTGTTTAGTACTTGCTGTTTCCGAGTTCCAAATGCATGCTGCATGTGAAAATGTTCTTCTACCCCCCTTGCCTCCATCAGTCAATGAAAGAAAGTGGACGGAATAACAAGCTGATATGAAAAGAGCATACAAAGTGACATCATTTTGTGAATTAGAAAAAGCCATACCATAGTTGTGATTACCGGAGGAGTCTCGTTGCAGCACACCTTCACCTAGCAAAATGTAAGTAAGTAGGTGTGTTTGTTTAGGATGTTTAGATCTTCTGTTTATCGTGTATCATAGCATAATCATCTTTAGTTTAAAGTGTAAATAGACCTGGAGACATTAATGACAGCCATACTTGGTTTTGCTACTGCCAATATAGCCTCAAATACTGTGGTCTGTCGATCAGGTTTTCTTCTCACAATATATGCATGAGGACATTCATTATCTGCATTTCGTTCAGTGTAAACCTCGGCAGTCTTGATTGGATTGTGTTGAAGGCACATGATGAAGAACGTGGCGTGTAACGTATTGTGGAACAGACTCTCTACAGCAGGTACATTATTATATTACCATGAATTTCTGTGTGTCAGAGGTGAACTGTTGGTGTCAGAGTTTTGGCCATGGAGAGAAAATGCAGTTCTGAGGGACAAAATCACTGGAGAGGAGAAGATATGATTTAAATATCATGACAGAATGACTCAAATTGTTTGTCTAATCTAGATTCTTTTTGTCATACATTCTTGGCCTTTCTTTGGAATTTGGTAAGGATCTTTCCTCCCACTCCAAACACCCTCAGCCATATTCCTTTGTACTCTCTCCTCCAGTTTCTTTCTGTAGCAGTCCTTGTCCTCTTTTACACAGAATTGTTTTCTTCTGTAGTTCTGATGTTGAACATTGCTAGTGGCAAACATTGTTTTAGATTTAAAAAGTACAACAGCTGCACAGTTGGTCATCCTCTTCCTGTGGGAGGAATTGTTAGTGTTTTTGGGGTTTTCTGCACAGAAATGTATTTCTGGTTCTGATCATAATCATGTTCATGATCGTGTGTGGTGGTGGTGGTAACATTGCTGGAAAATTTAGTGGAAATCATTCAGTGGAAAATGTTGTTGTGATTGTAATTGCTAGTGTTGATGTTACATAATAAAGGGCCATGCATGCATGCAAGAAGGTGGGCTTGGTTGATGATGTCTTAGATAGAGTTCCATGACATTTCCATGACCATCGCTCATCATCACTGAGGTAAACAGGAAGGTGCTGTTACACTCCCTACATTGAGCCATCTTGACTCTAACTGAAGTTGTCTTCAGTTCTGTATTTCGGTCCACTGTTTGTTTTTATGTGATTCCATATCTTACCTTTCTGCAACCTATGCAGTGGTTAATGCATAAGGACATTAGTGGCAAAGCTGGGGAATTATCGAGGGTCCCACACTGAATCAAGGGTAGCTGTCAGCTAGTCTGTATGTATATATGAGGGTGTGAATGGGGGTCGATGGTGTTTGCATGTGCACATGGCATGTGGTGGTGTGAATAAGGGCTGGGGAGGGTGGGGGGGGAGTTCTGACACCTGTGTCTGTGCTGCCGCTGCCGCTGTTGTGTTTTGGGGTCTGGTATGTTGGAGCGAGATTAATGGAATGAGTGACATAAGTAAAGGCCTCCTGGGAAGCCAGCGCCATGAGCGGGCTTAACCTTGGAAGCCCCGGTGGGTCGGCGAGGAGCCAAGAGCTCAGACATGTTTATCATTCGCTTCAGCCAAGAGCAGGCACTCGTTACAGTGGAGTAGACGTGTTTTCACAAAGGCATCGTGCAGTAAAATCTCAACTCCTCTTGGCCGGGTAACAGCATGGTGCTCTGAAAAAGGGTGCAATGAGTTTAAAGATCTGTCACAGTGTTGTTGCTGTACCATTAAGTGACCGTTGGGTTCTCTAGTAAATGCCAAAAACCTTGACACTTATCCCCATGCTCAGAATTGATGGATGAGGATTTTTAATGAAAAAGCCAAACCAATTCAGTGAATACACAAAAAAACCTAAATATTCAGAAAGATTGCAAAACTGATTTGATTGTAAACTAGCCCATTGCCCTTATGTTTTTATGATGTTTTGGTGTAGTTGGGAGTGCACTACTTTAGGCTACACAACTTAAGTTTGGGTTCCTCTGTTGCACACTAAGGCCATTCCATATATTAGCAAAGGCACAGGACCAATATCTATGGGGCTAATTGCTAGGGCCTCCCCTCAGATACTCTGTTTGTCTGACCACTGTTGGTCGTAGTCAACATTAGTCTGAGAAACGTCCTTCCAAATTGCTGTCTCAGCGGTGACTCAGAGTTGGGGGGATTGCACGCCATGATAAAAAACATCTCGTGCAGCAGAAAGTAAACGTTCAAGGCTCCATGAGGGTATTTTGTGTGTCTGAGGGCATGCGGTGCTGGGGAGGGCTGCGGTTGGGATGGGGGGTGGGGGTGGGGGGTGGGGTAGTTGAGCCCCTACTCCTGGAGGTTGGGGCTGGAGGTGGGGTGGGGTGGTAGAAGGAGGAGAGGCACCTTGGGGGATGGGCAAGTGGCCATTTACCTCCTTTGCTTTTGTGCTTTGCTCAGGACCAGCAATAAATCTCAGTGATATTTAGCTTATGTAGCTTATGTCCCTTAGATGTGGTTGCGAGCGGTCATGATGTCCCTTAAGTCAAAGGACAGAGAGTCATGTTGTGGTGTTCAAGTCTGCAGGCCCAATTATCCTTAAATAAACTTCATTACAATTATTATATTGGTATAAAGTTATTCATTGGGCAAGGTCTACATATGTTTTAAGCATCTGTTCATGAGAACATTGGGCTAGGGTTGAGTGGGGAAATGTGTTTGCTTTAAATCGGGTGATATGTTTGCTCTGTTGATCAAGGCTTTGACCTCTTGGCCTGACCTCTGTTGAACCTGAGACACCCGTGTGTTTTTCTTCTGTCTGTGGAGCAGTAAATGGAGGCCTGTCATGGCTGTTAGGCCAAATGAGGTGGGATGGGTGATTTGGTTCCTCAGCAAACACTCCACTGGTGTTGAAAGACCTTTTCACTTCACCCACCAGGGCTCATGTGGTTGCGCCTCTCAGTCCTCTCTCTCTCTCTCGCTCTCTGGTCCGAAATGATACATTGTAAAAATAAACTATTCGTGTGGTCAAAAGTTTGTAAAGAGTTGTAAAAGCTAAAGAGATGTTGTTTAAAAAGAACCATGGAAAACTGTGCTTATTCTCTTGGATCATACATTTGTAAGCTCATTCAGTAGTACACCCACATTTAAAGAAAGTGACCTGTTTACTCTGCTCATATGCTCAGCCAAAGCAGTCTAGACTATAGATTAACCTTTTTATTCAGTCAGTTGATTACCCAGTGGAGAACAACAGCCCTGTGGTTACTCTCTGCATGCGTATCATTCTCAAAATCCATTTTATTACAATCCAGAGGTTGTCATGCTCAAATGGATATTGTGGTGAATAACCCATGAAAATTAACCTAAGCTGGATAGGATATCCCCAGGGTTTAAACTCAGCAGTTTATGCTGACATTGGGTAGGGAAGACAAAGCTGAAAACAAGGGGGGAAGTCCCTGTACACTCAGCAGTGTTGTATACTGTAATACTGAATCCCTGTGTGACAAGTGAACCATTTTCTCCTAAAGTGCCTGAGGGCTACCTTTTAGCAACGCTATCAAGTTCAGTGTGTCAACACGTCTTCACACAGCATGTGTCTTTGCCTCAGCTTGCCCTCAGATTTTTGGTTCTATTTATGTATTTTGTTTTCCAGAGCGGGTTTGTATTTTGGTGAAAGTGTATTGAATATGATGAATAGGCAAAGTGGTCACAGCTGTGCTTGCCTGTCATATTTTTAGCTGTTTGCCATGTGCTGTATGAAAGGAAATAAATATGCATTATGACCCAAAGAGACTCTCTATAATGCCATTTATATTCTCTCTGCCACTGCAAAGTCATTGCATTCGGGTTAATGGCTTCCTACTGACAAGAGCTAATACTCAGGTATATGTTGTCATAAAAAAGGAAAAATTAAACCCTTGTACCCAAGGCTCCAGTTTTATGACTTGCTCAAAAAACAGTTTGTGCTTAAATTACAGTTTTAAAATTGCCTTGAAGCCTGCACGGCGGAAGTGTTTTTAAAGGGCCAAAGGGGGGTGGGGTGGGGTTGGGTTAGGGTGGGTTGGGGGGGGGGGTAGAATTCCAGTTACCCACATCTCTGCCCCCCCCCCCCCCCCCCCCCCCGCCCCCCACCAAGCCTAAGAAAGAGACCCTCAAAGGTGCTTCTGGCAAAGCACCAAGCTGTAATAAAGCCAAACAGGCGGGGAGGGAGATTTAAGGGTTGGGGTAGACCAGGACAGGCTGACTATAAGCCCTCAGTCCCCTCCAGTCAACCCTCCTCCCAGCCAATTAACTGAGCCGTTTCCTCGGAATTCTGTAGAGGAAATTGACTGTGCTAATGCTGTGGGAGACCTCAGTGTCCCGGAAGCTTCAATTTCTACTTTTTAAATTCCCTCATGACATGAAGTTGGAAGTGTGATTAAAGTGATTAAGGCCGGTTTCCTGTTGTTTTTGGCTTGATGCATGATAGCAGACTATTTTTATTTTAATTAATATTACTCATTCCGGAATTAAATGGACTTCACTCTGTCGTCTATGGGTGACTTGGCATTGAGATTACACTTAAAATGTTGTTTGTTTTCATAGCGGGTGCTGTCTGGCTCATGTTTTTGCAGACTTGGCCTGAGAAATCCCATCACTACGGACTCAAGAAGAGAGGCAGACACCCACACATTCAGGACACTCTGAAGGATGAGTCTGGCTTAATCAAGAGTAGCCACGGGAAGTCCACTGTCTCCTCTAATGGCACCGAGCTCTGGAAACGCCCTCGTTGTGGTGTCCCAGACTACCCCGGCCAGAAAGGAGGTGCAGGCTTGGGGTACCACCCGACGGCAGGAGCCCATGGGGCGCGTCACCGGCGCAAACGATTTGTCCTGTTTGGAGGACGATGGGACAAGACAGACCTCACTTACAAGTAAGAGGTTTACGGGCGTTTAACCCGCGTTTTTCTTTTCAAAATGGCATGTTGTAATGCAATGCATAGTAAAGAATTTTTGTAGCGTTGTTGTTATATTGTAATGTATGTAATGTATTGACATTTAGGTGTTCTTTGTAGAAATGGTGTTCTCAGTGAAGGTTCATAGTTACTCTTGTGATCCTCAGTGTCTTGTACCTGAGTGGACGTTTAAGTAGCAACTGCAGTTAAATAAATATTTGTCCTGCTACTCGAACAGTCCAAATAGACTCTAGTTGTGTATTTGCTTTGTAGTTCTGTTGTAATCAACCTGACACTGGAATTGTTACTCATTCCATGACGAAGATGAACATGGCACCTTAGGTCGCTGTCCTTGTGTCTGAGCAGACTCCACAGTGGCCAGACAGCAGCTAATGGCTGGACTGCATTAAACATCTTGTGATGTATGTGAATGTAGTCAAGAGCTGCCTGGAGTAACAGGCACCAAGGGCTCGCTCATGCTGTCCACTAGATCACCTAACAAAAAGAAAATGCAGCCGGGAAGGAATTTTCCCAGACTGCCCTCGCAAAGTCCCCCACATCCCTCCTGCTTTCACTTGTATTTAATATCAAATTATGTCGACCACCCAGGAAAAAGTAGCTCTTTGACGAGGTTGTGTCTCTGGCCCAGGGGGCATAAAAGACTTTGGTGACAGAGGCATGTAATATAGAAGTTACTGAGGGACTAATTAGAAGGCTGTAAGACCACTGGAAAAGTACAGTGTGTGTGGCTAATCCTCTGAGTTTCCTTAAACTGCATGTTCAAAAGGTGATCTTGCACTGCTTGGCCATGTTTTACACATCGCTGCTGTGTCTCAAAGTTTGGCATGTGTGTATTAAGCCATCACTGGGTTACCACTAATCTTTTTCCTGGAGTTAATTGAAGTGGACTCCAAACTAATGATAAACAGGGACTTACTTAAATCAACTTGGCGTTTTACTGCTTTTTAAGGACTTCTTAGATTGGCAGGTTGACCTCCCGAGAAGAGTTGTCTGCGAGTGAGTCTGCCTCTCCCTCGCGCTCTCTGCCTGGCTAATGTTTTGGCTGAATTGTCTCTTCCATCTCAGTCAGAGGGGAGGTTTTAACACCGGACATTGGCCACCCTCCTCCCCTGTAATTTGGAGTCTCAGGGGTCGCGACCCTCTGCAAAGAGCCGACGGTCGCATTGCGGTGCAGCGGACCATGTAGCAGACCAGAGTGGTGTCCCACGTGGTTCCTGCTTTGTGCCTTGTGCCTCTCAGCAGCAGCAGGAGTCTCAAACTGGCCGCAGGCCACCCTTTCTGGACCAGCCCCCCAAAATGACCAGCCAGCGCCAAAGATTTATGGCCACTGCACAAGAGATCTCGACCCAAAAATACCTTATTACCTTTCCTCTCCTCAGACGTGAGGGCAGTCGGGGCCTTTCCTCTCTGCCCCAGGGCTTGTACAACCTTTACCCCCATCAGCCCCAGTGAACTACCCCCTGGCTGCAGTTTCTGCAGGGCCTTGCAAGCTCATCACCTCTCGATGGAGCAGAAAGCCCACAATCAGCTGTCCCTGCTATGATGTTGTCACCTTGTGCGTGCTGTGGCAGGGCAGGCAATACCTAAAGTCCTGTGTCCGCTAAGTGGTCGTTTGCGTGGCCCGCGTGTCTCCCTTCTGCTCTGTGATTTCTCCGGGGACTAATGATGGAGCACGGTGGCGCAGCGTCAGCCACCAGGCTCTCCTCCCAGGGGCGGGGTGATGGCTTGGGCCGTAATAAGGGTCTGCACGCTCCCAGGTCGTCAAGGGCCCTCCCGGAGGAGATATGGTCCCACATCACACAAACTTCCTTGGCACGCCCGGGCACGCTCACCCCCAAAGGCTCAGCATGCCACAGGACAGCAAACCCATGATCAATAGATGGGGGGGTGAAAAACATTGCCATTAAGAATTACATTCAGAGTGCTGAGTGCTGACCTTGCTGGCTCAGGAGATTGCTATTATCTGAATAACAAACAGAGGTGTGAGTCTCGGCTTCAGAAAGTAACAACCCTGCTGTGTGCTATTTCTACCTGTGTATTTAACATAGGTAATTTTACTAATGAGCTGATCTACCTGTCTGATGATTTGGCTGCTCATTAAGATCAGTTGAATCAAATGTCGATTGTATGGCAGGGTTTTTATTTTGTGAAGCCGGGACAGACTCCTCTGGAGAAAAACAAATACTTGTAACTAAAATGTGTTTCTACAGTATATTTGACCTGAGAATACTTTACAAAAGGAACCAATTACCCACATGAAAATCATTTTTCATGGTATGATTTCTGCGTGTTCTGCTGTGTTAACAATGCAGTATTGTGTAATTCTGCAGGAGATCCTCTATCCTGGTGGTGTATGAAAGTGGCCTGGCAATCTGTATTTGTTTGAGCGTTCTTTATGTGGTTGACATGGTCACCAATCCATCACCCTGTTTACCGTTTGACAGTTTAGACTCTTTTTCTGCCCCATTACAAACAGAGCTATATAAAGAGAGCTTCCACCCACACACTCTTCTCCTCGTGCTTGTATTTAGACAAGAAGGAGCCAAAGGCTTAGAGCGTAACCCCTACTGCCTCAGCGAATCCCACTGAAATATATGAGTCCAAGTTGTTCCATTTGGCATGAGGCATGAGGCATCCGGTGTGGTGTATGTGTTTTAGGCGGGAGAGACGGAGGTGAGTTAGCTCTCCTGTGGATCCTTCGTGTCATGGTGAGGCCTGTTGTAGATCATTTCTGGATTGTATCCATATTTCATAAGTCCTTGCTGTGAAGATTATGGATGCATTGGATTTGCTGGGCTACTTTTGCTTGGGTGGTCCCATTCATTAGTCTCTCTCTCTCTCTCTTTCTCTCTCTCGCTCTCTCTCTCTCTCTATCTATCTATCTATCTGTGTGTGTGTGTGTGTGTTAGGATCATGCGCATACCCTGGCAGATGAATAAAGAGCAGGTTCGCCAGGTACTCCAGGAGGCACTGAAGGTTTGGAGTGATGTTACACCTCTCACCTTCACTGAGGTCCAGAGCGGAAGAGCCGACATCGTTATTGACTTCACCAGGTAAAAAAACTCATCTTTTTCTTTCCCTCACCTTTCTTTCACCTTCTTTTACTTTGCATTCTTTTTTCTCACTTTATCCCTTCTTTTCATTCCCTCTTTTTTCTGTCTTACCATTTTGTGATGTGTTGATAAAGGCAGCTGGTGTTATTCTACAGCTTGTCTCTCTACATGGATGGAACAAGAGACTTTTCTGCTCTTTCTTATCTGTCCTCTGATACAACCAGAGCTCTGTGTTCCTGCTTGTACACATCTATCACTCCTTCGTGTTTTTTATTAGTGCGTCCATTTAGTGCACATTTATTAAAATCTAGTAAACTCCCTCTTCTCACGCAGACACACAAACACATACACACACAAACACACACACACACATACACACACACACACACACACACACACACATGCACACACACACTCTCTTTTCACTTCTCTGTTGTCACTTTCCTGCCACTATTATGCAGTGGATAGAAAACAGCTTCAGCTCTTTTTTTGTTTCCTCAGGCCAATGTTCTTGCCTTTTTTGTGGCTGTTTGTTGGTTTGTTTTGTCTATCTATCTCTCTGTGTGTCTTGTCACTTTGTGTGTCTGTATGTCAGCAGAATAATGATTGGTTGAGGTATGCAGTATGTTGCAAATATTCAAAGCACTGAAATTTGCATAGAACTCTTTTTGTACCATTACACAATAATATTACACAATAGAGCAATTGAGGATCAGCCCTCTCAGTTTCTTTCCAATTTTTTAACTTATAAAACCCTCCTAAGTTCTTTGCTCCCAGCACAGCAGACAGGTATCGTTGGAGGTAGCAGCTTTAAAGAACCAGTGGAGCCTTGTGTGTCATTCTTGGAATCTCTCCACAGACAAACATTATTTACATCATCGCTCCCTCCCCCCCCTCTTATCTCACACACGAACGTACGTCAGCATATCTGACACCTCGGATGCCATCCGTCACAGAAACATACTGCAGCCCATCGCCTGGGCCTGGGCTTGGCCTTCAGTGTCATCCATTCCAGATATTCCTTATCACCACCATCTGTCCATGTTGACACTGAACGGGAATGTTCTCATCCCACTGCACAAAGACAAGAGGGGCCTTTTACACGCAGCAGGGGATGAAGACTGGTATTGGTGTTGGTGTTGGGGTTGCTTGTGGATCTGAGGCAGATGTCATAGATGGATTAGCGGCTGTGATCGGCACTGCCGAGTGAAGTGTCGCTCCGCTTAGCTCCGCTGCCTCTCACCTGCGCCAGGTACGCAACCGCAGCATGACCCTCTCAGAGCGGACCGTGTCAGAGCCCAGATAGAGAGAGGGGGAGAGAAAAAGAGAGGGAAAGAGAGAGAGAGAGAGAGAGGTGATAATTCAGCACACCTGTCAGGTGCAGCCATACCACCAGCCACCCCCACCACCATCCCCCTTTAGCCTCCATAAGATCAACAGCCAGCACTCTCAGTTCAGTAATCTGACAGATTTTTTTCCCTGCTTTTGTTAATGACTCAATGTTTCAAAGTAGTACTTGAAACGCTCAACTCGTTTTGCTGCAGTTTTAATGGGTAGACTTGCCCCCCGAGGCACATTTTTTGTTCCCCTGGTGAAAGAATTTTTAAGCAGAAACACTGCTGGTCTTAGATTTCCTCCTTGTAAAATGCCTTTGTTTCACATGGAGTCCTCTTTCAGAATGAGGCGCTGTGTTTTTGGGAGACTGCGTCCTTTGTAACAGGATTATAAAGTCAGAGTTTGAGGTTTTAATGCCAAGCAATCTTCGCAGCTGGACTGTTGAGAAATTCAACCTCAAATTAAAAAAAAAAAAACATTGCCTTCTATAACAGTGTGACCACCTCAGTGGTCTTTGGAGCTTGTTGTGATGTTCATGGCCCTCAAGTTGTTTGGCCCGTTCTGCAGCTGTTGTGTTCTTTACGTTTTCCATAGCTAGGTATGCAAGCAAGGTCACTCAAACTACAAAATTAGCAAGAGCTAAATGTTTCTTTTTGGATGTTTGGAGGAGATTGAATTGTATACATGTTGGTGCTGGAGACAAGTTTACAGTGCAACATCACAAAACATACATCTTTCTCTAGTTTAGTTAGCTCGCATACAAAATCTCGGTGATGACTTATTGTTGAAATGCTAACGAAAATAAGATAATTAAAGCCATGCAATGTTTTTCTCGGTTGCTTTAGGAAGGTACTCAGAAATGTAATCTGATTTGTGCCACTACAACAGCATGCCCCCATATGACCCTTTGAAAGAAACATGCTTTCATACATTCTTTGGGGCTTGCTTAGTTCTTTCTTTACCCAGATGTGTTTCCAGTTATTCAATTTGGCCCTTTTCCCTATCTTTCCTAACTGCACTCTGTAAGGTGTAATCTAACCCCAGTGAAACGTAATACAGGACCTTTTTATAACTTCAGATTGACCAATCATCAGACATTTTAGTTGGCATGTTTCCCAAAGAAAAAAGGCTGATAAAGTCTCCCTAAGATCCCTTGATGTCTGGCAACAGACAAATGGAATTTTGAGGGTATCGTGCCAACTGATAGTTGGCATTACTCTTCGCCTCGCTCTCATACCTGAATGTTAACAAGCCTGTTTTTTTATGATTTAGCTTTGTTGTCATTGTTGTTTGCCAAAAGTAAGAATGCCCTGTTTTACTGTTGAGTGCCGGCTGGTTTTGTGGTTGGATGCTCATCTGAGTCATCCTTTTTTTGTGTGTGCACAGGTACTGGCACGGCGATAATCTGCCCTTCGATGGCCCCGGCGGCATTCTGGCTCACGCTTTCTTTCCCAGAACGCACCGCGAGGGTGACATCCACTTCGACTACGATGAGACCTGGACAGTGGGCAACAACATGGGTAAGTTTATGTGAGGAGGAGAGCTGTTGAACAGACTCCCACAAATATAAATTGTTTGCAAATGTGAGGGTGTTGGGGTACAAATTTAATCTCATGGTTCTGCAATGTAATGTAAAGTATCTGAGGCGGGACATGTGAGAGTGTTTTCTGAAGGAGGTGCAGCTGCTGAGTTGAGAGGCTGAGGAAAGACAGAAACTCAAAACTGCTGTGAAGTATCTGGTGGAAAGTGTCTTAATAGCTGAGGATAATGGGGTTGGTAGTCTGAGGGCTGGAGCTGAAACTGACAGAAACCAATGAAGTGTTTGAGAAGGGGTAATTTACCTCAGGCTTTTCATCTGACAACAGCAAGGTAGATTAACACCTCATTACATCCTAAACCTCCTTTGAAATGTTCACGAACCATTTCTCATAGGCTGAGTCAGATTTTTTTCTCTGATGAAGATATGCGTACACACATCAAGGTTATACAGCATGTTTTAAAAAGGGCAATACTTAATTCATGTTTAATAAATAACTTTCTTTTGCCTGAGTTATGTTGACTAATATAAAATTGGGGTTTGTCACCTCACTGCTGCTGTTAATTTTGGTCAATATGGGTTTGCTTCGCTACCTCTGTGCAATACCTACGGCATAATGTGCAATACCTTCCTCAAAGTGCAATATTATTATTCAGTACATAGCCCTTTTACCATTTACTATTTACTATAAATTATGTATTATGCCCTTATATATACTCCCTTCTTTCCTTTGTTTTTACAATGCTTCCTTACTTGACACTATGACACTTTTACCTTGTACCTTTGTGGCCTTGCTGTCTAATTTTGTTGTACAGGCAATGGTTCAATGACAAAGACTTTATCTTAAAGTCTTGAGTCTTAGACACCTCCTTAATAAGATTCTGTATGCCACACTTTTGCGCAATGCTTGTTGTCTTGTTTGTGTTGAAATGTAGGGGAAGGGCTGTGCCTTGCATATGTTACGGTGCATTAAGGTCTGAGTCATATAATAGGCTAGCCCAGTCACATACCGGTACTCATTTCCTGCAGTAATGGCTATCCTGGATTCCAAAGCTACATCCCAGTACCATATTCAAAATTTACCGGGTTCTACCTCTATGATCAGTACAGGTGATTTTAACAATTAACTCCTCAATCTGGCTAAAGAGCTGTGGAAATTAGAGTCAGCTTGTTTCGTAAATAGCTAGAGAAAATATGTGGTACTGGATAGCTTCTGAAGCCATGTTTCTGATCACTGGTTTATAGTCTAGTCCTAAAATTCTCCAAGACTTCAAGAAGAGGGAAGTGAATGCTGCTGCAGCATATGCATGTGTCTGTAGCTATGACCAATATGCTAGTCACATATTCATTTTCAGTGTTCTTCTTACAGTGTTCACCTCCAATGTGACAGGCAATGAGTAGGAAAGAGAGATGGGGTCGGGGGATGAAAGCTATGGCCCCCTAGCAAACTTTGTGATATCTCCTCTCTACAATGTAGTTTTAAAAGACTTAAAGTAGGAGTGTGCATGTGAATGCATTGATAACCATGGCTATTATGCTATTCACATATTCCTCTTTTGTCCTCTTTTTTGTAAGTCACTTCGGAAAAAAACGTCTGCTAAGTGTAATATAATGTAATGTAATGTAACATATTTATTTACAGTCTAATGTTAACAGCCTTAAAGAAGTTATATGTGTGCTGTATGCATGCACTCATGGCCATCGATGTCCATTATGCTCTGTCCGACTCCCCGCCCAGGCACTGACCTGCCCAGTTAAATGTGTGCTGTATGATGTCCATTATGCTCTGTCCCCGCCCAGGCACTGACCTGCTGCAGGTAGCGGCCCATGAGCTGGGCCACGTTCTGGGCCTGCAGCACTCGCTGGTCCCTGGCTCCATCATGTCTCCCTACTACAGCTTTTCATACCCGCTGCGACTCAGCGAGGACGACATGCGCGGCATCCAGTACCTGTACGGCACACGGGCACCACCACCTCCTCCTCCTCCTCCTCCTCCCCCTCCACCTCCCCGGGAGAGGACTCCACCCCCAGTGTACACGGAGACCAACGAGATTGAGCCTGCCGTGGTACGCTGCTGCTCATCGATCTGTTTTTTTTTATGAAGGTGTTAAAATCTCAGGCAGCCTATTGCTCACTGTGTTATATTTCACTAGGACGGGGACCAGGGAAATGAAGCTTTTATAGATACAATGATCAACAAATATCTTTGGTACCTCAGAAGTGAAGTGTTGTTCGGTACAACAACCATTATAAACTGCTCCTTCACAAGCACCTTAAAAGGCCAAATTGATTAAGTTTGAAACCCAATTTAAATCGCCAAATTGATTAACTTAGAAACCCTATGAGTTTATAAATGTCATCCCTTTTAACCCTATGAGTTTGTAAATGTCATCCTTTTTTAAGCATTCAGCAACATTTCAAGAAGCATCAGGAAATATCTGTTGAACCATGTGTGGCAGTTGGCGAGGAAATACAGCGAATCTGGCCAAAACAAACTCTTCATAGACTGGCTAAGCTCAGTCAGCCATGAGACAAATGTGGGAGCAGCAGATAGCAAAGCACTAATTTAGGACTTTTGAAAGGACGTCTGTGGCATTGAATGTCATCTAGGAGGATAACTCCCAGGCATGCTTTCTTTCTGGCTTCCTCTTATACCCGTTCTCACACCCTTTCTCACCCTCTTTTTTCCCACTCTCCCAAACACTCTTCTCTTAACTTAACCCTTTCTTATCCTTCTTCTGCCGCCTCCTTTTTTTCTTCTTTTCTTTCATCTCTATATGTCTTTGTCACCTCAACGCCCACCCCCCACCCTCCTTACTTATACTTTTTCTCCCATTGTCTCCCTCCTGGTTTTCCCCACTCCTCTTAACCCCCATCTCTCTCCCCCCTTTCAGCCTGATCCCTGTCAAACAAGCTTTGATGCGGTGTCTGTGATCCGAGGGGAGCTCTTCTTCTTCAAGTCTGGCTACGTTTGGCGAATCCGCGACGGACACCTGCAGCCGGGCTACCCGGCGCAAGCGTCCCGTCACTGGAGAGGAATTCCGGACAAGATCGACGCGACTTTCGAGGACAAGGCCGGGAACATCTGGTTCTTCCAAGGTGGGTTGACGGACGGACGTCGCAGATGTCAAATGAGTTTACAGGGGGAAGTGGAGGAAGTGGCAGGCAGGGCTGCGCTCATGGCGTGTTGTGGTCACAAGTGTATGTCAGGACTCCGAAAGGCTGTTTATTGTTTTGGGGTCTCTGGTATTTTCCATCAGCACATTTTATACCCCCCCACACACACACTTTGTACTCAAACAAACAGGAACAGACCAGACTATAGGAGCTCAACATCTAATAATTGTTAAAGTCCAAACTTAAACAGACGTTTAGTTATTTATTGAAAGAAGATTAAAAAAAAGAACATACAGATCCTGTTGATGCTGTTCGACCCTGAGGATATGTGTATGTATTTACTCTGGTCGGTGAAATATAGTGCCTCAGTGAAGTGGGTTTTATGAGGTCAAGATTCTAATACCTCCCACCAACACTGTGCCTGGGTGGGCTGGTCGGCTTGTTCTCCCTGGCCAGTAACCACTCTATAAAGCAAAGGAACTTGCGAGTGTGTGAGTCAGCCATATAGGTGAACTCCAGGTGGACACGGACACGTCTGCCTCCAGACTCTCACAGCTGTTTGTGCTGCACATCTAAAGAGTGAGATAAAAGCTCAGGGACCGGAGTCAGACGTGAGTCAGTGCTTCAGTCTGGATGAGTTGGACACAAAACCATGCTGTATGACCCATAGAGTTTACTCTTTATCATTGTTGTTTACTTTACTTTATGATTTGGTCTGTGTAAGCAGTATTGGCTGGTACCCTCCTGTACACGTTGTATACCTGTCCTGTATTTTCAGTCCTATAAGATCGTTAAATGTCCATGTACAGCCAGCTTTACAACCCTAAAAATAATGTTACCGAATATTTTTTCCGCCACCTTTGTGTTTGAGTTTAGACAGGCTCCGTCTTTGAACCTCATTCTTTGAACTGCTAGATTACTGCTGCAGCCCGTGCCACCACATCATTTTTCCACCGGGTTTTGTTGTGGTCTGCCTTTCCATCGCACCTCATTTGTTACAACTTGCTGTATCTCATCTCGGGTCTCGGTTGCTTGATGTCAGTACTTCGCTGTGCCCTAATTCCACCCAGAGGATTCAGGGATCTGAGAAAAGCACCTATCAGACTAAAGGCACGTACGTTCAAGGCAGCTGGCACTGACATCTCAGACTCATGCATAATGCCACGGTTTTAAAAAACAATTCTTGGAAATTTTACGGTGCCTCACAGGCTACACTGGTGAAAATTACCAGAAGTGATGTTTACAGATCGAATCGACACATAGTCATTAACTGTATCTCTGTACCCACACACCGGAAGGGCTTGTGTGATTCTTGTTACAGATTGTGACGTTGGTTGCCACTTTTGTTCCTCTTTATCACAAGTCTCATGGATAACAAAGCTGGACCTCTTCCAGATCTTAGAGATGCTTGGAGACAGATAGGCCAGATAGGCCCAGCCAGGTGGGAGTATAACTTCCACACTCTGCCCTTCCCCACAGGTAACAGTTACTGGGTGTTCGATGGGGAGCGTCAGATCACCGGCCCAGACATAGTGCAGCATCTGGGGCTTCCCGTGTCCGACATCCAGGCCGCCCTGATGTGGGGAGAGGACAAGGCCCAGAGGACATACTTCTTCAAGGATGGGAACTACTGGCGCTTCAACCCACAGGAGAATCGCGTAGACTCGTCCCACCCCAGGGGCATGCACGACTGGAGGGGGGTGCCAAGCCACATCGATGCTGCCTTTCAGGACAAATACGGTAAGGGATCAGGGGAGGGCGGGGGCGGGGGCGGGGGCAGAGTTGCTGCAAGAAAATTACAACATAGTTGCTGTATTTATTTTGGTTTGTTGTTTTTCTTACTTGCGTGCATGAAAGACATGGCATTTATGAAAACAAGTTAAATGTATTCAGAAAGAGTCCAACATGTCATAACCTTATTAAACTGAATTTGCATTGTCAGTTTGTAGCCCTTAACATGAAAAACACATTCCACAAAATGTTTTTTGCGTATGGGTGTGTAACATATTGCTTAATGTATCTGTAATCCTGAATAACACAGTGCAGATATCCACATGTATATGATTGTCGTCCTGCATGACTGGAACATTCCTTGTGACATACCACTGCAGTTAAGCTTGAGATATCCATGCATGTACATGCTTGCTCAATTAGAATGCTCTGCGTGCATCTCCCAACAGGTTATGCACACTTCCTGAGTGGAAAGAGGTACTGGAAGTTTGACCCTGTGGAGGTGCGGGCCTTGGAAGGCTACCCACGCTACATCGGGATGGATTTCTTTAACTGCCCCTTGTCACTGTATCATTAAAACTGAGGAGAAAGAAGAGGACAAGCTCTTCTGAAGGGCCATCTTGGACTCATGCAGAAGCCTCTTGGCTACCATCCCAACATTATGGGATGGTCCATTGCTCACAATGTCAAGGTTTCTGCCTTAAAAATAACATCACTTTTAGCACAATATTTATATTGCCATTGAGAATACAAAAAAAGTTCAATCTGAGCAAGCGACTAACTTCAAAACCTGTGTTTATTACAAGACTGTTACTGAACTGGCAAGATACATGGCACTGGTTGCTTGTGCAAGGTATTCTTCTCTTAAAGGATAGAGTGAGTAACCTTCACATTTGGTGTTTTTTGTTTTCAGTTCACTGAGCCTTTATATGAGTTTAAAACCATGTAACAATGTCAATTGAAACAATGTATGCCTTACATTTTTATGTTGATGTAACTGTAAGACTCACTGGCTGTTATGTTGGCCATATTTAAGTGTAGCAATACAGCTGTACGCTCTTAGAGGTTCATCAGTTAGTGTTGACAGGGAATCCTGGGAACCATGATACATGCCATGTCTAGAGCCTAACGGGTTTTGTATACACAAGAAACCCCAAAGAATTAGCACCTTCATGTGTTTTCAAGAGAATCTTTAATGTTTTTTTCTCTTGGTATAAAAAGCCAAATCACATTTGCAGGTTCTACAGAGCACCTTTTTTTTACCTCTTTAAGAGTGTAGGCTATATGTCACCCACACAGATGTTCCCCTCTCAGGAAAAAAGCATATGATATATGCATATCACATATTCACTGACTATTACCTTGATAACCTTGTTGTTTATTGCTTACTTTTTGTCATTGTCGCTGTTATTATTATTATATTATTATTTTTAACACATATTGGTGCTACGTTTGACAGGGAAGGTAACTGTGTACCTCAGCCACTACACTCATCTGTGGTGGGGCAGCAAACATTTAGTTATGGTCAGTCCGGGTCTGCAGCTTCACTTGATACAGAGAATTAAAAAAAAAAAAAAGTTCAATAGGTTCATAAAACATTTATGTTTTAAATGTTAAATGTCTTCAGTTTAATTCTTTGAAGCATATTTTCCAGCCTCTGGGGTGCTATGAGGTGAAAGCATACCCCCCATGCCCCCCCCCTTCCTACTTACTAACACAACAATACAAAGGGGGATCAGATCACATCAAAACACCCCCCAGTCACAACCCCTCCTTCAGGAGTCATGCAATGCAAATGAAACACCCTCTGAATCATTTTCATATGTTTCGCATGTATAGAGAGGTGGAGGAAACTGTCTTAGTCCATTTGTGGGACTGCTCCTCTGCCTTTGCCTATGGTCGCCATACCGTTTTTTTTGCTGTTACATTCCAGACGGTGCAGTGCTGGACACTGATGCCCATGTTTCCAATTCTCTGATTTGTAATAACTTGTTCACCTCTTCGAACGGACTGCAGTGGATTGTTGTGTCCATAAGACCATGTGTCAGCACTGGTAGTGTGGTCGGTAGAACGTTGTATGTACAGCACTCTCATTATTACACTGTTGTTTGTTGTTTTTGCATTCATCGTGACGGAATCTTTTCATGTGTAACATCTCTTATTACAATTTGAAGATTTAAAGTAACATATTTACTATGTAAATAAATTTGTATAAATTCTGTATTATACTTTGATTCCAATAAAGAAAAGGCTTTCGTAGTGTATGTCTCCTTCAATTTGTTGTTCAATAACTTTTGTTTGCAGAAAACGAATTGTGTTAGGCCCCCACTCTGGTATGCCAAACACGTCTATATCTTGCAGTCTAAAGAGGAACCCTGCTGCATGTTACCTTCCTGTGAACTGTTGATGTTTTGCCTCCTCGAAGCATTCCAGAACCATGGGTATCGGTCTCTGTTACAGGACGCTGCAAATTTGTGACATGGCTTTTGTTTGTTGGAGACACCATGTTCTGATTAGTTCCCTCATCATCTTAACAGCAAGCGATACAAGGCATGTTTTTCATTTCACTTTGCTTGTGTAGACGTCAGGCCTTTCTTTGCAAGACATTCTTTAAAAAGTATGTGTGTTTATTTGAGAGACTGAACATAAGGTTTGTTGAATAGATTATACAATCACAACCTTGTATTCATGCTCCAAAGCCCGTGCTGAATTTAAGAAACACTTTTACAGAGTATGGAGCACTGGTTTGCCAAGCATGGCTTTCATCATGTCGATCTCTTAATCCAGTAATCGTCAAAATGGGGTACTAATACCCCCAGGGATTTCTGAACAGTTCTAGGGGGTATGCAAAAAAACTGTGAATAGTTTCTCAGCTCTCACCAGCCACAGACAAGATGTGGAAAAAGATCTTCTCAATCCAAACTTCCCTAAAATCCCTAATACAACCCAATTGTTCATATGTCTTTGTTTATGCAGCAATAACAGCAATATTAAAAGCAATCTGTCTGTAGTGCAGGGGGTACTTGATAGGGAATAGAGTTAGAGGGTATGCAGCAGTTAAAAGTTTGAGAACCACTGTCTTAATTCAATGTATCACAGGAAGATAGGAAACGCAATCAACCGCCACAGTTTAACAACAGAGGGAGGCCGCACCTTGTTAAATGCATTTACCTGCTTGATAGTGAAAAGGAAACTTGATGTAGACAGGAAATTAAGAGCAGCTTCCTAGTTTGTGGATCCATATGTGTTTTACATGACAGTCCACCCTTTGGTGTGTTTTAATAGAAAGTCCCTTTTTTCTTTCATGTGGCTATGGCCTGGAGAGGGAAGCCACATATTTCCAGGCCTACTCGCCTACTCATGTCCCTCCAGGAAACACTCACTCAAAACAGTGGAATGACTGCCTTTGACAAATGATAACCTTTGCATGGCCTTCAGTGGGTTTTTTTTCTCACTCATTCACGCTTTCACAGTCTAAACATGTTGCCATGACAAATGATCAACTACTACAGTCCTTCTTACGGCACGCTGCCCAAGGTGTCGCTCGCTCGTGATTTATCAGTGTCAGCGCAAACTTGCTGCTACTTCAGAATTCCAGGGGAGAACACGAGAGCGATCAAGGCACCTCGCACTTGCGTACACTCTCCGCTCTGGGTGACAGTGTTGAGGGGGAAGATGATGTGTGGTTGCCCAACATAGACACGTGGACGCCCGCCTACAGGGGTAAGACAAGCCAGTGCCGGTCTAGACCCAGGCAGGCTCCTGCTGCACTTGACCTCAACGACCTCAGGCATGTCGTGCTTTGGTTGTTCACTTTATTTTAAAAAATGTTACGAACGTTTTGTTTTTGTTTCCCCCCCCCCCCTCCATGCTGTACAGCTTCGGTGCAAGCGAATGAGGCTAGACCTCTTTTAATCTCTTTAACATAGATAAATTGAGATAATTCTCAAGACTTTCAAAATACTTCACCCTCCAAGATACACATGAATATGGCTCTCAGCCTATCAAAGTTTCAGATAGACAGTCTGTGTGCCTCATCAAGGAGAAAAACTGCCTGGTGCGAAGTGTACTTTCTTTCTTCATGCGCCGTAAAACCACTAATTAGGTGCTTTATAACAGATTGCTGCAGGAGCTGGCGGGACTTAAGATCTTAGTTGTTGTCAGTGGGGTGCTCGTGACTTTGAACTACAAACCGCCAAAAGATACATCTTGGGCTTTAACCTACACAGAGGAACAGCCCTGCCTCTGGATAAAAGTGTGTTGGGATCTACAGCAAACAAGATGGTACTGTTGGAAGTTAATTCATGAGGGGGAGACATTCCACATTGAGGTCTGTGGTAGTAGCCTGGCAACGTAAGCCTTTCATTATTCACCACAATAAACCTGCTGCTTCATTTCAAACCATTTAATGATTCAACACAAGATTTTTTTGTAAAACATAACAAAAAAAAAACATAAGCAAAGTTCATTAGTAACAGACTCAATTTCACACTTTAAAAAAGAGCCATATCATATCCACGGGAAAAAAAAACTACCTTTACATTTGAAACGCACAGTAATATCTGTGTGTCCAGAAGTAGCTGCTTCCTAGTATGGATCTGTGGAGAGGTGACAAGCTCGTCTGTCTGTACGTTCACTTTTACCCATAAGTGGTGGAAGGCGTAGGTGTCAACGGATCTTTAGGAAGGTCTGTAACTGAACAGGGATCCTTGAGGGTGTTTAAGATGTTCGGGTGTAGGACTCATCTAAGGCCCATTGGCCACTACATAGATTTTTGGGGGTGAGGTGTAGCACACTGCTTGGCTGTACCCAGATCAGTGCTGTGGCTGCCACTGCCAGAGCTGATGTGAGCAGAACTGCGGAATGTGATGTGTGGGGGAAGAGGGGAAAGGGGGGGGAGGAGGCAGGTGGAGATGTTAAAGAGCTCTCGGAGGTTCAGCCAATCGGGAGCAGGCTGGCAGCAAGTCAGTTGGGCCCCTGGTCCTTTACCAGGCTGGAGCGGTGTTGGCAAGTCGTCGCATGCGTCTGGAGGGGCAAACACACACACACACACACACACACACACACACACACACATCAGTAAATCGCTTTCATCTCTATCTACTGAATGTGACAAGCCATTTGAACATCTTCCAACACAAATCAACACAAGCCTTAAGAGTCAGCGCCATGATGCGTAATAATAATTGAATTCATCTCATGAGATCCAACTTCTCTTCAACTCGGATTACGGAATTGCTCCTTTCTCCTCAGGTGCTGTTAGAACCCTTCTATTCTCGACTCTTCCGGTCTATTTAAAGGATCACTTTCAGGGAAATTTTAATAACCTCGAGGGGACTGGGTCGCTTTTCCATCATCTCATTTCTCAAGTCTCATTTATGCTCGAGGCTTGTAGCTCTTGATGAAACATATTTGTTAAGCAGCGAATGGGAAGTTTTTGGAAAAGGGCACTCGTGTTTCTGATATTAGTGGTTACATCGCCTTTGATCTTTGAATTAAAAAAAGACATCATTCACATCCCGGCCATAGATACTCCGCGGCTACCTGCTGCCACATACATTCGAGTGGATGTGAGCGCACACAGAAAAAAATGATTGGCTGGGGATGCGTAAAGTAACTCAATCCATCTAGCTGATGAAACTACTTGGTGCCACGGGGTGTCTTGTCTTCTGACAGACTTCAGTCTGTCAAACAAAATGAAACTACACATCATGAAGACCCAGAATGGCTTAAGGTTTGATTGCTTCCATCTGTGCCCCCCCCCCATTTTCCAGTTTCTAGGGGTTTTCCAAGAATGGAAAATTATTTTGCCAACTAAAGTGTGGGGGTCTTAGTTTAAAAAAAAAAAAAACTGACAAACATCTCTTTCTTTTTTTGCCATCTCATTTTGGATCGTGTAAGAAGAAGCTGTTCAGTTCTGTCTGAAGTCTTCATTTTCTCTCCCACTACAGAACTCGGTCTACCTGGAGCAGCTCTTGCCCCTGTTGGTCTTTCTGTCTCTCACCTGGTATTTCTGTCCTGGTCCCTGATCTTCTTCTCCATCTCAGCGTCGGTAAGCGTCTCGAGCAGAGGACACCACTGGTCAGCGTCTCCCGTGTTCCTGATGGCGATCTCCACTGTGGGCAGAGGGTTCTCACTAGGAGGGAAAAACACACACACACCACAGGCCGTCTCATTATACACGAAAACACAACCGCAGTGTCTCCCTCAACACTGAGAGCTTTTGTGGCCCATCATGTCGGTCATGTTAAGACAGAGGCACAAGAACATTAAATTTGATGTCAGCTCTCAAAAAAAGAGGACAACAGGTTAAAGGGGACCATTGCAAGACTTTAAAACGTGATGGCCAACTGAGAGTGTTGGACATGTTTTCTCTCCTGGGAAAAAAAAGACCACTCGACAGCCAACAGTCAATGGGCAATGTGATCCAAGTGAGAGTAGTGTTAGTTAAGGACATTGGCATAGCTATGATTCAGCACACAGGCACAAGGCTGATACAACCAGTGCGTGTCTTTTGGCTTAGGGCCATCACCACACATGTCTAGCAAGCTGCAAGGATGCACAAGGACTATTAAGTTGATTACAGTTGGAAATAGCTACCAGAAGACCCTGGATCTGCTACATTTTTGGCTTTGACTACAACCAACTATCTTCTAGGCTGAATCTCCTGGCAGATTTCTTAAAGAGAAACCTTTCTACCTGGTCCAACAATTTTTTTGTGTCAATTACGGTCATTCACATAAATCTCAGTTTGCATAAGCTTATGATGATGACATGACTTAGATTAGCATACAGCAGGACCATTATTAGAAAAAACATCAACAAGCAATACTACACAAGACAAAAAATATGTTATTCATAGTTTTATACTCATATTAAAGGATACAATTTCTTTATTTTTATTAAATGACACGCAGACTGCATTGCAACACATTACATCACAGATGGTGGACACATCCTGTCTAAAGGCTTAAAAAAATAGTTTTTTGTTTTGAACCGTTTTAAAATAGTTAATCTAAAAACTGTGTTGAGGTATAACAGAGTAGCCCAGGCCAACCTTACAAAAGCATCTCTTACAGAAGGTATTTTAAGGTACAAAGCTCCGAATAAAATGGCATTCCAAGAGCATCAGAGGATGCAGCCCAGGTCCTTCCACATTAACTAATATAAATGCATGTAACGCACAGCATGTTTAAACAGCACTAAATCTAAAGGGGGATTATGAGTGCAAAAATGTTCAAAAACAGCCAATAATGACTCGTATGTATACCGCTTCACATAAACTTTGAGAATATTTAGATTGGCAATAGTTTATCACACGGTTCAGTGAAAACATTTCCTAAATGTGGCTTGATGGTTTTCCTCGTAAGTCTCACTGGATGAAAGCTTCACGTAATGTGATGACACCAGGAAAGACACACACACCGAAAGAATTCTGACTGACTACAGGGAAAGAGGGCTTGCTGTATCAGTCATCGAATGCCTGAATGTAAACTAAATCTACAGCGTGGACCACAAGAGGACAAGGAGGATAACAGCTGTTCAGTCTTCGACACACAAAGCTGAATATGGGGAAAAGTGTCTGAATATGTCAGAGGAAGCTTATTCCTGTAAACAGGATGTGGGCTCTCTCCCGCTCTCTTTTTTGTGCGTCTGTTTGTATTTGTATGTGTGTGTCAGAGGTTGGAAATCCAAATTACCCAATTTATTTCAGTGCCAAGTCAATTTTACACACATCTGATGCTAAATTGCAGCCCTATCCTGCTGTGACACAAGGAAATTTGGCGTGCTTAAATCGGTTAGGTCACCAGGTTCACATTTTAACCTTGTGACAACAGGGACATGGTCGAGGACCATCACACTACGGCTGAACTTACCAGGCAGCACACAAGCCCGAGGACAACACTGTCAAACAGACAATCTTGTCTATGATATCTCCAGAAACCACACACATGCACACACCCACACACAAGTCACACAATGCTACTTTCTAGCTTGATCTGCAAATCTGTAAGATAAGCATTCAGCAGAACTCTTTAATCCATGTGGTGGGTAAAAAGAGCCCTTTCAGGAACTCTGTGCTATATACATCACAAAAGCCTTTATAAAGATGTGCTCTATAGATGAAGGAAATAAATAACCAAATAAAGACACTGAAGTCATCTACTATGGTGTGCTCGTGCGTAAAATTAGAAAACAAATAGGGAACAGAAATAAAACGTCCCCAAATCGGCATGATCAAGGAAGTCAGAACCTATTAACAATAAATCATCATCCCATCATCTGTTTAGAATCAGACCCAAGATTCTACAGTGTCTGGGTGCAAGATTGCTTGTGAGTGTGCGAGTGGGTCTGTGCGAGTCTGTGTGAGCCTGTGTGTGTGTGTCTGTTAACTGGCCCACCAGGATCTAATTAAAATGGAGCCATTTTAAGGTCGGCTGAGTGACAGGCTTGCTGACTGACAGTCTAACTGCCTCCATCCCCTTCTCTTGTCCTGACGGCTTAAAGCTATCGCTAGCTGCCAACGAGGGCTCAGGAGGCTAAGTGCTTCAGTCTGTGTCCTTCCAAGGCACAACACACTGGGAGGAGGAGCACCTGTATAAACAGAAGTACATCGCTTGTGTGTGTGTGTGTGTGTGTGTGTGTGTGTGTGTGTGTGTGTGTGTGTGTGTGTGCACGTTAGGGTGTGGGTGTGTGTGTGTGTGTGTGTGTGTGTGGGTGTGTGTGTGTAATGTGCATATATTTATACAAATAAATCTAGAAGCATGAAGGAGAGGTTTGACCTTCTTTCTGCCCATATCTGGAAATGTCACCCTCTTTTCACCGATTTTCATTGTCATTCTCATGCATGCATAGATTTGCAAGTGCATAAGTTTGTCAAAGAGTCAATATACGTCTTGGTCCCTGAATACAGTGTTTTCAGGGTTCAAGTCCTTCTGTGTGTGTTTGCCACTGTAAGTGTACAGCATACAGTGTATAAAGTGTGCAAGTGTATATTGTGTGTGCGTGTTTTTGTATTGCATTACACTTAGCTGACGCTCTTATCCAAAGCAAATTACAGTTATTTAGGTACAGGGACAGTCCCCGTGGAGCAATGTAGAGTTAGAGGTCTTGCTCAAGGGCACTTCAGCCATGAATGAGGATGCAAGAGGGCACTAGTTATTTACTTCCCCCTCCTGGTATAGAATTCAAACCTGCGACCCTTCGATCCCAAGACCAACTGCCTAACCTTTAGGCCACAGCTGCCCACAGGTTAATATGAGTGTGTGTTAAGGTGAGTATGTGTGTGTATTTTACCTGAAAGCATATGTCCTCTGGTGCCAGCTCAGCTGTCCTCTGATACTGTACGCGATGGTGGTGACAAACTCTCCGCCCAGGCCCAGCTCAGAGCACAGCTTTAGCGCAAACTGTTCTGGAGAGTTCTCTTGCTCACACATGTCCCACTCGAACTGGTCCACCAGAGAGATGTTCCCCACGTGGATGTTTAGCTACAACCAAAATAACAAAAACACAAGGTCACATGCAAGGTCAGATATGCAAGGTCAGCCCCTCTCTGCCTGTCAGTTATCTAAGCCCAGTGCCTCATAACATGTTTGCCCTGCTGCCCTCTGCTAGGTGGCCAAACATAACAAAACAACTACAAATGACAACACCATGATAACCCCTGAAAACTCTTAAGGTTATGGTACATGGGAAAACTTTTTGAGCAATCTTGCTAGGGAGACAACATGAAAGGCTCCTGATGTTCGGACTGGAGGTTCAAAACAAGTTGCATGCTAATGTTTTAAGTTCCCCCCGGTAGAAATGTGCCCCCCCCTCCCAATATCAATGGAAGGTGCCCAAACAACATCTGTTAGAAATGCTGCCCAGCAGCACTGCCATGCATGGGGCGAATTTCTAAGCAATGTTGCAACAACAACAACAAGATTTTTAGATGGGATGATCGCGAAAAGTTGCTTGTTGCTGGTCTGAAATTCTCCTGATAAAAATTGTGTTGCCCAGTATCAGTGATAAGGTGCCTTAACAACATCTGTTAGTAAAGTTGCTCTGGAACATTGCTCCAAGTTTCCCAGTATATCATCACCTTTGGAACACATCAAAATATATATAATAAGTAACTAGCTATTCACACACCCATTAACACTCGGCAACTGATGTTAAAAAAGATTTTACAAATACACCTTAAACAAATGTATACAAGAAAAAAACACACACACACACACACACAGGTGGAAGTCATGCAGAAAGATCAAGAAGTTATATCAAATGGCAATAAAATATATGCTAAAAATTTAAGTCTTTAAACACTGCACATCTCAGTCCTTTAACTCTCTCTCTCTCTCTCTCTCTCTCTCTCTCTCTCTCTCTCTCTCTCTCTCTCTCTCTCTCTCTCTCTCTCTCTCTCTCTCTCTCTCTCTCTCTCTCTCTCTCTCTCTCTCTCTCTCTCTCTCTCTCTCTCTCTCTCTCTCTCTCTCTCTCTCTCTCTCTCTCTCTCTCTCTCTCTCTCTCTCTCTCTCTCTCTCTCTCTCTCTCTCTCTCTCTCTCTCTCTCTCTCTCTCTCTCTCTCTCTCTCTCTCTCTCTCTCTCACAAACACAAACACACAAACACATCAAGAAGTTATATCAAATGGCAATAAAATATAAGCCAAAAGTCTTCAAACAATGCACATCTCAGTCCCGTAACACTGTACACACACACACACACACACACACACACACACACACACACACACACACACACACACGCACACACATACAAACTCACTCACCTTAATAATGACCCTCTGGTCCGTCTGCTCCTCCAACAGGCTGTCGGTGGGGTAGGACTCCATCTGCTGGCGGATGGCGGAGGCGATGGCGGGAACGAAGGTCAGGGGGTTCAGGTCCAGGTCATCGCACAGGATCTCCGCAAACATCTCCGGGGTCATCAGCTTCTCTGGAAGGATGAGAGATGACAGCCAGAGAGAGAATAAGAGAGCAGCATAAAGGCCATACAACTGGAGTTGTTGTTTCTGCTTCAGTTCACTACTGCTTAAATGGCACCATTTGAGCTTTATTACACTACACACTGTGTTTTTACTTATTTGTATTATATACAAGCCTACTTTTTGTTATGTTTATATTATTATGTTTGTCATCATGTCTTCCAGTCTTGTTTATAAGATGTTTAATGTTCACTGTGGGCCCAGGGAGCACTGCAATTTCAAATTCTGTGTGTGCAACCTGTACATATGTTTTTCGACAATAAAACTGACTTTGACTTCAAGTGTCCAAGTCCACAGATTCAAAGACAAAGACAAAAGGAAGAGGAACAATTCTCTCAGTCAAAAATCTGGTTAAGCGAGTACAAATAAAGGGTGCTCATTTTAAAAAGTACCTATAATGCAACAGTGCAAATACAGAAGTGCTTATATTAAATACTTAATATTTAATAAAGGCTTTTTTATATTGTAACCAGGAATGCCTCAAAACGTTTCTGTATTTGCACCCGTATTTCAGGAATGTGTTTGCACATGGAATGACAGGACTGGAATAAAGGAGAGAAAAATCTCTATAGCACAGCCTAGAGATGGAATGGCAAAGCCTCTAGGATCATTACTGCCTACATCTGTTTAAGGCCTTTTTTAACATAATTGTGAAGGACAAATTACACTTAAAAGAATGAAGATGTCAAGTGAAAGCTTGTAACAGACGGTCAGAAATGACGATTGGTACCATTCATGTTCCAGGTGAAAGCATCTCTGAGTTTCTGCCCGTCAATCTCCATGTCCAGTCGGATGGGAACCAGAACCTCTGGCTGAGAGGCGTTCTCGTGGATCACTGCAGGGTCGTGGTCATCAAAGCTACAAGGCAGGACAACTGGGTGAGTCTGCTGAACAGTTGTTGTCAAGTCAACAGAGCAGTGATCAGTGTTGCCATTCCCCCCTACTGCAATCACCAATTGCTACAGTTGGCTGCCTAACTGATAAATAATTAAAGGTTTTCCCAAGTATCTTAAAACTAAAAAACGTTAAATGTGTGGTCCCTTCCAGGAAAAAAAATCAAATTCAAACATGTTTGGAGAATGGATAATCTGTTGGCAGACTTTAGGGTAAAAAATGCATTATAGAGTCTTTGATGTTCCATCAAGAACCCCAATTCTCTTTTTTTCCCCCTGAGGTATAATCAATCAATCCTTGTAGTTTCAATCCTTGGAGTCCTCATTCTAAAAGTTTGCAGGAGTAGTTTTTTTTTCGTTCTTAGAACTTAGCAACGACAATGACTTCCAAAAAAAAGACATCAGCTGTGTCTCTGAACTCACCAGAGTGGGAAGGTCCTCTTCTTGTCTCTGCCCAGGCGGTTGCGGTTGATGGCGGTGGAGCAGGGCACAGCGTCCAAGTGATGGGAGCTGTTGGGGAGAGTGGGCACCCACTGGCTGTTTCGCTTAGCCTTCTGCTCTCTACAAGTGAACACAGGCAACATCTTAGCAAATCTGCCCTAATGCTGTGAAAATGTTCTCATGACGACCTCCCCCACATTTTAATTCTTTAATTTGACAAATAGACGCATAAATCATATCAAGATCCAAATGTGGCTCAAAGATAATCAACACTAACAAAGTTAATCGACAGCATCAAAAGAATCTATTGATAGGTCACATCAGGGATTGTGCAGGTGGCACCTGCGATTCCAAATGAAAAGGCTACCACACACCCACACATACAATAAACCTTAATATTTTGTCATACAACATGGCCATGGATAACCAAATTATTAACAGACATTTGGCTAATTTTGTGCGAGTCACACTTAAGACTTCACATATACTGGTTATTCTTCAGTTATTTTTTGAAGTTACCTGAGATATGCAGGAGGCTCGGTGCTGATTGACACAGCCTTGTATTTTTCATCGTTGCCTTCAAAAATCTCTTCACACTCCGAGGCCTTCAGCAGTGTCACACTAGTAGCTAAAAGTATAGATCTATTAGCACAATCTAACTAAACCACCACCACTGACATTATTGAAGGGTTCAGTAGAAGTGTGCTGTGTTACAGATCAAATATGAGTATTTACTTACCGTGAGACGAGGCAACAATTTTCTTTCGCTCCTCGACAGAAGCGAGCCTTCTCCACAATGAAGGGTACCTTTTATACAAGGACCCTCTAAACATACGCAAGTAATTGCCAACCTAAAAGCGATAAACAAACTCTTAGCAAACAAGTAATTCCACAGCAGCCGAAGGTAAAGTTTCAGATACAGTTTTGTTGTCATTTGTTAGCTAACGTTTGCTAGCTTGCTAACCCCTGACTTCATTCAACGGGCCTCTATGGAAAAACATTCAGATGTAAGGATTTCACAAGGCATTTTAAACCAAGGCAAAATAAAATGATACCAGGACTACACTTAACCGCAAAGAACGTGCAAAAGACTATGCATTCATTCTTTAAGCGCATATTGTGAACTGTAAGCATTTGAGAAACAAAGGGGTAGAAGCTAGCTGATGAGGAATGCTAGCGGACATCGTTATATATATATATATATAATATTTCTCTTTGTCTTCATCGTGACTTAAATAAATGAAATTGATGCAAAATCGAGTAGGTGCTGTATACCTCTGATCCAACCATATAAAAATCCCCATCTTGCTCGAGCTGAAATTTTATCGGCTTTTGACCAAAGGTTTTACTTAGCGCCATCTTAGCTGCTAGCCTGTATAAAATGCTGCGTCTGCGCAATCGCTCACTTTCGTCTTCTTCGTTTGACTTCACTGCAGTTAACTGCAGAAGTAAATCCTGTTCCTGACATCTACTGTTGTGGAGGGGAAGGTAGATCAAAACAAATCTATTTTATTTCACATTTGCTTTTTTGTGTGCACAACTGCGCAAATACAGCAGCCATATACTGCTCCACGATATATGGACTGGTATCCTGCCGTCCACATCACTGTGTAAAAATGTTAAGCTAATCGGTCAGCTGGCCATATTTGTATGAAACTTTACCAAAGGGGGCAGTAGTCTCTGTAGTGTTGTTTACATTCGCAGCTACAACAGAAGCCCGCCTATTCGTAGAAGAAGTAAGAAAGCGGAAGTGTGCGGGAGGTTTAAATCGGCCCGCCTGAGAGGCAAAAGTGTGATGCTGCTGCTGTTACGTGCGTGAAGGATTTGTAAAGTATCATAATGTCGCTGGAAAGGTAAGCTTTTTTTTCCAGACTGTTCATATGTATTAGGCCATAAGCGTCGGCAACATTACACGTACATCTAATCTGTTTGTGCAACAAAAGACATTAATTATAAATCGCCATTGCATTGCATATATTCTTGGGCAACACTACGTAAGCCATCAAATTCAAATGTTGTAGGGAAATGTTACCATCTACCATGACAAACTCCTACCCAGGCCTATATTAAGTAATATAATTGGTGGTGATACTTTTTGAAAGCAACATCTTAAATTATATTTAGGCAGGAGTTCAATGGAACAGACGTTTGCGCGCTCAATTTTGGCAGACTCGCTCCATAGCCAAGTAACTTGAATAAGCTCATATCTGGTCAATAATGATTTCGGGTTTATATTATGTATATCTTAATTTCTATTTACGGATGCAATTCTTGGAACTTGTACATTCCTCACAATTTGGCAAGAAAAAATACACTTTGGCGTTTTTAAGGCGCGATCAGATCGGTTTGAGCTCTCTTCAGATCTCCTGAGCTAAAACAGCTGGCTTGCTAACATAATGGCGGGCACCACAGTTTTACATAAGTTGTTGCCAACCCATAAGTAATTGCATAGCTTTTAAAGCTAATGTTATATTTTATATAAGTTACTCCCGTGTAAATATTTCGTTTAATTGCGCTTCGGTTAGTGTAAATAAGTTGTCAACTGGCGGGAAGTCTAAATGATGCAGGTTTGCAGATACGTGGTGAGCAATAGCCATAGCAAAATGTTCAAAGTTCGTCATGTACAGCTACTTTTGGTTTGTGTTTATATCCTTGTACTGTCAACAAAGTAAGTTAATGTTGCATTTTGAAAGTCCATACGGGTATCCTCAAAAGCACACGTTCACTGTAGTATCGATTATCATTCGATGGAAGATTTTCCTTGGCGGTTCATCATAGGCGCCACATGTATCCGTGAAATACGTCTTCGTGCCTAAACAAAGGGGTGTTTAATAATACATAGGCCTTTTATATACTTCCCACTCAAAAGTAGTTAACATTATCGTGCATCACATGTGAATTGTTGGGTATTCTACACTGAATGTGTTATTCGTGTTACTACTAGGACCTTACAGGAGCTCCCTTGCTTGAACGAAGATTTGGAGGGCTCCTTGCTAGCATCACAAAGCAGTAAGCGGCAGAAACGAACCGCATGTCTCGATGCTGAGAACACTCCACAGGAGCTCATTCAGAACTGGTCGCCACCCCACAAACACCCACGAGTTGCCGCCGACAAGGGTAAAGAGAACGAGGAGAACGTGTTTGTTTTGGCGAAGCGGCCAAGGAGGAGGAGAGACTCGTTAGGTGAGTGGTGCTTTCGGTTATGTCCAAATTAATTAATCTTGTCTGCTGTATATTTCAAGGTGTGAAAGGTAATCCCTTGCTACCTCATTTACTCAATACTCTTGCACTAACAACTCGAGGCTATTCAAGAACAAGTTTGAGTCTGTAAAATAGTGGACTAGTTTAATGTAGAGCTGGAAGGGTGAATAAATGTCTCGGGTTCTAGATGGACATATTCACCACCATAAGGTTTAATGTGGCACTGAATGTATTATATGTGAAACTATGGTCGTATGGGTGTTTTGTTTGGATATTAACCATAATATTGGTCACATGTGACAGGTGCATGCTGGGATTGTCTGCCTGATGAACTGTTGCTGCGGATCCTGTCCTGTCTCTCTCTGCGGGACCTGCTCCGCACCTCTAGAGTCTGCAAGCGCTGGCACCAGCTCTCGTAAGTCAAGTTGCCTACCACTATTCTATTTATCAACTGAGTTTCAGCCCCAGAGGGTATTGTAAATAAGTGGTTTAGTGACACAAACCCAGGTAAGGTGTCGGTGTACTGATGCAGACATGTTGTACTTCAGGTTTGATGAATCCCTATGGCAGAGTGTGGATCTGGAGGCAAAGGTTCGGCTTCGGAATGCCCTTGGCCAGGTGCTGTCTGCTGGTGCCCTGAGACTGCGATGCCCACACACCTCAATTGGAGAACCATGTTT
The DNA here is from genome assembly GCA_030347295.1 of Setipinna tenuifilis. Lineage (NCBI taxonomy): Eukaryota > Metazoa > Chordata > Actinopteri > Clupeiformes > Engraulidae > Setipinna > Setipinna tenuifilis. Next base: position 21,374,059 of record CM059275.1, read on the forward strand.
TACCCACAAACAGTAAGCTTTGATATACTGAGTTTCTTGTGTAATATTACGATACACCTAGCAAACACTTGTGTCATAAGAGATAAGAGTATTTGCAGAATCGGCATATGATAAAAAGATGTATTAAGATTAATATATATCTTATAGCCAACAGCAAATTGCAGATTTGTGGTCATACAGTATACAACATATTCAGCCCCTGTTGAGGTAGTGGTGTGGGTCCAAGACAGGGTATATTAAAGGGACATGAAATGTCTCAGCCACACTGGCTTTTTCGTCACCACTTTTTCACAGCCTGAAGCCGAATGTACGGTTTCTTACTTGACCATATGTGTATGCAGTGCTTAGAGTGACCTTTTGCTTCTTGTATCCACAGACAGCTGCGAGTTCAGCACATGGACCTGTCGGGTTGCACGGTCTCCCCAGAGATCATCCATGACATCATGTCCCGCTGTACCAAACTACAGAACCTAAGTCTGGAAGGGCTTACCCTCTCAGATGGCACTCTACAGTATGTACAGACTTAACACATCCTGTAAACCAAATTGTTAGATCTTGCATGTTCTGTTGGTTAGTAAGAAAGTGTACTCATAACTCCTGTATCTGGGTTAATTGGTTGCGGTTGATATTTTGACATGTTTAATGTAAGATTTACCATCTTTACCATAAGCACATGGTTTATTGTGGTGCAACATCAATTTTGCTAAGTCATATAGGCCAAAGAGTAATTAGATAGTAATACAACACCTTTTACTATGACAAGTCTATAAGATGTTAGTTTAAAGAAACGGTTTGCATTTTGGCACAAGAATCTGCAGGACAAAAAGTTCTGTATCATTTAGATGCTGCAACCAGTAAGATACACAGAACTGGAATGCCAAAAAACACTGATGACACTTGGTGAAAGAAATGGTTTGGTGGTGATGGTGTTCATTTCTACCTTACAGGTCTCTGGCACAGAATCCACAGCTGGTACGCCTTAACTTGAGCGGTTGTTCAGGATTCTCCTCTGAAACACTAGCTGAGATGCTCAAATCCTGCACAAGGTAAACTTGAGCATGTCCTATATACAGGTGCTGGTCATATAATTATAATATCATAAAAAGGTTGATTTACATTAAAAAAAATGAGACTTGTATATTATATTAATTCGAGTCGATCAGTCTTTGGCACTGCTCAGGTGTTATGAGAGCCCAGGTTGCTTTGATGGTGGCCTTTTGCATTGTTGGATCTGGTGTATCTTATCTTCCTCTTCACAGTACCCTATAGATTTTCTATGGGGTTAAGGTCAGGCAAGTTTGCTGGCCAATTAAGAACAGGGATACCTTAAACATGGTACTGGTAGCTTTGGCACCGTGTGCAGGTACCAAGTCCTGTTAGAAAATGAAATCTGCATCTCCATAAAGTTGGTCAGTGGCAGGAAGCATGAGGTGCTCTAACCATCACTGACTGTGGAAACTTTACACTCGACCTCAAACAAGGCCTTTGCAGGTGTTTTGAGTTAATAAGCTGATTAGTCTAGCACCAGGGGCCTATTTCACAAAACCTGACTAAACACATCCAAGATAAGTGACGAAAACGGGGCTTGACCTAGCCTTGTCTATGTAAACACGCTCAATACGTTTCACTAACGCCGAGCACAGATGAGTTGAGGCGGCTAGGCCAAGCCAGGTGTAACAAATCCTGTTAAGAGCGCGTTCACGTTATTCTATAAAAGACGGCATGGATCGATCCCAGAATGAGCGATGAAATGGAGAAGACGCGTGCGCAGTACTTTACCCCGGCGGAGCAGAGCGTCCTCATGGAATGTTATGAGGTGAAGCACGTGCAGCCTGTCATTATATATTGCTGTGATCACCGACTTAATTGAGAACACAAGTGAAGTTGGTTTGCGTATTCATTCAATTAATGAAATAAATAAAAGAAACTATTCGATTACAATTGGTTCAGAAATAAAAGCATAATAATAAGCAAACAAACAAATATAATAAACAGCAGAGAAAATGTTTTATTTAGCCTATTCAAAGTGTTTCATACAGGCCATTAAAAGTTGGCTAACACCATTGCTGGCTGGCCGGCTGCGTCTGACAACTCTGAGTGACAGTTCATTGAGCCATTAAGGGGCAAGAATTAACTAATCCTGGTTCTTAGCCTGGTCGGGAGCAGGCTAGCTGCAAGGTATAAATCCCCATGGTAACTTATATGCGATTTCTTCTGTGAAACGACTTCAAGGCTAAAGTCATCTAGGATGACCAAGTAAACCCGTCTTAATCCCTTATCTTGGTTTTGTGAAATAGGCCCCAGGTGTCTTCAATATTAGACCCTTCCATAATATTCTATTTTTCTGAGATACTGAATTTGGGGTTTGCATTAGTTGCGAGCTATAATCATCCATATTAAAGGAAACACTTAAAACGCATAATGTGAAATGAATGTACACATTATACAAGTTTCACTTTTTGAATGGAATTACTGAAATGAATCAAGTTTTTCATGATATTCTAATTGTATGACCAGCACCCGTATGAGATCACAGGTTTACCACATTACAAAATACCAGTAACCCTATTACTCTTCACTACATTTATTTTTAACATTACTATTAAAACAAGGGTACAGGGACAGCCATGATTGGTAAATATTTAGTAAATGTAGAGTTAACACTCTTGTAATTGGATGTTATGGGTAGGGAGAATCAGTAGGTTTGCCAGTGTAACGGGTGCCAGCTAGCACAGCTCTGTGTGAGAACATTAGTAATCCTCCCTCCTACACCTCAGAAGGATCTGCTACTGACTTGGCAAATGATCTAGTCGCATTCTGATACCTTTTTTTTGTTTCCTCCCGTTTCCTCTGCTTCTTCTACAGGCTGAGTGAGTTGAACGTATCCTGGTGCGACTTCAGCCGTGAACATGTGAAGGCTGTGGTGAGCCACGTCACTTCCACCATCTCCCAGCTCAACTTCAGCGGCTATCGGCAAAACTTCCACTTGGAGGGTAAATTATCCTAGCTTAATCTGCTGATGCATTTTTACAACTGCACACTTGAACAGTGATATCAGAGCTCAGCATAGATTGAGTGCATAAACGAGTGAAATGAATAGAGGCCACTGGACAACTGAATGATGCTTTGTGTGGTACTGTAGCAAAGCATAAAAGACTTGCAGTAGTGTAATCCAAACCCCCTTAAAGAACATAATGAAGAAGCCTTCTTCACAAATACTCAAGAAGGGTTGTCTCATCTTTATGAGCAGATGTAGATGCAAGAATCCTGATGAGCATTACTGGTGTGTATTTACAATCTTATCACATGTTTGTACAGATGTACGGTGCCTGGTGGAACGATGTCCCAACCTAGTCAGTCTGGATCTCAGGTATGGAAGCTATTACAGCAAAATAAGCTATATGTTAATTGCTGGGAATATGCTCTTGACTCCAAAGAATGTGTTTGTAAATGAACAGATTTATCCTAGACAATGAGTTCTGGGTTTCAGATTTTTTTGTTTGTTTGTTGTTTGGTGCAGTGATAGTGTGTTGCTGACGGTCGACAGTTTCCCAGTCCTGCAGCAGTTATCGTCTCTCAGACACCTGGGCCTGAGCCGCTGCTACCAGATCCTCCCCGCAGCTCTCCTGTGAGTACACACTGCTATGCTTTCATTTATATACCCAGTGATGGACACGGTCACATGCTCTCATCTCCATCTCAAACACCACCACCACCTTGCACAGCTATGCTGTTATATCTATCTCCAACACCTCACCCACCTGTACAACACTCACTCTGTTTCTCCTGTCTCTGCCTCTGCACCTCTCCTGTCAGTATGCACAACTATGCAATAGACAAAGTAATGTAGTTTGTGTTTTTAAAAGTCCTACCTTTTAAAACATATTTGACTAGTATAGATTAAGAGAATGTTTCAAGATGGTGTTTTATTAACTTTAATTTCTATTTGTAATGTTTTATTTGTTATATTCCTATTTATAATCTTTGTCTTGGCATTCCTATTTATAATTTTTGTCTTAGTATACCTGCATTGCCCATGAAATAGCCACTAATTGGCTATTGGTTGCTAATATGGCATTAAATTAAACAAAAGCAGGTACACCCCCATCTCTATCGCCAAATTTACACACACCCGTACAACAATCACTCCCTCTCTCCCTGCTGCTCTCATCTCTATCCCTGGCATCATACCCACCTGTACAACACTCATTCTGTCTCTCCCCCCTTTTATCTCTTCTCCTCTCCTGTAAGTCCTTTCAACAATGCGTCAAATAACTTTTTTTTTTTTTTTTTTTTGTTTCGATTTGTGTTTACATATCAACCTAGACTGCAAATACTGACATGCTCTCAAGACTGCGTTCACAAACAGTTTTGTGATTGTACCAGAACAATTCAACTGGGCTGAGATCACTTGGTGACTGTGGTCTCAGAACACCTGCAATCATTCTGAACGGCGTATGTTTACAGTGTTCGCACATGTCCACACGACCCGCTCCTGGGAAAGAACAGTGCGCCTGTATTAAAACGACGAGTTTGGTATGAAAGCACACTCATTCTGTCTCTCCCTGTCCCGTGTCTCTCCCCGCAGTTACTTTGAGCAGTTTCCACAGCTGCAGACGCTGGAGGTGTTCGGCCTGGTGCCAGACCCCAACGACCTGACGGGGCTGGTGAAGGAGCTGCCCCACCTGCGGCTCAACACCCAGCGCTTCACCAGCATAGCCAGGCCCTCTCCCTCGGGGCGGGGCACCGGATCCATGTGGGGGCTCGCCTGCCGTCTCGTCTACAGGCTTTAGGACCTTGCAGATCAGTGGTGATGAGGGTGGATTTTTTTTTTAAACTAAATATGGACCAAACTTTTATGCCCACCTAGTTAAGGTTGCAGCAAGGACTAGAAAGGGATTAACGTTTTTATCGATGGTACCAAAATCCTGTATTAATTGGGTACGTGCCTTTTTAAAGGTCATTTTTACAGCCGTTTTCATTGGTTAAAAAATAGAGAAACAGATTTTATACATATTTTTATTACACGGGTTGAACCATGTTTCATAAAAACAAGTCAGGTTTGTTTTAAATATTTTCAAATTTTCCAAAGTTGTTACTGTATACTTTCACCACAGGTCTGACTCGTAGATTTTTTTTGTGTGCACATTTCAACCACGGCCCTTTTAAAATTAATACAGTTCATGTCTGACAATCTAAAAATATGTGTCCTGGTGAAGATGTTATGCTGCTTGTGTTGAAAAAAAACTGCCTTTAATTTGTAGTGATGTGAAAATCCTCGCTGCTTACAAAAATAAACACTGATGCATTTTACATTTAAGAAGGAATCACCCTTAAAGAAGGCGTTGTTCAAAAAACGGGGAAGTAAATTCCATGTGTACATTTAAACACTCAGCTGTTAAAGATGTCAGTATCGAATAGAATGTAAATGTTAGCATACCTGGGTGACCAGATATGTTCACTTGATGTAGGTAACTGAACAGTGCATTGTCAGAATGATGTACTTGTGACAGGGTACATGGAGATGGTTGTTAGAGTTGTTAATTTTGTAAGAACTTATTGTATTTTGATGGCTTCATCAATTTGTTCATGCCATTGTAAATAAATGTTCTTTTTCTACTTTTGTCTAATTAGTTTTTGTTGTTACGTGGAATACCAGACCATTTATTTAATCCCTTTAATACACAATGTAACAATTTCAGTATACAAAGTTTTCATCTTGCATCATGTACACCAAATGCATTACAGTGTCTTCAAAAGTAAGACCACAGAAATCAGAAAAGAAGGGCAGAAGGTGAAGGTGTGAAAGTGGATAAATAAAATTGTAATCTGATGTGTTAAATGATATTGTTACGGTTTTGGGGAAAACCAGAACTTGGGAAAAGGCAAAACAGATGCATTGATTTCACAAGGTTAACAGAAGGAGAAATAAAGCATTTTTAAACCATTGGCACAAGTTGAAGGGGGAGGGGTGCTAATTTAATGTATCTGTGTCTAGCTAAAGCAATGAAATTCACATTTGAAAGTACTACATTTCTACACAACACTTGGCAATCATCTTCAAGTAAACCAAACTGGTTTCAGTATCGCATGTTTTGAACAAAACCATGTGGCCTTTTGGCACCTAAGGGTCAACACAAAGTGACCTCACCAGGCCATCTACCATCTTTGACAAGGAACCTGAGCTACAGACACACTTCACTTGGCCACAACAGAGGGAAAACAAGCCTGGTGGTTTGTGTTCTGATTACAATGGCATACCAACATTGGACAGAAGGCAACTCTGGGGGGGAGGGGGCAATACCCTGAAACCCTGTAACAGTCCTTTAAAGTCACATACAAGTGCAGCCGACACTACAGGCAGGAGAAAACACCCCAACATGATGAAAAGTAAGTTTTGAAAAGCTTTATATGAAGTACACAAAAAAGGAGTCAAAACTGGTGATTGGTTTTCTAAAATGCAAAACCATTGGGTGGTGAGAAGAGAGAAAAAAAGACTTCAATGTAGTCAATGGACTTTCCCAGTCCGCAGGCCCTTCTATGGTGCTCCCTGTGGGCATAGCAGCTAGCCATGTTTCTGGTCTTCGGCCGCGCTGCGTGTGCTCAATCATTGAGGACAACTGTCCGTAGCTGGTCGGCCTCGTTCAGGCTGATGGTGGCTATGGCGCCGTCGTTGAACTCGAACGACGTCCCTCCATCCACCACCATGCAGGCGTCCCAGCAGCGCGACCGCACACACACCCTGTGGACACCAAGAGTGGTACAAGTTTATTAGTCAAAGACCATATAATCTACACACATTGGAAGTCGATGACCCCGAATTGCATTATAAAATACACTTAACAACTGAGGGTAAAACCAATACAGCTATTAAGAATTTTTTATGGCATCATCTTGGTGTGGGTTAGAGCTGCATTTTTACAATGGCATGGTAGCATAATATGCTGTTGATATAACTGTGCCCGTAGAGAATCCCACCCCTGTTCAAATGACCATATTCTGAGTTTGCAACAAATATTATGTGAGAATTGATTGCCCATGTGGAAAACATTGTATGCCACAAGGCTGATACGACTCTAACATATGTGAAATAATTCCTTATTAGGATTTCCTTCTTATTTCATTAAACCTGCCACCATAACCACCAATTTCACTATACACAGTCATTCATATTTCACTCATAAAACTAAACAAAGATGCCAACTCTCACGATCTTTTCTACCCAGTAAGATATTACTATAAACCTAAACGGTAGTCTATGTGAAACACAGGTACATGCCCTAAAACCACCTAAAAGCTTGTTCATCTATGTATGTCCATCAGAAAATACAGAAAGATGTTAACAGGTTTGTATAGTGCACATTTGTTGGTGGTTGTGCCTGTAGGGAATGAAGGAAGCAAGATTCATCTTAGTAACAATTGACCCATATTCACAAACTAGATGACTGCGCTGACAAAAACTATTTCAGAAATACACTTGCGGAGCTTTTAAATGAGTTCAACTGTCTTCATAAAGGCCGAGCACTCCTATGAAGCTCACCTGCTGGCAAAGCCTCTCTGGCGGCTGCTGGAGAAGACTCTGTTGACGATGGGTTCCCTGATGCTGAAGAACAACTTGCTGTCCTCTGGGTTGAAGACTAGATGCTGATTATACTCCTCCGTGACTGAGAAGCCCAGAGAAAAACACACACTGCTTAGTAGTGTAAAACTCATACAGACACATTCCTTACATTTTTTAATCCAAAAACTTCCTCGTATTATTAGTCACAAAGACAACACAAGAGTGATGGGCCACACACACACACACACACACACACACACACACACACACACACACACACACACACACACACACACACACACACACACACACACACACACACACACACACACACACACACACACACACACACACACACACACACACACGTTACTGAAATACATGAACAATTACAACCTACATATAGAACAGTGGTGGGCAACCTGGAGTCCGAAGCTACAATTTAATACCACATATTGCAAAACAATCTGGTACTACCTGTGCATTTAATTCAAGGAATTTTAATAATTAACTCCTCTCCCTCGGTGTAGAGTTGTGCCAGTTAGAATACATGATTAAGTAAATGGCTAAAACAAAAATGCAGCATTGGATTAAAGCTTCTGAAGCCAGGCTGCCCATTACTGGTATTGAATGCTAAAAATAATAGTTAAACCCACCATAGTTGATAAAATCGTCAGTGAGAGGGATGTCTAGGCCAGATTTGGCTTTACCTGTAAGAGAACATCGGTCATAAAATGTCTAACAAAAATGTTCTCAACTTTAACATAATTTATTCCGGTCATACCTATCTTGAGGACATCCTCAACAGCCTGTTCAGCCAACTTATTGATGTTGTAAGACCTGTTAAAAAATTCAAGACAAATCAATTCTATTCATCAAAATAAAAAAATACATATATTTAAGTTCAATTTATAGTCCAGACAACTACTACTGCGCTACAAAATGACGTAGAAAGACAAATGTCTGTATGCTAGGGTGTCGCAGAGTTTTATGTAAACGAAAAACTCAACTCAAAGTTCATACAACTTCGCATAGAAACCACAAGTTGTGTTCTACTGCTTCAATAAGGCCTTTTTTCAACTATGAAAACCTCCAGCACAACGCATCTGTTGACAACTTCACTGGAGTGACACCTGTCGCCTGGACTGCAATTTCGCCCTCAACACTGAGTATCAACAGGCTCTCCAAGTTGTGTTCCAGTACCAGGCTTTGGATCCGGTTCCCGTGCAGATGCTGAGGCCTGAGCTCTTCTGCTTCTCCCACGGGCCGTTGTCAATGGAGATCTCGTAGTAGGAGGCCCTATGGAGCGAGAGGGTGAGATGGGGTTTGAGGGGTAAGCACTTCCCCCTGTGTCAGTCGGACATCCACAGGCGAGGGCCCGGCCCATGGAGGAGGTGCAGTGGTGGAGGGGGAAGGGGTGGTGGTGGAGGTGGTGATGTTCACCGAGGGGTGGTGGGAGGTTAATGAGAGACAAACATGCTTAGACACATGACTTGGCGATGAGATACAACTCAAAACAATGCCCGCAGTGCGACGGCCCATGAGCTTTTAGCTTAGTTTGCCATGCAGGCTCTCTTGTACATTGTTCCCCCCCCCCCCAAACAGATTGTCTTTGTTATCTTTCTTGAATTTCTCAAAACAAACTTGACATCACACAGGCAATGTCAAGGCATGTATTCTGGATCAGACCACGTATGACCAGAGGTGTAAAATCCCAAGTTCAGAAAGTAAAAACCCTGCCACAAATTTGATCCAACCAGCTCTGAATCAGCTGATCATAATGAGCACTCAAGACAGGTAGATCAGCTACTCAGTGAAGTCACCTGTGTTAGAAAGAAAATGTGGCAGGGTTTTTACTTTCTGAACCCGGGATTCTACACCTCTGCTTATGACAGCACTTTGTTAATGTGGGGGGGCAGACAGGAGAATGGCGGGTGGTGTTCCACAGATGGTTAGGGCTCTACAAATGGAGGGGAGGCTTATGGGGCAATGGGGTATGAGGGGGTCTACCTGCTGGACAGAGACTCCCCAATGAAGACCTCATTCAGGCCACGGACAGGAAGCAGACGGGGCCCGGAGTTGCTATCGTTCTTGCCTGCCGCAGAGACAAACAGACAGACACAGACATCGACACACACACACACACACACGTATGTCAGTGGGAGTTCAGCATTGCCAGTGCAGATGAGAATTTGGCTGGTTGTTCCACAAAATGATGTCCAGCACATCAAGCATTAACTCTTGGTGAGGAAAAGCTACACACGTTTACTCAAATCAGTCTAGCGTACAAATAGCTGGATGTGTGCATGTATGTTTATGTGTTTGTGTTAACCTACGATTGTCTGTTTGGTTGGTGATGCGGTGGGCTTGGCTGTGCTGCTCCAAGCTAAGCTGCTGTTCATGTAGGTCGACGGGTGTGGGGTTGATGCCTGTCCCTTCCAGGTGCAAACGTATCCGTTGACGCCACTGCCACCTGGTGGTCATAGCAGACACAGCTCAGAAAAATGGGGGGAGGGTTCAGAATCACACAGTGTTTATTAATAAGCACAGTAGTTCTGGGAAGCAGTAACTCCACATGGCACTATTTTTAATATTACACGGTGCACCACAGCACCAGGGAAAGGGATCTACAGACTGTACAGGGCACATAAAGACCCAGGGCAAAGTGAGTCAAGGGGAAACTGAGTCCTATAAAGCATCCCTGCATGTTGGGTGAGTGAAGTAGTACACTTCCTCACATGCCCAACTGCTGTGTAGAGGTGTGGCACATACCTGAAATCTCCTCTCCGCAATTTCTGCAACGCCTCAGGGAAGGCATGAGTGTAGCGCACTGGCAAGCACAGGTGACCCTCTGACCTGTACACACACACACACACACACACATACGCACACACACACACAAAGTATAATACAAAGTATTTTTTAAGAAATACACCTCAAAGGAAACACCACATTTAGGCTCCAATTCCAACCATCCTAGTGATTTCTAAGCCTCAATTCTCATCTTACTCCTTGAGGGAAGAAATCCTCGCATTCCTCACCTTTCGGGATCAGTGTTCACACCAAAAACAGGCTTGTTCTTGTCATAAACCTTGCTAGCTACCAATAGCATGGTTCCATCACCTGACACAAGACACATAACAGAAAACAGTGTTACTCCCCCTTAAGCGAATCAAAATGAGTGTCTTAAGGATGTGCATGAAAAGCTAACATGCGCATGCTCCCATGTAAAGGAACTGGAAAAGTTATGTCCTCCTCAAACCTCCAGCAGAGATGATGGCGTCTGCCCACTGAACGATCTCTTCATCGTACTCTCCCCTCTTGACCACGCGCACCTCAATCCCCTCTTTTCTGCAGCACCCAGGGGGAGTGGACAGAATATACACACAGAGATGCAGCATTTGGTTGTGTCATTAAACAGGGGACGAGAATTTTGAAGGTTTTTACAACCAGGAACGTAAATGTAACATTTCATGCAAAAAGCATCTTAATCTTTAAAATTGAACAATGCTTTATCAACAATTACCCAAAGTTACACAAAGCTGTGAAACCATGTCAAGGTTTTCCTTCTATGCATCTTACCTCAGGTTTTCCACAATGTTTTCGACATTGCTTGTGTGGATGTTGTGTCTTTCCAGCAGTCCGCTGTAGCTGGATCCTTTTAGTGCAAGCTACCAAACCCAAATAACCCACGTGGGGCATTATCAACAACATTTTTTACTCAAACATTTGGGGTAAAGATATCAATTTATTTCAGGGTAGCCTGGTAAACCAGCCCTTGTACTTCACTTCATTTTGTACAGCGGGTCTGGGGTTTCATTGACATGGTTGTCTCAGGCAGCATCTTGCCTGACCAATCAGTGAACAATTTCTACCAGGAGGTGTAGACTCTGGTGAAGTTTAAAACAATTGGATGTGCCTTTACACAATCTGTCTTGTGTCAAAATGCTGCCTGAGAGAATCATATCTCTCTGTACGAAATGTATGAGGGGCTAATTTACCAGGCTAATTTCAGGGTACATGTCTGTTACTTCTGTTTTCGAGTAAAATGGTCTATGTGGCCTGGCACTGTAAACATCTTCAAAGAAACACAAGGAAATATTCAGTCAAGAGGAAACCACTATTTTTAAACCATGTCTTAACTTGTATTCATTGCAAACGTACAAACCTTTCAATTAGTAAGGAAAAAACAGAAAGTACAATATACAAAGGATACAACCCAAGTTGGGTCTGAACAATGTGAAGGGAATGTATAGGAACAAAAACTGACATCCTTACCAGCTGTTTCAGGTCCTCCTCTGAGAGTCCAGCATATAGGTATCTTTGTTGCTCAAACTCGTATCTTGTAGTCTTTGTTACAACAGCAACTTTGGATGGCATGAAGCCACTATCAGCAGGCGTCGTGACATTGCGTACGCAGATTAGGCTCATATTTTTGCCAGAGCGAGAGCCTCCACTAAATAACGCAACAATTGGACGACCAAAGCATGTCAGCTTCCTGAAACTTTGACAGCTCATTATGCCGACGGAAATTTCCCTATCCTTCAACGAAGTTTAAATGTGTCTGGTAAAACTAATATCTTACAACCCACCACAAGAACACCACTGTGTTTAATTCACATGTTGATTGGCATGGGTCTCCTAAGCGCTTTCCAAACCTCGGTTCTTACAACAACAAACTCATGGTGTCTTTTGTTTACTCAATTTGTCTAAACAATGGACATGAATAACCATCCTTATTCTATCGCCAGTAGTTTGGTAGTAGTATGAGCTAACGCAAATTGCATTAACTGCTATTTGAATGGTGCAGCATAGTGGTTTCCAAACGTTGTTTAGCTGGCTATGTCACGACACATCGGACGGTGTATCTTAAATAGTCAGGAGCATGACCCAGCGAATTTCTACACTTTCACGCTGCTAGAAAGCAGTTTCATGGTGCTTACAGAAGAGTTTAACTAGTTGCTGAAAGCTAATGTTAGCTTACATTACACTCCATGGGCACTGCCTGCCTTCATACAGCCAACGTTACTGACAGACACCACCTTGCGTGCCCTCACATGCCCTCTACTGTTAACATGGGCAGTTTAAGCAACATGTGAGAATATGTCACCAAAACAACAAAGTAATGAAAGACACAAATACACACTTGCCGTACAGCTGTTAGACTGGGAAGATAACTTTAACGCTAACAAGCGTTCACAGGTGTCCCCTCCTCTTCTCTCCGACTCGTGAGCCCGTGTCAGTTAGCTGACTACATCCGTTTTAAATGCAAAATGTACCTCGCAGGCTAGCTAACTCTATGCGCTAATGCCACTGCCTGTTTATTAATGTATAACTTCAATGCCAATTATTTGCAAATCTTGAGCCGTAGATGCACATGAAACCACACCTGTTAAGGCCCTTCGTAATAAGTAGTTCAACTTTCAGTCGCCCTCAGAAATAGTGGGCAGGAGAGGCAGGCGATAAACAAGCACTGCACTACTTGCTATGTATGTCGGTCGCTACACTTCTGTGTCACGTACAGCTCGTGCGCAGACCAATGACGCTGAAGGGTGTGATTGGTCAATAAGGGTTGTTGACAAAAAATCCAGATCTAAAAAGAACGCACAAACAAAAATGGTTCTTATTAAATATACCAAAATGTTTGTAATTTCCAAAAGATTATGTGTGGATAAACAATTTAAGGATAGAACAAACACGTATAGGTTTATATACGTGCCTTACGTTACGTGCCTTTTAGAAAGCAGAAAAATATCAGTTCAGTCTGGGGGACTGGAGAGATCCTGTCAAACCAGTATTGCCCGGGTGCAGGCTGAAAGTTATACTAAACCAACAGGTGGAAAGCTTAGAGAATTTATTCTTTGAACCGTATCACACAAGCTGAAGGCCACTATGCAAGGCAACAGTAGTCTTTTGTCTCAATTAGCCAAAAGATTTATCCAATCTAAAGTGTACTGTGATATCAGCAATCACTCTGTGCAACAGCCTGGTATGCTTTAATTCTTTTAAAGAAAAATAAAGTAGATACATAGATATGGACGGTAGGTTGAATAGTTTCACTTTGTTCAGTTCATTGGTTTTACTCCAATAGATTATCATTATGGAAATGTTGTCATATTTTGTGTGCATTTTATTCGAAGATAATACATGACAAACATTTGTTTTTAAGGCAAGGCATCTGGAAGCAACACCTAAAGCATTGCCTATGTCAGACACTCAGGCTGCTGATGGAATGAATTTGCTTTGGGCAGGATTTAAGTGGATTCCAATGAGAATGGGGACACGGGGGGAAAAAACACCTAAAATGTGCTTTGAAAATGGGTCAGGGGTTCATGGATTGGAATGTACCCCTGGCAATCCCAGACGCCTTAAAATGCCAGAGGAAATAATGACAAATGCCAGCCAGGCCTATACTCCCTACTAATGGCTCGAAATAGAAAAAGTGACCATAAAATCTATGAATCATTTACAACACAGTAATGAAGCTGTCTAATAATTTCTAAAAGGTTACAACTGTACACAAATTAAAGTTCAGTACTATGCCAGATGTAAAACATATTTCTTCAATATTTAACATATTCATCCAATATAAGCAGGTTGATTTGGCTTTGGTCAATTCATACAAATTAAGATGGTCATTTAGTGTCATTTAGTTATTTATATGTCTTTCAAATTTACCTTGGTGATGTGGACGGTGTAGCTGCAAATGTTAGAGTCTAACATCAAAGCAGTTACTCTCTAGTTAAGTGAATGTTAAAGGAGCAGGAAAAGAAACATGTTTATATAAGTCATTAAGACATAAATATAATACAGATTTTATTTGCTTAACCAAGGGTTATCAAAACATGACCACATACCTCAAATCCTCTGACTGTAACAAAACATGGTATCAACTAAACTTGGGTTGTAGAAAATATATTCTTGCCACTTCCTCCACTTTTGTTAATTGCGAGTGGTTAAAAAATAAAACATAATAACCATGACATGAAAACATTGACATGAAAACATGAAGATAATGACAGGATTGACTACGTTAATAGAAGTGACAGAGTGATAACTAGATGCTAGTCATACTTTTTTACACACCAAAGGTAATTCAGTATATCATAAAAAAGGGATGTGATGTGCAGATCATACAAAGGTGTATGCTTTAAAGCAAAAGAATTTTAACAAGATCCTTTTCAGTGCGTCAAAAAACAAAGAAACAAAAAATAAAAAAACAAACACACACGCAAAGAGGTAGGAAGTAAATGAGAAAAGTTGATAGAGCAAACTAATACCAACTTGAGATATGTGCAGGTGAGTGATATTTATGACTTTTCATATTATCTATCCATTGAATATGCAGTAAGATAGGCCACACTCTGTAAGGTCTCTTTTTAAGAGAACAATTTCAACACAGCAGCGGACATATGCATTTCAGACCATTTCCAAATCATTACATTCAATATTCGAACAGCATAAAGACATTTTAGCCAATTTTCCCGCGACCAAAAAAACAAACAAACAAACAATAACAACAAGGGCAAAAAGGTTGAGTAATTAAAGATTAAATTAAACTTTGTTACCTGTCTTCCCAATAATATTGCATATGTGATGGGCACATTTGACTGAGTGTGTATAATGTTATTAGATAACCATTTATTTAAAAAGAGGCTCATGACTCTTGTAACCGCTCATAAAACTTGACCAAGGCATCTAAACATCTTTCTTTCTTTTACAACCCTCTCTGAGTGCTTACACTGAACCTTGAAAATAATAATCTCACATCCCTGTTCACATCAGCATTTTTCAATTGTTTCACAGATTTTTGACTTTCATTGCCATCTCATACCAAGGGCATAATACTTTCTTAAAGATATAAACAATCAGAATAAATTAATTGCATCATGTAATGTATGATAAAATCATATTACTTTACATTAATTTCACATTCAAGCATATTGGCAATTGTGGGGTCTAAGCTCATAGACGGAGGTTGGTCTGGCAAACCTCCCATAGACAGGAAGTTCTTAGAGATGGGATCTAGAGACGGGGCATCTTTCAAATGCCTCTGTGTACTACTGGACAGGGCTACAACCAATCAGACCACTGATTCCGGTTATGTGTACACAGCATCCGTTTTTCATTGATTCCGGATTTTTCCAGACATACTGGACGTTCTGGAAGTACTGAGAACAGGCAGGCTAACCAGACTGACTTGAACGTAAATTATACATTCTGTTTACACCCTTTACAATACACACCTTGACACACCTCATCCCTGTTAAAATAAACTGTTATTTATCTAAATTAAAGTGTTGTTTATCTTAAGAATTAGGCTACAGAGCGCATGTTATATCCAAGGAAAATAAGAATGATTGCTAAGTTAACTTATATCACAGTACATTATGGCTGCTTCAAAGACATACACCATATTTCCCTCTTATTGCTTTCAGGTCTGTCACAAAATCAAAGGATCTTTAACTTAAGAATTATATGCAGCAACAACAGGCTACCACACTCCGACAGGTTTATAATATTGTCATAGACACTTTTGTGATACTTGTATACGACTTTAACCCAAGGATCCCTGTGGCTGGAGAAAAAATCATAAATGGACAATAACGGACGAGTACAACAGGTTTGAACTCAAAAGAATGCAGAAGTCCATTTGGCTAAAACAACACAGGCTGTTATTATGGACACCAACACAACTTTCAATCAGCTCTGTGAAATCAGCATATCTCTGGTCATTCCTGGCTATGCATTTGCCTAACTGCTAACGGCGATTCATATAAATATTATATAAGACTCAATTTCTGAAAGGCAAACTTTCAAAATATCATTTTTTCAATAAGATCTGTTTCCAGTAAAGAAAGATGAAAATGTACCTTCTCTACTGTTTAGAAATGGAAAACTGTCCAAAAAAAAAAAAACAACAGCCGACATAGTTCTTTGGCAAAGACTGCTGCAATAGTCCAACTAGAGACACAGTATTTAGTGTCTTTTTCACATCTTTGAAAGTTGAGTCCAAAAAGTAGCCAGGGGTGGAATATTATAAGGGCCTGATGTAGACCATTCTTCCAATCATGGACTCCTAAAACAGACAAATAGCCAAAGAGCTGTCATTAGTTATTCCAAATTAAACAAACATTCTATTCCAGTCACATGTAATAGCATGAAACTTAAAGGTATACTTAGAACATGGGCCTAAGATAGATTCCTTACAGCACCTCATGTGGCAGCTGGGCTATGTAATTGATGTTGTTATATATAGTTCATATAGTATAGCAACCAGCTACCATTTAAGTTCAGGAAATGTGGGGGAAGTATGTTGACTGTCTAACACCTAGTGTAATGGAAAATTACAGGAAAGCCACTGAAGAGAGATATATTCGAGAAAAAAAAAAAAAAACAGGAGCTAACTGCAGTATTTTGCATGGGGATTTCGAATGTAGTTTACACCAATTAATTTGCTGCTGTAACCATCCATTTATCATGAAGGGATTTATATATTTATTCTCTTTTCAAGCAGGATTTGAGAACTGTTCCCTTAGTCGTGGCTAAGGGATTAGAGACACGTGGTCTGTAAGGACATGCAATACAGGGGATTTTAAGGTGAAACACATTCTGGTCATTCAGTGGACACATCTGTTACAGGACCTTTACTGAGTTTGTCTTTGTCAAGGTCCATTTATTTCTATATTAATGCTGAACTTGTTAAAGCGTAAGATAGTTTTACCAGTCTGTTCAATTAAGTTTTTATTGTCCTATAAAGAGAAGATAGTTCACATTTCCACCTTATAAAGGACAATGAGAGATCTTCAAAGGTGTATATTCCAGCTGGCAAAAGTAAAAATCCTGCCATGTACTTCTGCCTATTTCACTTTTACAGCCTATTACACAATTAGCTGATCTACCTGTCTGATGATTTGTGTACTCATTAGGATCAGCTGGTTCAGCAAATAGTTGGATCAAATATGTGGCAGGGTTTCTACTTTTCTGAAGCAGCCATCTCCACCTCTGGACATCTCTGGACCTGAAAAAGGTAAAAAAAAAAAAAACAACCATACTCACCAGGCCTTGTCTGTGTCTTTCTGGCAGTTTCCCCTGTCATCCTCGTCCTCGTCCTCGCTGGAACCTCCTTTGCCCCTGAGGTTGGCCCTGCAGTGCATCCCCACCAGGCGGTGGTGGATGGCAGCATGCAGACGAGAGATGTCTCGGGCCCCAGCCTGGATGAGGAAGACTCGGATGGCGTGGGTCTCCAGGTCCGTGGCAGTCACCTGGAGGTTGCGGCGTGCGGGCCTCTTCAGCTGTGTGTGCGGCCAGAGTTTGGTGTTCAGGATGACCTTCAGACTGCCCTGGTGTCTCATGACTGTGGGGAGGAAGAGAGATACAGGTAAGAAAATGCTGTACAACAAAAGAGAGATTGATGTTGATAGAATAAGGCTAGGATATTGTATGTTATCCCAGTTAAAGGAGCCACATATCCACAGTAAATAATATAAGGTGGGTTTTTGGAGGAATGAATGTGCATTCAATTTGGTGTTGGTGCTTGGTTTCCGATTTGTTTTCCGAGCAATGAAACCGGAAGTGACAAAGTGTAGCCCTATCCCTCAGACACCTGACCAAACATCTCGGAGCAACATAGGTTGCTTGGTTGGCAAATGGAACTTAATAATCTCTGTGATTTTTGTGATGTCATTTAAACCTCAGATCCCAAGGCAAATGGATGGCAATGTAAGACTGTAATGCCTTCTGTGCAAGTGGTCTTTATAATTATCACATTCTTAAATACTGAAGCAAATACGTCAGCAAATGCACCTAGAAATGTGTGACTAGGGGGCACACATGCCAGACTCTCACCTATCCTGGACTGCATCTCTCCTCTTTTGTCTGTTACCAGGTCATTTAGCCGCAGGATGCCCCTTCCTCTCTCGCTCCACGACTGCGTGCCCTTCTCCAACACAAACAACTTGCATGACAGCTGGAAGATCACACATGACAACATTAAAAATGACTTAGCCAGCCATTATAGGGTAGGCAGGTATTGGAAACTATTTTTTTGCCCTTTACATTTATTAGATATTTGGTATTAATTCATTTCCTTAGTTACTTTAGTTACCTTCTGTACCTCTTCATACATATTTGACCTTTTAGCACAACAAGGTAACTTATTAGCCAAAGCGTTCTTTACACTGTGAGCTGTGCAGTAGCTTTGCTGAGTCAAGCAGTTTGAGAAAACAATTACTAACTATACTATCTTCTATCTACACTATACTGTAGATTCTGTAGTATGAATACTATGTCAGTGGAGTTCAATCTCACCTGGACCACATTGCTCTCCCTCTCCTCTCCTGTAATCACCTGCACCTGCTTTAGCAAACAGTGCCTCCTACAGGAAGCAGTGGTAGCTGCAGCTGACTCCCACAGGGAACGTTTGACGGTTGCTGGCAGGATAAGAAGCATACAAGCACAGTCAGTTTAGTATCAGACAAAAAAATGGTCAGCATAATAACCTGTTAAATAACAGCATGCTATATGGTTACATATAATTCTGGATAAGAATTAATTTAAAATGGTCAGTGAGTATGAGAGTCTTATACACAGGCACTAGCTCACAAAATGTTTCTATATGTATTGGTATATTAAAAAACCCTGACCAATTCATTATAATTCCACTAGTAATATTATATTTTACAATTCAATGATTACAGTCATAGCAGAGTGGAAGGGTCTGCCTTACATAGATGTACTTATAAGGCATACATGGCCTGAACCTGTAGTACTGAGTTTTTACCAGTAGGAGGCCCCAAGGCACTGTTAGGACAAATATGTGCTAATTCTGTGTCTATTTCAGGAAAGTCCTGAGCCTAAACTTAAGTTTGTGATATTAGAGCAATATAAATATGTTATTGCGGACTTATTTACAGTTGTGAGATGTGTCTGGACTAGACGATTCTGAATCTGAGGAGCTGCTGTCAGAGTCTGACACCCCTTCACTGTATGGACCTTTCAGTGGGTTCTGAAAAGAAAAAAAAGGACAGAAAGACAGACACTGATAAGACATGGAATGCTGCAGTGTCACTTCATGCAACTAAAAGATGATCCAAAGCTACTAAGCACTCACCAGCACTCTCTCGCTCATGTTCTCTCCAAAGACAAACTGGATGGTGGTCTTGTTGGCACCCTCCATCTTTAAGGGACTGCTAAGTCAAAAAGAGGGCAAGTCAGTCCCCATACCTCAGACATTACCAACTGACCTGATCAAAGACCATCCAGAGTAAGTACCATCCACCTTTATTTTCAGATCTAATTTAGACTTTAAATGCACCCTCAAAGCGGTATAGCAAGTCATTCAAATTGAATTTCTTACAGTTTCGTGCTATTTAAAGTATGAAAAGTCAATGTTAACTACCTATAGCCTATTGTAAAATCTGCATTTACTGCAAGTTTTACTGCAGTAATGTCTGAAAATCCTTCTATGTGATCTGTGTTTAAGTGTATCTTCTCACCTATCAGATGGAGATGATGACAGTTGATCAAAGGCACTTGTGGATGTCTCCTGGTCAATGCTGACACTATCCAGGTCATCTGCACTGTTCAGGCTCATCTGAGAAAATAAATATAATAAAGATAAAAAAAATAAAGGTATGTAACAGAGCTTTCCTTAATCATATGAAACACAAGATGCTTTCACTTTAGAAACCTCCTCAGAATATAAGTGGTGGCTGGCAAGACACACTTGATGCATGAAGTAGTATTTAAAATGTGATTTACATATACCTAGGGCTTGGTCTCACTGTGGTGTAGTAATGTGGTTTCATACATTTGTGAAGAAAAAAAAAATTCCAAGCGTGAGTGAAAAACCTGTAAGGGTTATTGATGAGAGACGAGCTTAGCACCTCTTAAAGATACAGTCTAAGGTTCTGAGGGTAATTCTGCAGAACTTAAAACCAGTGGCCTAGCACCTCATCACTCACAAATATAGGTGCACCAGAAATAGAAGCAAGAAACTGGAAGAGCTGTCACCCAAAAAAAGTCTGTTCCAAATCAGATTGCACCATTTACATTCGTTTAACTACTTAAGTACTTCAATAAAACAAAATGATCTCATCCCCCATTTCTCCCCTGTCTCTCTCTGTGAGTGAGTGAGTGAGTGAGTGAGTGTTGCTCCACTACCTGGAGGTGGGCCCGGTCTCTCCGAGGCTTTGGAGCGAGCAGCACCGCCGGCCTCAGCAAGGCCCTCTTCACTTTGACACAAGGAGGCCCTATCGAGGCTGTGGACAGACAGTATAGGATGATTACTGACACTGTTACTGACACTCAGTAGGGTTAATGACACAAAAATGTTTCAGCCCTTTATGGATACTTAGTATACATGAGATTTGTATTACCCATGTCAGCTGACACTTTGTTAGCATTGCACAGGCTGGAAGGCATGAACACGTTTGATCTTGCAACTATGAGAAAATGAGAGAAGAAATATATGTCACTGTATGAACAAGCCATAATGTATAGATTTAGAAATTCACTACGCTACAAATCACATTTTAACAGTTTCTCTACAGCAACATATTTTTTTCTGAAGTTAAATGACTCTGTGATAAGTATGTGGGAGTTTCTGTGTAGGCTTTCATTAATCCAGTTTATGACAGTCATCAGTGCTAAGCTGCAAGAAAACCAGACTTCTTTTTCAAACATTGAAAAACAAAACTTGAAAAACTTGATTGTACTAAGCACTTATAGATAATTTCTCCAGGGTATCTCCAGAGCTAACACATCCTTCAAGCATGAAATGAATGCAAAACTCAGCTCCATAAACAACCTGAAATCATTAGACCACCCCTGACACACACACACACACACACACACACACACACACACACACACACACACACACACACACACACACACACACACACACACACACACACACACACACACACACACACACACACACACACACACACACTTTTCCTTTACATTTACGGCTCCTAAGTGGAGCTACAGTAAGTATGTGTCTGTCCGAGCACCAGCCAGCCGGTTGGGATTTCTGGGAGATGACAGATGCAGTTACAGAGTCTGAGGATGGTAAGGCTATACAGGCCAGGAGTCTGGGGGAGACATCAGGAGAGACATGAAGCCCTCCGCTGCCGCGTGCCAGAGTTCGCTGGTGATTTGTAGTAAGCAGGTGAGGCCTGTCCTGACTGAAGCCTTAAGACTGACGACAGAGGAAGGGCCCCCACTGGAAATGGCCTAATTCAGTGTGTGTGTGTGTCTGTGTGTGTGTGCATGTGTGTGTGCCCATGTCCGGGACACCTCACAGACAATATCGAAAGTGCCCCCACTAGAGATGGTTTGATTTAATGTGTGTGTGTGTGTGTGTCTGTGTATATGTGTGCATACATGTGGGTGTGCACGCACATACATGTGTGAGTGTGTGCGTCTGTCTATATGTGTGTGTCTCTGTGTTTGTACGCCCTCTCTGTTCTTCACAGGCATGTGTGACCTGAATTCCAGCCATGCAAAATTGCACCTCTGCTCGAAAAAGGCTTAGAGGTTCTTTTTTTTTTCTGCTCAAGCCAGACGCATCCAGCCCCTAAGCTCTCCTGATTGGCCAATGGCTGCAGCAGGTACAAACTGGTGACTCAGACCCACTGACCTGGAGTCAGGCTTTGCATTCAAGCAGCTTGCCCTTCAGGAGCCACTGAGTAAATAACAGGATGATGATCTACCCTCCCCTGACAGCAGGGGCGGCGCTAGAAATTTCGGACCCTTAAGAGAGAATCCCATTTTGGGCCCTCTTAGTATGAATACTTATATTAATAGTGTTCTCAATGGGGCCCTTGTATGCTGCTAATGCTGGGGCCTGTAGAATTGTCCTACCGTTCCACCCCCCCCTCCTCCCCCGGCTATGCCCCTGTCTGACAGAATGCCCTTTCTGAAGCCACTAAGCAAATAACAGGGTGATTGACGTCTTACCCGCCCTACTGAAAGATTGAGAGATGAAAGCTTCACAGCCGTGCTTACCTGGCAGGGGTGGGGGGAAGGGGAAAGAGCTGGATAGCACTCGTCTATCTCGATCAGTGCTACCTGTGCCAAGAGGAATAAGAAGGAGGAATGCAATCTTGGTCAATGTTGCATAATGAACTTGGCAAGAAGGGGTGTTGATACAACACAAGTGAAAACTCGTATGATCTACGATGTACTGTAGACAGTTCAGGTGTCAATGACATAATGCTTACAGATGTGTTTTTTATATAAACAATTGCACAACAGTTTATGAATATAACTTAACTTCAAATAAACACAACTGAGAATTACGCACCTCTTCTCGTTCGGCCGTTTATACTAGGGTAGGTGAAAGATCGCACTCTTTTATTCACAGTGGGCCCTGGGGAAACAGATCAGAAGATTTAAGGTGATCTAGTTATGTCACATTGGGCGCGATCCATCAATCAAAATCATGGCTTGTAAAAGACGTGCATTAAGTGTTCGTCTTCTAAAAGGAAAGTTAGAAAGCCGCACCTTAAATCTTTATTACCATAATTTTTTAACTCATAATTTTTTATCAAAATGAGTTTTTATGAAATATTTTTTATGATAGACAGGTCTTTAAAGTTGTATCTATGTCTATTATCTATTATCCAATTTATGTTGAATTTGCACCCAAAGATATATTTTGTCTCTGGAGTGGAGCATGCCTGTTCTTAGACTAGTTGTCTCCCAAGGACAGTATATAAATTGATGCATGGATCAGTGTTAGATCAGGTTTTGAAAAAGTTGGTGAACGATAGAATGCATTTGACAGAGAGATAGAACTTTTACCATTTGCATCATCCTCAGCTCTCCTCTGTTGGAAAAAAAAACGAAGGCTTTAATTAATAACAAGACTTAATACCCCCTTATATCATGATATATTTAAATGATATAAATAATGTATAACATGAAAAAAATGCCTGATGATCTAATTTGTTTGCAGATGTCTATGGGTATTTTGTACTTAGATCTCTCATTTGTAATAAATCTATCCATGTTTTGGGACATTCTTTATACACATGTTTTGTCAACATCATCAGCATTCTTTGACAGATTACCTTCATTGATGTGAATCTCTGAAAGACAAACACAGGTGGTGCAAGAACAGGCTTTTCTGTGGAGGGAGAAAAACAGAACAGCGCTTTCAGACATAAGTCTTTTTTTTTGTAACAGTTGGAACATTCTTGAGAAATTAAAAAAAGATGGGTCTTTTAAAACTTTAAAAACATGTAGAACAACAAGGATACGTGTTTGAGTGCAGTGCAGCTCGTGCCTCTGTTCACGTTCCATCCTTTCCTTACAAAACATATTTTCCCCTTTTGGAGGAGCATAATCAAAACCATGTCGAAATGTTTGATTCAATTACACACTGTGCAGCCAAGACTCTGGAAAAGTCACACTATCTGGCATGCAGGCAGGCAGCGCAACACGGCCCTGCGCAGCGCAGCGCAGCACAGCACGGCACAGAAGCGCAGCGCGTACACGTACACTCCCTCCCCTCCTCTGCTCTGCGCTTCTTGCCGAGACCAGCCCTGTGCAGCATGCATGAATGGAGCCCTTCAGACCTGGGGCCTCTTACGCAATACCACAGAAGCTCACTAAGGGGGGGGTGGGGAAGGGGGAAATTAGGTCTTCCTTGGTGCTTGATTGCAAAGAGCAGGGGGGGTTCCTGTAGGTCAAGCTGTTCATCTTGCTTTGGGGAATAGAGGGCGGTAGGGAAGGGGTCAGGGAGAGAGGGGTGGGGTGCGGTGTGGGGCGGGAGCTGGGGGTCCCTTGTGGTGGATCAAGGCCACAGACGTGAGGGTTTGGCTCCGGGTCAGGCCCTGACCAACTCATTCCTGTCCGCGGAGGCTAAAAATACATGCACATTGTGTCACTGGAAACCGACGCATGTTAACAGTCCTGATCACACACACAAGTACTTCTCCCTTAAGCAGCTTGGAGCGCTACAACTGGGAGCCCTAAACTGAGATGAAGAGGAGCCTTGTATTTAATGTACCAGTCAACATATCCCTTGTGTAGAAATGTCAGATCTTGAAATAGGGAATGACATCTTTCAAGGTTTCAAGGTTTTTTATATATATATATTTCTCAACTTCCCTATGTGCAGGACAAACAGAAAAATCAAAATGCAGTTTCTCTTCCCTCTGACAGTTTCTCTTCCCTCTGAAATCACCGTACACATAAACCTAAGGGACTACACAATAACACAACAGTATACCGATTGAGTGCCTAGAGTGTCATATCAACATAAAGGCATACCGGTCCCAAAATATAGACCAATTTAATGTATATACAACATATTTTTGTCTATTTTATTGTATTTATTGTTTTGTTTTGTATACTGTATTATATGTATACTATATGTATCCTACTACAGGTTTATGTTGGATGTATAGAGCGCTAACATCTAACAGAATCAAATTCCTTGTATAGGTAAATGTACTTGGCCAAGAAAGCTGATAAAACTGATTCTGATTCTGAGTTAACTGTCTGCAACCAATACACCTCAGATGTGGCTGAAAATGACAAGCCTGCGTGTGATGCCATTGGATCACTGAACAGGAGGGGCAATATGGTCGGAGGGTTATTGTCTCAGGCTGATTGTAATGTTCTATCATGCCCTCCAAGAGCCCTAAGTGTTTGTTGGGCTCAAAATAACAGTCACCAAGTGGGGGGCAATAAACCGGTATTGCCAGGCATCTGGCATCGAACGCGCCTTCCAAATGAATTATGCCAACTAGGGTCACAACAGTACAATGGCACCACATCCTTTTACAGGAAAAGAACTGGCCCAGGTTTTTTTTTTAATTTTGCAGTCATAAATCTACTGGAGTGGTTGTGTATGCTTCTTTTTCCTGCACCACAATCACATAAATTACAGCCTGTACATTCAATCCCATAGACGTGTCGCTTTAAACAAATTCTGCGGATTTAGAACACAAAAAACCTGCCCAAACGTATCTTTATGGACATCTATGTGAGAAAGCCACAGCTCAACCACAATTCTGCATTTTTCACACCGAAGGCACAAGAATCTTCAGATGACTGTCCCCATTGACACGCTCGAGAGAATCGTCTCATGTCATTGGCTGAGGGTCATCTCACACATTTCCTCAGCCCACACCACAAACCGACAGACCCCCCCCCCTTTTGTAGTACATGTTGTCCAGAGTGAGACTACTGCATAGCTCGTAACTCTCCGGGCTGGGCGCAGGAGGCATGCATGTGCTGACAGTCAAGCAGAGGACAAAAAGCATGTTGTTTGAACTGAGATCCTGGGCTGTTGTGGGAAAGCACAGAGCCGTACAGCTCCAACTCCAACAATCGGCAAAGACACATTTTCATGAACAATGGACCTTTCCAACAAGGATCACAAAGGTGCTCTCAGGATAAGAAAAAAAAAAAAACGCCTGAGCTCAGAATGAGGCAGATGTTAATCCAAACATGCACTGCATTATGTTGTTATGTAACAACAGCATCAGAGGAGAATGGCTCTGACATCAAACAGTCCTTATCACTCCAGACCCCCGGCCATCTGCCAGCTACAGCCATGAGAGATGGATCTTAATTTGGAAATGAATAAAATGGTTGCCTTGTCAAACATTTCATTTAATGTACGAGTAGCTGACACAAGGGAGAGAGAATATAACTAAGAGGGTGGCCCTTAACCTGCAACCGTGATGTGCTTTTTAATTGTGTCCCATCATGTGAGACCGAGCCTCCTGCACAGGCACAGGCACCGGTGCGGACACAAAACAAGTCTGGCGCCAGGCACGTCCTTTTATGCCCTGGGCCAATTTGACCCTGGAGAAAGCGCATCAGAAAATAGAACGGGCATATCCCTCTCCAGTCCCCCAGCTGTAATATG
Organism: Setipinna tenuifilis; assembly: GCA_030347295.1. Lineage (NCBI taxonomy): Eukaryota > Metazoa > Chordata > Actinopteri > Clupeiformes > Engraulidae > Setipinna > Setipinna tenuifilis. The sequence continues at coordinate 21,400,515 of CM059275.1, forward strand.
GCCTGACTTGAAGCTCTAGGCCGCCTGCGCAAAAAGTGTTGAGTCATGAGGCTCCTGAACCGACGCCGGGAGAGATTACGAGCCAACGCAGGGGAGAGAGCGCATTCCCATCCCTGCGGCACATCAGGGCCTTGCTCTTCCAGACTAGGCTGCCTTCAGCTGGTTTGGAATTAAGGCTGTCAGTCTTTCTCTCTACTACACCCCCCCCCCCCCCACACACACACTTCTCTCTGGTCTATTGCACTGCTCCACACTGAAAGTATTGTACTGGTCTTACTCATACAGGGTGTACACCATCTAACACCACCACCACATTTTCTTGTATCACACTGTATGTACATTGTGTTGCCTGTCTTAGTGTACATATAACCTGTATATGGTATACTGTTTGTAAGTAAGATATTGGATTGTATTGTATAGTGTACTTATGTACTGTTGTTATTGTGTTTATTGAGCTGCCATTGGCCAGAAACAAAAATTCTTAAACGTGCTGCTTGCATACTTGGACAATAAACTTGATTCTGATTTTCTGTCTCTGTCTCTGTCTGTCTGTCTGTCTGTCTGTCTGTCTGTCTGTCTGTCTCTCTCTCTCTCTCTCTCTCTCTCTCTCTCTCTCTCTCTCTCTCTCTCTCTCTCCCCCTCTCCCTGTGGTCAGTCATGGGGAACAGGAGGGATTATGAGACGTTTAGTGCGGTTACGAACCGCAGAGACAGAAACACACAATGGATGCTCTTTATTTCTGCTCTTAAGACTCCTCAGCAATACTGCTTTAATTGACCGGTGAAAAAATAATAACGTGGGTTTTCTGGAGCGATTTTTTTTTTTTTTCGAAAAGAAGCCCTCAGGGACTTGGTTCCTGTTTGTTCATGTTTCTCCGTCTCTCTCAGTCCTCTTAGCAGCTTCATAAAGGAGCAGTGTGTTTGTGCTGCTTTTCTGGCAAAGCCTGAATGCGTTGTAAACCGCCATGCCAGCTGTGGCAAAACTCCACAAACCTCTGCCTTGACAGAAAGCCAACCTGCAGTGGGCCATACTCAATCCCACGAACATGCATGCTCAAACACACACACACACGCACACACACACACACACACACACACACACACACACACACACACACACACACATATAGATGCACACATATAGATGCACACATATGTATAGGCACACATACACACATAGTCACACACGTATACAATCATTCAATCACATGTGCACATTCACAAGCACTTCTGCCAACAAAAACTTTCCCATACGTACATGTGCACACAAACTCAAATTGCCACACATTCACTCACACACATTCACTCACACACATACACACACACACACACACACACACACACACACACATATTAGCATAGAGTGAGTTTGTGTGTGAGTGTGTAGTGTAGTGAGTGTGTAGTGTTGCAATGTTTGGCAATTTGAGTTCCTGTTTGTGCTCCATGTGTGTGTTTGTGTGGTGTGTATGTATGTGTGTAACCGTGTATGTGTGTGTCATTGTGTGTGTCGTTGTCATTGTGTGTGTGGTGTGTGTGTGTGTGTGTGTGTGTGGTGTGTGTGTGTGTGTGAGTGTGTGTGTGTGTGTTGTGTATGTGTGTGTGTGTGTGTCTGTGTGTGAGATAGTGAGTGTGTGTGTGTGTGTGTGTGTGTGGTGTGTGTGTGTGTGTGTGTGTGTGTGAGAGATAGTGAGGGGGTGTGTGTGTGGTGTGTGTGTGTGTGTGTGTGTGTGTGTGTGTGTGTCTGTGTGTCTGTGTGTGTGGTGTGTATGTGTGTGCATGTGTGTGTGTGTGTGTGAGATAGTGAGGGGGTGTGTGCTGGCGGCTGAGACTAGGCAGCTCTGGACTCAACCAGATCAGCCCGGGCGGGCGGGGAGCGTCTGAAGAAGGAGGGAAACACTCAAACACTCAAACACACTCGCACTCGCACTCGCAATGCAGCCGGCAGCTGCCCAAACATCACTCACTCCGTGAACAATGCCAAGCCCAAACCTTCTCTAACTCCAAACAAACCTCCAACAACACCCCCTCAAAGCCCACCTCCCTTGCCTAAACCACCCCCCCCCCTCCTCTGGTCTCTCTCTTTCTCTTTCTCTCTCTCTCACACACCCACACACACTCACACACACACACACACACACACACACACACACAGACACGCTCGCCCACAGATCCGTCTTGGTGGGGCCACTCGCCGTTAAAATAGAGGCAGCATTCAAACGGCAGCTGGCAATGGGACAGTGCGGTTTCAGAGCTCTCTGTAACATTTTTCACTGTCCTGACCGGTCAGCCTGAAACAACAATTGTTTAGTCTTCCTTCCAACAGTGCCTTGCGAGAGCTCCAGAAGGCGCTGTGTGTTGCGAAGGGAGTTAGTCAGGGTGCAAAAGCTCAGGCTTAAAGCCAGATGCTTTATCATGCAGTGGATGAGAAAAAAATGGTACAAATGCTTTGTAAATGCCTGTTCAGGATGATCAGACAACTGTTTGTTTGTATGTTGCCTGTTTTTTTTTCTCAATAAGGTGGGGGTGAGGGAGGAAGGTACTGTATGTTGCATGTTATATGTAAGGCAGTGTATGTGGGGAGTGGGAGTGTTAAGTCATGTTTGTGATGTCATACTATTGTGGACTGCTTGTGTTGTCCACCTGTACCCCGGAACATAAAGTGACATGAAAATAAAAGAATGATCCATATGGGACAATAAAGAATCTACCTATGTGTCCGTCTGTTTGTCTGTGCATCTGTCTGTTTGTCTGTCTGTCCATCTGTCTGTCCGTCTGTCTGTCAGGTGTTCAGTCACAGATGTTTTGCCTCTGCTTGTGCTTACAGAACTGGGCATTTCTATAGGGAAGAGGAGGAGGAGGAAGAGGAGGGGAGGGGGGTCATCTGAGTAGAAAACAAGGAATGGGGCCTCTGACGGTCTATTTTCAGTGTTGTTTCAGTCTAAAGGAATGTGGTGCTACTTTAAACCAAGCCCTAAGCTACGGACTATCACCCGTACAGCAGCACATCAAGTTACTGCTGCTGACACTAATCCAGAAGAAACTGCAGTCATATCTTAGTGTACCATAAAACCATTCTCCTTCATCGGTGTGTTGGTTTAGGAAAAGGACTTTGCTCATATTTATTTTTGCACTCATGGCAATAATTCAGCTCCTCACGTGAAGTCCACTAGCAAGAGACTAAAAATGGTACTAGAGGAATTCCAAAACTTTAAAAACTGGTCTCTGCTCAGATAAAAATACTGGAATTGTTGAGAACTGCACAATACAAATGTCACTGTTTGTATTATTGACATTAGCACAAGCTTATCTGCACTGTGTAGTCATAAAATTTACATTACATTAAACTTAACAGATACTTATTTCCAAAGTGACTTACAGTGCAGGAAAAACAATGCAGCTCAAGCAACACACGAGATCACAGAGTAGGTGCAAAGAAAACATGTTGACTGTTGGTTAGGTGGTTAGTGTGTGTGTGTGTGTGTGTGTGTGTGTGTGTGTGTGTGTGTGTGTGTGTGTGTGTGTGTGTGTGTGTGCTTGTGAATGTTTGTGTGTGTGTGTGTGTGTGTGTGTGTGTGTGTGTGTGTGTGTGTGTGTGTATTGAGATGTCTAAATTATGATGTGTTAACTCTTCTAACCAGACATGGACGTAAAAGTGCGAGACTAAGTGCTCAAGTGCTCATATTTTCCCTACTTCCCATTATTTTCCAAAAATCTCCCAAGAACATTCTCTCCGAGCCCAGACTCCGGGCCAAAGTTCCCCACACATTTCTGCAGAGATGGGAAATACATTAGAGTTCAGGTTTCATGCTGAATTACAACCTGAAACTGAGGAGGATGCTCTTCTGTAACACAGTAAGTCGACAGGGTGCGAAGTGTGTGTGTGTGTGTGTGTGTGTGTGTGTGTGTGTGTGTGTGTGTGTCTGTGTGTCTGTGTCTGTATTTGTGTGCGTGTGTGTGTGATTCAGCGTGTGTTGTGCCGGTCTAATCTTCCCTGATCTGGTCATGCTTTAATAGGATTCTGTGCACTTCAGCAGGTGAAACCATGACTGGCTCTAATCACCTGCCACTTTGTGTCGCCTGAGTAGGGAAACGTATAGTGAGCTGTCTTACATGAAAGGGTGGTGACATAAGCTTAAATTACTATTTACACATTCACTCAACTTACTCTTCTTACTTACTTTAGTCTAGACGAGAGAACATTAATGATGCCACCATAGTCCACAAGTTTTAAACTTTACAAACATGATAGGGAAGGGTGTTGTACTCAAAAGGTGTTGTAGATGAAGGGTTGTGCACATTAAAACACACAAGTTCGAAATGTTGAACTTGTGTTTTTGAAGTGAATTAGTGACCAAAGGTCCAAAGACAGAAACAACCACATCTGGTAATTAACCAGTTCATCTGAAGGAATGTCACGTCTGTGAGTACAGATGTATTATGGTATTCCTTGTCCAAGTTCATAATTGAAACCAGTAGCACAGCAAAAAAAACGAAAAAAAGTAATATATTGTATATGTATATAATATATTGTATATCCTTAATGTTAACCAACTCTGCTTGGATACTTGTGACTTGATATGTCAAACACAAGCATGTGTCACTTAATGAAGCAATACTGAACATCTGTATGCGTAGTGCAGCAGCATCTTAAGACATACATACAGGGTATGCACAGCGTGTGTATTACAGCTAACGCACTCATGACATGGAACGTCCAAAGAGAATGCTAAACAGTAAATTAAGCAACACAGTGAAATACAAGAGGAGCTTTAAAGCTTGTTGGGTCCCGTGGTAAACTCATCTTTGAATTCATTAACTTACCGTTGTTCTTATAGAAGGTGCTGTCCTTCACAAAGGCAGGAACAGAGCGACTTAAAAAATCAGCATCTCCTTGCGAGGCCCTTGAATGAGCAGTTCCAGTGATTTTCAGTCCAGATGAAACTGGATAGAGTCCACTTGAAGGCAAAGTCGAGGACATTGTGCACATCCAAGCAGTCCGACATGCCAAAGCTATAGGGACAGGTCAATAGATGGAAGGTCGTTCAGGTAACATGCTCGGACACAATGATGTTCTGAAAGATTTTTACAATGCGTGTTTATTCCCGTTAGTTGAACAATAAAGTCACTGGAAGATTATATATAACCAGCGATTTTTAAAAATTACCGGTGTGTTCTAGGCATACAACCCGCGGCTCTCGTGCATTGGCTCAGTGACATGAATGAAGTGCTCCGCGCGAATGTTTACCCCAGTCCACGTTGCCAGATTTGTGAAGCGTGAGGAGTGGGCGGGGTGAAAGGCGTGGTTACAGCTGACAGGCGCTGGCTGTCCCCAGGACTGTACGGGCTGAAGTATATACCCTCTGAGAACATCTGCATATACGTGACAAAAAGCATGATGACAGAACAAACATTTTTCAGGTTCAGACCGCCTTAGTACAAAAGGACCAAGTGCAAAGTATCCTACCAAGTGCTATGCTTTTGTAGGCGTATTTAAATGAATAAAGACTAACAATTGTTGAAGGCATGTAGGATACCATACAGACAAAATCATTGCGCTACTTAAATAATATGAGGAGATACAAAAATTTGATTTTAGCACTTTTGCAACATGTTGCCTGCTTTGTCCATTTTCAGCCATTGCATGTTTTGTATAGGGTATTTTAGGTTCCATCACCATTTTTGTAAATTAAATTAGGCCAATTTGAGCCGAATGTGTCAGCAATTATTAAATATTCTTATTGTGGATTGTTTTCATAACTCTCTTTTTCACCGCTGTCAAAAAAATCAAATGCTGAACAAGAATGGTTGGTTTACCTTTATGTTTAATTAACAACATTTAATAATCGTATATCCATATGAGACTGGTGCAAGCCTGTAAAGGGCTTTATCTTGTGTCGGAAGCATGTGTAGTCACGTGACTTGCCTCAGCTGGTGGTGAAGTCATGACGGGACTTGAGTGAAGCCTGCAGCTCCGGAGCAGACTGGTTTCGTGAGCATGCTCAGTGCGTTCGCATGGAATTTTCCACTGTGGCCTGCCCTCGCAGTCAACATGGGGCAAAGGTTCTCCTACTGAAGACCAATGGTTGGTGTAACTGTGAAGGAATCTTGGCAGCAACTTAGTTGAACTACATTTATTTTTGCTGAAAGAGACACACGACTGCGTGCATTTGTAGCGCACGTGGGTCGGGTGTGCTTTTGCCTCCTTCCTCTGTATCGCATCTGAGTATATCTGGGCACTCTGTATTTCAGTTCACTCATCTGACATTTGCGCCATGTTTCTCCTGACAGGATACTTGATAGTTTGTTGATAATTTTTCACCAGTAGAAGGCTATCATGTTAGTATCTGAGTAGAAAGAATGTAGCCCACTGACCCTGTCACTACCTTTATTTTTTATTTCATCTGTAAGATGAATTGCCCAACCAATGGCCTGAAATACAGATTTGTAGATTGATACATTTAACAGTGTGGTGAGAAAGAAGCTGAAAATCCATGTTTATTTTCCTTAAGGATTTTTAGTGGCAGATAAAATCAAAAGGAAGGCAAAAGGTGGATCCATAATGCACCACATTGTACTATACACGTTGTATATATGTATACTACTAAAATGAATCATCTATCATGTGAATCACGTAAAACAAAAATGAATCATCTCTCTTAAGTCCCAAACCTGTTTAGAAACCACTCTAAACAAAGTCAGAGGACAAATCCCACTAATAACCCTTTTCTGACCTGATGCACTGAGCTGCCACCGGTCAGTGAGGGCATATGTGGTGTGTCTAGCCTGTAGTTTGGCAGGGCGCTGTGAATCACACCTACTCACTATATACACCAACGCATGAACATTCAGATGTAATCACTCAACTGAAGACTTACATTGGATGAATGGTTTAGATTGGAGATGCCTGATTGATCTGTGTACTCGTAGCTTGGCACTCTTTGAGAAAGTTAACAGAATACTGCCAGCTCTCAAGTACAAAGAAGATCACTCAATATTTATATTATCTTCTGAGAAATAATTTGCCACAATCATTTACTGACTTCAAAAGCAAGTCATTCCTCATCATGATAAATTATCTAATGAAGCTCTGATAGATTAATGGTTGTGAAACAACACAACCTACTGGTGAGTATTTCACATTGTCTCATCTGAAAGTGAGCTGTTCAGTATGTTGAATGACAGATGTTTTTATTATTGTACTATTAGCCACCAACAACTGTCCTTTAGTTATGCCTGCCAAAAAATGTGTGTATCCATATACATGCTGGCTTTGTTACATGTACAGAACTGTACAGAAGTCTTGAGCCACCATTGTTCTGGCAACATTAACATGACTATATACAAGTAACCGCTTATCTGATTCTTAAAAAGTTCACAAACAGAAAAAATAAATAAAGAAAGAAATACAGTATTGACACCACTTTTTCCAGTAAAACTTAGCACTTAGTAAGACCTCCAACTGCACTTCACATACAGTACATTGAACGGAAAAGTATAATTTCTTGCAGTGGTGTTAAGGACACTCTCTAACTTTTCAGGAAATCCCAAAGAACAGAAAGGTTTGAATTCATCATACCATTCCAACTGACAAAGTGTCAGGTTGGAAGGTTTTGTTTTCCAGCATGACAATGTATCTGAAAACATCAAGTCAGTCTCCCTCCAAAGAGGTTAAAGATGTAGAAGGAGGGTCACTTCCATAACTGACTTTGGCCTGTAGAGGCCATGTAAGGACGTCTGAGGACCTGCACAGTGCTTTATAGCCATACGTAACAAAGCCAGCATAACTTTTTTACATTGCAATGTGTGTGCACCTGCTTGAATGGAAATGTCGCAACTCAAATGGGGCCCCCCATCTATATTTAGAATGAGAGATTAAGTTCCAGCATATTCAGAGGATACCATGTGACCTGTCACAGAGACAACAGGGGCTAAGAAAACTCTTATTCTATTTTAACTGTTGTTTGCTAACTTCACTGTGTCTATTTAAACAGTAGTTTACAGGCTGTTTATGACTTGGTGTATATATCAATTCCAGCTATTGTTTACAGTGTTGACCATTCCCTGTCAAACTGTTAAGACTCGTATATCACCCAACTATTAAAATGGATGCAAACAGAGACTTGGTAATCATTACATAACGAATCAGATGAATCATATATTGCGAAACATTTAACAGTCCCCTTTCCCAAACTGAAGAGGTACCAATGAAAGACACTTCAGATGAATGACAAAGTGCTGGAGAGCTGTGAGAAGAGGCTTTGAAGGGCTATAGAGTGCCAAGAACAGAACAAGTGTTGAATACATTTTGACTAATTGGCCAACCACACAACTTTTTCATTTTCTCTGACAAAAACCTTGATCCCCTTGACCTTTCCTCCGGATAGGCAAGTATTTTTCAGCCAGTAGCTCTGTTGTGGATGGATCAAAAAGCAATGGTTGTCAATACCTACCTCTGATTTTTCTTGGTCACCTAACTGACATTTAAATTGGATACTTCTGAATGAATGGAAGATGGTTCATTTATTGCTAATGTATAGTCTGATTTTTTTATTTTTTATTTTTTTTATCACTCTTTCTGCAACCTTTCCTCCTAACCACATGGTGGCATTCATCCCTTATCAAAAGACAGAACAGCAGCAGAGGGATTTCAGATGGAAAAGTCAGGTGCCACTGTGGGAAAGACAGGAAATGGTAACACATAAAAAAAACTACACAGGTTTTCATATATAAAAACAGAAAAAAAGTCTTTGGCAAGCTGACCGTCATAACAGTTCCTGCATTCAATGTAAAACATTTGTTGGCCAACCTAAATAAAATGTTTTCTTGCACTGACTAACATTATGTCAACTTGTAGTGTGAAGTCAAGCTTATTTCATATGAATTAGAAACACATTGACACAACAAAATATATTCAGAGCAACAATATGCCAGATTTAAGTTTCATGGTTATGAGCATTTTATAACTAACTACATGCACAAAGTCTATTTAAGATCCAATGCAATATGTATAAACATCTGTACTTCCTCTCTTTTTTAGGTACTCTGAAAGCTGCCTGAGGCTCTGAGGTTCCATTTTCCCCAGCCCAATAGGGGGCAGCATTGAGTATGAAATATCCCCCTGCCCTGCAAGTCTGAGGTAAGTTATATAGTATATCCATGGGGACCTGCCACTCCCACCTTCAAAGGTATCATTAGCTGTCTGAAGAGGAGATTTAGTTACACAAAAAGAGGGCATGTATAGAAAGCAAAAACAAATGGAAAAACATGAAGGAGAGACTTAAAGGAGGAGGATATGAAGCAGTCTGGGAAATCATGGGGCGAGCTGGAGAAAAACAGAGACAGTTGGAAAGAAATGGTCAGTGGCCTAAGCTCCAGGAGGAGATAACAGGTGTAGAAAAAGAAAATAAAAAAGCAAAGCATCTGAAACTTCATCTTATGATATAGCTGGATGTCTCTCATGTTTGTGGCCACCTCTATGGAAGCACCCAGAATATTTTTCCACTAAGACGTTATAATCAGCTTATCTCAAGTGCACTGAAAAATACACAAAGTTAGAGTGCTAATGCACTTGCAGTCGTCATCAGAAGCCAGCACCTCCTGGTGCTTCCCAGAGTCTTTTAGGGGCTCATGGTGACTTTGTGACGTTCGTTCCGGAAGAGTCCCACCCAGCAGACGAACTTTAAAACTCCCACACTTTCTCATCTTTCATTTGGACCACTGCCACTCACACAGCGGGGAGGAGAGAGACTTCAGAGAGTCTTTTTTGCCTCTTTCGCTGGAGCCCCGGGCACATCGCCATAGCGACCCGTTGGGCGGCTCTGTCAGAAAAGAAGGAGAGATGGATGGGGGGATCATTCATGGCATGACTTCCCTTTTACCCTGGAGAGAAAATCTTTAGATGTATTTCATAAAATGATAAATGAAGCAAAGCAAACAAGCATTGTTATGTAATAAGTGGTAATATGAACATTTCAATGAAAAAAAAATCCCTTTTAAGTCCTTTGTCACATGGGTTTTTCATTTTACCACACAGAAAGATTTCCCAGGCCGCAACTATGATTGACAGAACTTATTTTTTCCCACCAAATTTGCAAATATGTTTTCACAGTGTTCTATAGAACAACACATGAAATAAGTGTCTTGCGATCATCCCTTAGCTTTTCTATTAGTAAATCTTTTTGCACCACTTTTCTCTGGGGTTGCAATTGAATTCTTAAACCTCCATGTGGGTCCAAGTTCTTTAAACCAACTTATTGTTTCCAGATAAAATGGCACACAGAAAGAGTTCGCTGGAGGCAAAGTGCTAGATATTGGAAACGGAGCTAAGCTCTCTCTTGAAACGTTTGAGACCCTCTAGCACGACCACAGAGCTCCACAAAGAGGATTTACTTCTGTGGTCCCCACTACTGGACAGTCTGGCAGCCACTACCAGGTCCTGTCGGAGTGACCAGCATACTAATGACCTCGGTCTCCAGGACTGGTGGGCTGTTTCACTTTCTCATGTAAAAGACTGTGTTTGGACGTATTCAGCACTCAAACTGGAGTTTGTTTTGAGGGATGGGGAGGGGCAGAGGAGGGAGAGAGAGAGAGAGAGAGAATTGTGAAAAGAAAAGTGGTCAAAGTGCTTCATACTTGTGTGTGATATCAAGGAGTGGCTCATTAGTATGCCTCCCCCCAAATGTTCTCCTGTAAGCCCTCGTGGTTTCATGAAGCCCCCCGAGTCTATAAGACTACATCAGACATACACAGTGATTTCCAGTTAATTGCATATGTGCACTGCAGTGTTAAACTTTACAGTTTTGACATGATTGACATTGTTATTGCTTTAGTAGCTAACAGAGTGAAAAAAGGAAAACGGACCTTCTGTCCAGCTAAGCAGAGTGTTCTTTTTGTTTTGATGTGTGACATCATATTGTTTCAAAATATTTAACTTGAGAATGTGAAACTTGAGACACTACAGAAGTAAATTACATATTTAAAACTAGGATGGAGATAACGGAAGAAATAACAAAACATGAGAAAACTTAGTCAAAGTGCCTTTTTAAAGATGTATTGGTGAATATTTAAATATTGAAATATACTTTGGGACTTTTATGTATTTTTCTAAGAATTGTACACAACTGTAATTTTAATTTGGGGTTTTGCTCCATCTGTGGAGATTAATAAATGTTAACCAAATTGCGTCATATTTAAAAACACATGTATATGGATTTAAAATTGACACGCCTGCTTATGCTATAAACCGGAAATACGTATTGTATTGCTTATTTACCAAAACCGCTGCTCTGACAAAAACAACATAATAGTCCTTTCAGTGGCCATTGTCTACCTCACACAATACCAGTACGACTTTCATTTACCCCACGACTCAGATGAGAGAGCAAATGGGTAGGCAAGGAGGTCATCCTGCCTGATTAAATGTGCCTGATGTTTTGTGTTGGGCTGAAGAAAAGGCCTTTTCCTTCACCTCTGGGCCAAAAGGGGGAACCTCTAGAAATGTTTATTAGCATGACAAATTTTTGAATGGATCTCATAGAACTCTCTGGCAAGGTTCTTTTCAGGCAGCTAAAATAAGAAAGCAGTGGTGGGCTGGTTCCTTGGAGTTACATATACCCCTGTCGACGCCTTCCTCCTGAATCAGAATCGATCATTCATGGGGAAACCAGTCAAATTAGTCAAACAAAGATGTCAGGGGGATGCGTGGGATATTTCTGATCTAACCGAATATTTTAGAGGACAGGAGGGGTTAAACCACAAAAGAATTCCTTCTTCTTTCTAGCTCTCTCAAAAAAAGCAACTTCTTGCTCGAAAATGAATTATATAACAGGAAATATCTTGTATTTCACCTGCTGCTGGCATTGTTAAATTATCGCTGTGCCCTGAGATTTCTTTAAGTAGGCTAAAGCTCTGAGTAATTTCCAGCGACAGACACATTTAGAGGAAGTAGAAATTAATGCATTTGAAGGAAATATATTTTACCTCACATCATGCCTCATTTGTGTACACTTGGTTTTTCCACTTTAATTGAGCCTACTTACAGAAATAATTTTTACTTGCTATAGGGATGTCTTGCCTAGCCCACATTTATGGGCATTACGCATCTGTACAGTGTGTCTTCTGTCATGGTTTACCTGGGGATCTTTCATTTTTTTAAAAGTCAGTTGATTTTTTTTTCTGTTATTGTTGGTGTTCTCGTTAATGTAGTGCTGATGAAGCTGTGGGAAAGGGTCTGAACAGCAAAGCAGTCAGGCGAGCCAAAACCATTATTCATTAAAAGGCTAAAACCCAACAGAACAGATTAGTGGGCAATTAGCATTTTTTGTGTTGATTTATATGTGCCCAAATGTTTCTCAGTCCAGGTATTAATTAGGGTAGATGTCTTGGACACAGAAGTTGTCACTGTGGTTGTAACTAATAGAAATTGTGGAGATAAATGTTTTAAGCGTAGCTTCCAACAGTGTCATGATACTTAACAGGCAAACATAAGTCACCTCCATGTTAAAGAGGTTAACATAAATTGTGATGTCCAAAGTAAGAATGCAGAGCCCCTGTGATAAATTATGTACTTTTATTGCAGAGGGAAACCCCTATTGCAAAAGTGGAGGTTTCATTTAAGTAGCTTCAAATTAACTCTTTCCAAATTAGACTGCCTCAGTTTCACGCTGTGTCAGAAGAAACTGTTTAATGTCACTGCGTTTAGGGAAAATGATGACTGGTGTCTATGCTACATTGTTGCTCTAAATCTGCTGGGGGTCTCCAGTTCAAGTGCTTTGAGTATCTATTCAACAGCAAGCTGCATATTGAAGAAGTGAGGAGGGTAATTCTTCTGACAAAGAGGCTTTATGTAATCTGTGAGAACTTGTCATGCATACTTGTGTGTTGCTATAGTAGGGATCACAATATACTGTCATTCCTGCCTGGTTATTCATCATTTGTTTTTATGAGCAACTAACCACTGTCTAATGATCCCTTGTAGAATATTTTAGATATAGGTAGACTGTTACTTTGTCTGCCATTAGTGAAGCACTCAACAGTTAAAGGTTGTGGGTTGAGAATTCAGGTTCCATGCCCATATAGCGCAGAGTGAGAGAGACCCATGGTGCATTTTTTTTAGTACTTGCATTAGAAGAAATATGTAAACAAGCTACAACTTTGAATTAAACATTTACTTTCAGTTGTTTTCAGTGTAAATCCACAGGGAGGTACATCTCCCTATACATTTGGTCTCCAATCCTGTCATGTCATTTCCTGTGTCTTTAATTTCTCTGTGAAGTGTCTTCTTCTGAATGTGGTCATCTCCATCCATCCTCTCAAGGCATTTCTCAGAGCAACAAGATGGGCGCTACCAAGGGAGTGGGAAAAAGGAGACGGGGTAACTGGAGTTTCTGGGCATGGCATGGGAGTTCACTGTATGGGAGGCAGGAGCCACACAGGCTTCACAGCCTTCTGAAGTGGGCGGTCCTGGAGGGCATCCATGCTTATTCTCCCTCGGCTCCATCTCACTGAGCAGACGCCGCATGTAAACTATGAATTTGTTGGCATGTTCTGAAAATGTCAGGCAAAGTGGAGGTGCATGCATATATATTTTTTGGCAGGTGCCAGGTAATAGGCAAAGCCAATGCAAATTAAGAAAAAGAGTAGTCTCACATTGATTTTTTTTTCTGCACCAAACGTGATTTGCAAACTTCTTGGTTAAAACGTTGTGCAGTTAAATCACTTAAGGAGCAGAGAACAGCAACGTGCATGTATTCTTTTTCTTCATAATGCTGTGAAAATGTCCCATTTACTCAGTTTATTGCCATCCATTTTAGCAAAGTGACCTGCAGTGTCCTCGAGAGTGTGTGAAATGAGTCATGTGTTTTCACTCAGTTACTCCGTGCACAAACAAGAAACGCAAACCATTACACCTCATGGTCTCAGATCAGCTCTCTCTTCAAATTAATGCAAAATGTTGTGTTGGACACTGAACTGGTTTTGTGAGGGGGGAAAAAGAAGAGTGGGGAGGGGGGTCCTTTTGTAAATCAGGAGGGTCTTGCAGCGATGTTGAATTGATAGGGGAAAGTCCTGAGGCGCTAGTCGTGGTCTGAAAGGTTGCCAAGAGAGACAGCTTTGACGCACTCAGTCAGTCAGGCACACACAGCATTTACCTCACGGAGGCCCACCTCTCTTAAACCCTCCCACCCCACCCTCCCAAAAAAAAAAACTCCTCTGAATCGCTGTGCACTAATAGTCAGCATTCCCGCAGGACACCTCTGTTTGTGACAAAGAGACATTGCTGTGCCCTAATTCCGGGAACACACAGGAAAGAGAAGAGGAAGCAGTCGACGCTGTGAAGCTCAGAGAGCAGAAGAGATAAATTCCTAGCAATCTCACCGTCCTCTGCAAGCATGCAGCTCTCCTGCTAGGACCAATGATGTCAGTCATAATATTTGTTGAGCCAGCTTAGGTTTAAAATCCAAATGTATGATTTTGGCACCTGACAGTTTAGACATACAAGTGTCTTTCCCAATGCACACACAGACACACAGACACACACACCAACACACACGCACAGGACAGCAAGTGTTCCATTAGATGCACTCATAATGATTGATTGAATTTATTTATGGACTGACAACTAAGAAATATCCAAGTGCTAACATGTTTAAGTGAAAAACACTTACTTCCATCATGACCCTTGGTGTTGTGACATGTAAACAATAAAAGACACAGACTCTGCACAGACAAGTTTAAAGCATTGCTAAAAACATAAATGTGACATGAATTCATACTAGATCGTCATTCTGTGAGACTTCTAACTTCATTGCAAGCAAGCAAGCATTTTTTCCCCAACCTGTTGAAGTACTAACCTACATCCTTTGTATCAAATGTACTATACAAGTAAAGATTATTATTATTATTATTATTATTATTATTATTATTATTATTATTATTATTATTCAACAGAGAGCAGGGCATAGGCCTAGGCAATGCTCTGCTGCAAGGGCCCTATAAAAAAGAGGGCCCCCAATTAATAACAATGTCAATAGTGTCCCTAAAGGGCCCCTGTCAACCCTTGGCCCTTGGAATGGTTCTAACTCTGCCCTCCCCTCACCCCTTTGGCCGCTCCCCTGCTCTGTTCTATCTCTCTCCGAAACTTACACATCCGCTTTTCTTCTTTCTCCCATTCATATGACCTGACGGGATGAAGGCACAGATGGATGTGTGACGGGGAGATGAGCAGTGTTCAGCTGTGTGTGCCAGCCCTTGTCACCCCTGTTCCCCCAGAAGTTGAATCCCCCCAAAAACTCCAGACACTTCAGGGGTTCACAGCAGCAATGAACCCCCAGCTGCTTCCAAGAGAAACACTCTTTGTGCTAATTCAAAACATCGCTCTGTTTCCTACGCGCTGGTGGGTTTGATTGATTTGTTCATCATTCATACCTCTTCAGACCTGTCACATGCCGTCACAACGTCCCACACAGAAGTGCATTTATTGGTGAAGTTTTCACTCCTAATTGGGTGAGTCATTCCTCATATTTACCATTTTTTTGTTACTTTAATAAACCTACCAAAAAGGTCTGCTAAAAATAATTATTATTTATTAGGTTGTTCCTTAGTATTGAATTTACAAGAAGTTACTAAATAACTACTAAAGTTCATAACACTAGTAGATAACACAGAACATTGATAGTTCTAAAATTAAAATACAGTTCATTATCATTAATGTACATGTACAAAGTACATTACTGTCTGAATTTATAAGC
The DNA here is from genome assembly GCA_030347295.1 of Setipinna tenuifilis. Taxonomy (NCBI): domain Eukaryota; kingdom Metazoa; phylum Chordata; class Actinopteri; order Clupeiformes; family Engraulidae; genus Setipinna; species Setipinna tenuifilis. Next base: position 21,416,260 of record CM059275.1, read on the forward strand.
TCATGAGTCATCTCTGCAGTCTAACAGACGCTACAGTAAGTATGACTGGGAGGAGCGGCAGCTATAGTTGGATAAAAAAAACATGTGGGAATGAGATACAGTAAAGACCAGGTAATGCTCGAAAGATGCTGAAATGAGAGTCACAGCCATTGGAGACATACAGCATAACGAAACTCCAGGGTGGAAACAAGCATGGAGAAATCAAATAGAAAAAGGACACAGCGGGCGTAGAATAATAAACCATCCCGGGTATAGAAAATAAGAATAAGAGCAGAAGAAATGAGTGATGGAAGAGAGAGGTGTACAAACAGGAGGACAGGGGGCTGAGGAGGAGCAAAAGGAGAGAATGTGGAGGGACTCAGGAGGTGGCGAGGTGAGGGAGTGTGCAGGAGGAGGTGAAGGAGGAGGAGGTGGAGGAGGACATGGTGCAAAGGGGACTTACCGGCTAATTTGCACTTTCTCAGTCAGTCGGTGCCCACAAGCTGTTTGTACTCTGCAAACGATCCCGTCCCATCCCATCCTCCCCTGTAGCACCACCAAAAAGGCTGAAAAGGACCTTTTGTGCCTCTTCTTCTCCCTGGATGATGGAGAGAAGAAGAAGCAAGCAGGGAGGTGAGAGAGGGAGAGAAACAGAGAGAGAGAAACAGAGAAACAGAGAGAGAGAGAGAGAGAGAGAGAGGTCCGGCCAGGATTGTGTAGAACAAATTACACATTCAAGAGAGGCAATGCTTATGATTTCTCTGAGCTGTGAGAGACAAAGACAGAACATTCCAAAGGAGCGATGAATGCCTCAGGCCCTCTCTGATGGGGCTCACACAAAGGCCCAGAGTCCTCAGAAGAGACTCTCACCGATCGCCCCTTCAGCCACATTCAGGTCCCCGTTGGTTGGCCTCCATTTCTGAAAAATATATAGAACTTTCTCTGTGTTTTGCTGTCATCAGCTCAGGGTAGCAAAGTTATTACATATCTATACGCAACAGATGATATTTAAGCTTACATGTAATGCAATTTAATATAATGAATAAAGATGTGCCAGAAGGATACACAATTTTCCAACTGTGTGGGTGTAAGAGTCTTTTCATGTACTTATTTCTAACAATGATTTAGGCAAAAGAATTTGATGAAGATCCACAGGGAAATGTAAAGTGATCTAACGTCATAATTAATGCAGCATTTTTGTATCTTAGTCAGCATCAGCACTGCATCTAAAACCCACACTGAATGGCTTTTATCTACCATGTCTAAAAAGGTCTGTAGAATCAGTGTCACTGCTGGACTGGCTAGAAGTGTTGGTTTGTCTGTACTGTGGGAGAGGTCAGCTGGTGGCAAGAGGGCACGAGTCCGCCCCCAGCACAGCTCAGCTGATGAAGAGGGACTGGGCCTGAGCCTGCGTGTGATTGGCACAAGGATGAAAGAGGAAGAGAGGGAGGAGGCAAGTCACCACTCAGATCACTAGCATCTTTTAAACACATATAGAACTGAATTAGTTGCAGCAGAGGCTATGTAAGCAAAACTGATTCATGATAGGATGTTTAAAAGGCCATTTGTTGATATATAGAACAAATCACAGATGCTGTACAGTTACTTTTGTTTTGTATATAAACGGATATGTGTGTGTGTGTGTGCGTGTGCTCGTGTGTGTGTGTGTGTGTGTGTGTATGCATGCATGCGCGGGGGGATTGAGGTGCATGTGGTCAAGAGGGAAGAATATGACAAAGATATTGTCCAGTGGGCAGATGCTGTCATCTCCGCTGGAGGTTTGAGGAGAACATAACTTTTCCAGCTCCTTTACATGGGAGCATGGGCATGTTAGCTTTTCATGCACATCCTTAAGACACTAATTTTCATTCGCTTAAAGGGCAGTAACAGTCTTTTTCTGTTACGTGTCTTGTGTCAGGTGATGCAACCATGTTGTTGGCAGCCAGTAAGGTAAATGACAAGAACAAGACGTTTTTTGATGTGAACACTGATCCCAAAAGGTGAGGAATGCAATGACATTTCCCTCAAGCAGTAAAATAAAAAAATTAAGGCTAAATGTGGTGTATTTTTTAAAATATACTTCGTTTTTACTTACTCCTGTGCCTTGTACTATGTGTGAGAGCATTCGGGTCTCTGTGTATGTCAATTTGTGTATGTGTGTGTGTGTGTGTGTGTGTGTAGTGGAGAAATTAAGCTCACATGAGAGGTCCTGTGCTATAGTGCTATAGTTATGGCGACAATGCTTTTCTGTCTCCAGTGTTACCTCATCTAACTCATGCCAACAGCAGAATGCCTGACAGAGCTATACCATCCCAGACAACACAATGGCAGTGAAAAAGAAGACATATAAACAATGGTAGTAGTTCAGATAGGTACATTCAGGTACATTCTTCATATACCCATCTCTCTCTCTCTCTCTGTCACACACACACACACACACACACACACACACACACACACACACTCTGTCTCTCTCGACACATACAGACAGTAAGGAGAGAGAGAGAGAGAGAGAGAAAAGAGAGAGAGAGAGAGAGAGACAAAACCCACCCTCCCTCCGTTTTTGCAAGAGTTGATAAACTCCACCCTTCTTGCGACTCTCTGGCAAAGTGAGATGATTTAACTGGCTGTGTGGGAGCACCACACCCCCACAGCTCCTCAGCTCCTCCGAGAGGCCGTCCGTCCACAAGCCTCTTCCCTCACTGGATCCTGTGGAGCCACACAGACACTCCTCTCAGCACCACGCCTGGAGCATCCACACCAGGACAGGCAACAGTCCACTGGGGTCCCATCAGTGAGTATCTGGAAGTTGGTTTTTGGTTTTGATTTTGCCCTTAAAATTAAGTATTTGCGTTTTTATTATTATTGATATTAATGAGAATGCATTTGTGCACAGTTTTGTCCATGCACAGGTGCACATTTAGATGCTCTTCTTACTGCTGCAACAATTTTGTGCTTGTTTTTTGTTGCATTTGCGATTTTTTTTTTATTGCGTAATTTTAATAATATTAGATAAAATAAAATGCACAATATTTATCTTTTTATTGTGTTACTACAATCATTCAGTCCCTTTTTGTTATCAATGGATGAAGGAGACAATGGAGGAATGTTCCGCTGTCAAAAGATGAAAATGAAACCTTTGGGAAATAAGGCTCTGGGTCATCGTAAGAATCTCACATACTTCCCAAATTCTCATTGACTGCGCAGAGAAAATGGGAAGGAGCACTGTCAGTCTAAATGCTGGCACTCCAGAGGAATAGGTGCAGAACACCAGAGTGGCAAAGTCTAATTAAAGTCATTCATGCTGAAGAACTGTTACAGAACCAATAGAATTAATTAAGCTGTAATTTGCGTTGTCTTAATTTAACAATAGTTTTTTTCTATGGCACTCATACAATGCATGTTGCTTGCATCGTTTTCTTCGATGCTGTTTTTTGTGATTAAAAAAATTCTAACTTTTTTGGACTGTGTATTGATACATTCCTGTCTCTTCTTTTGCCTGCCTAGCAGAGAAGCAGTGCCCTGTGGAACGTCTGGACTGAACGGCAGTAAAACTCCACAAAAATACCCAACAGAGGTGAGAGGACCTCCAGGCCTCCAGGAGACTAACACCTGCGGACAATCCCCAGCCATCACAGACACTTTTTAAGGCCATAGCCAGCCAGCCACCCTCTGGGCCTTTAGGAGACCATGACCAAAACCAAAAGCACAGGGGAGAACCCGCGTGCGCGCAGCCACATGCAGCGGATCCAGGAGAGCATCCACCTGCGCTCCCTCAAAGCCAAGAAGAAGGTGGATGACATCAGCAAGGATGATGTCAAGAACTTCCTGAGGAAAAATGCTTTTGTGCTTTTTACCATCGGAGCAGTTGTTGTTGGTGAGTAAAATAGTTTTTAATCTTATACCTGTTACCCTGCTTTTTGAAATATTTATTGAAATGTTTAATTTTTAATTTTTTTAAATAAAGAATTAATAAGTTAAAAACATTATTTGGACACTATAACCAATTATAAATATTCATCATAAACCCTGAGTGGGCTAAACCTGAAAATGGGATTCTGGAAATTTTCAGTGAGTAAGACATGAAAATATATGTCTGATCATGTCATAAATTAAAAAAAACATAAGGGAATACTGAAAATAGTCTTACCTAAATCATGAAGCGTCGTTCCATTTACTGTTAAAGGGTAATATTGAGATCAAGGTCATGGGTTAATGTCATTCAGTTCGTTAATGACCCTTGAAGGTCACAAGGTCATTACTGGATTACGTTTTACTTTTCTATAGCGCTGATGAGGAATGCCCTATTAATGCACAGGGTAAAGGCTATATCTGATTCTTGTTTAAACAAATGTGTTTCAAACATTTTGAAGAGAAGAACTATATTTTTTATTCACTAATTTAATGAGATTCTGGGAAAAAATGTTTTGATAATATTTTATGTGCTGGAATATTTTTGTTTTATAATCTACAAATAGGACTAGTTTACTATAAAGGAAATAAAATCACCAGTTAGAGGTCTAATGTCTTATTAGGCCCAATTTCTTTAACAGAACACATTACAACTGAAAAAATATATTTAATTTAATTTATTTAATCTAAAAACAATCAACTGTAATAATTTCATGTCCAGCAACAAAGCAAATGTTTTGGTCATGCTGCTTTTAAGTAGTATCTGATGAGGATAAAAAAAAACGTGGCTTTCTGAATATGAATTGATGAATTCAATTCATCAACATCGCCAATAGACAGTGTACTGTGTAAACAGGTTAATGCACAACTAGTTTCAGGTATGTTTCTGTTGTTTGTAACAGAACAATGAAAATGTAGGACATTGTTATACCTCTATGCAGGCTATATATGGGTGGTGCTGGGAAGTTGAATGGCCCTTCTTGTGTATGTTTTGTACAGGTATAATGCTGGGTTTCGCATTGAGGCCCTATGGGATGTCCTACAGAGAGGTGAAATACTTCTCCTTCCCTGGAGAGCTACTCATGCGTATGCTCCAGATGCTGGTGCTGCCCCTGCTGGTCTCCAGTCTCATTACAGGTACTGTTACCTGTGGCTCTATCGTTCACCTGTTCCCTTCTACTACACACTCACTCCACACTCTACACACAATTTTACGACTCCTTAGAGCAGTGGTTTGTAAATTTTTAACTGCTTTGTACCCCCTGAGACACACTGTCCTACCAAGTATCCCTGGCTTGCAATGAATATTTTCGCATAATAATTGTGTATATTCTATGCTACATAATAATGTAGTCCCAATAGGGTTGTATAGGGGATAGTAGCTTAAATGTAAGATTTTTTCCACATATAGTATGTATCCTAAATCTTTATGCTAGTAGAAGCTGAGAACTCATTCATTTATTTTGTGTACCCCCTAGAGTTACCCCAGTTTGAGCATCACTGCCTTAGAGTAATGTGAGAACAAAACCTCCTGCTTTGAGTGCAACAAGCTGATAGGATGAGCAGTTGAGATGCACACGTGGTGTGTCTGTGTTGTAACAAGAAGTCAGGCTCCACCGGCTGATGACATCACTACTGTCACCATGCTCCTAGGGAATGACAAAGGGATTGGTCACATGCTGAGATCTTATGCCACTCACTCACGAGTTTTAGTGTTCACCAGCTTCTGAGATGATCATCGTCTCAGAACTTTCTTCCTGGACCCTTTTGTCAGTCAAAAATAATTCAACAAAAGATGTAAAGGCTGCTCAAATACTCAAAGCACATCTGGTATAATATTATAATGCTCATTTTGCATTGCCCTCTCAATCAGAAAAGATCAATATAAGTTATGCTGCTCCATGTGACATTCAAAATCAGACCGTCAAATTGTTTTAAAATCAATTATGTTGAATTTAAATTAACATTGTCTGTTGTCACAAAGAGGAAAACTATCTAGAGGAAAACTTGGCTCCACTTTTGGCTCGTTCATATGTACTTGAAATCTTAACGACTTTGAATCAGTGTCTGCGCCCACAGCTGACTCCTAATGGGATTCCTTTGGCACTTTGGCGGTCGGCTTTTTTCCTTTTTTTCACTGAAACCAATTTGTGAACAGCATAACGGATAAACAACACCCAGGAGCCTCTGGAGACGAGCCTCTGGAGGCTAGTAGGTGGCTTTGGCCTGGGTGCCATGGCCCCCATGTGAAATTTACAGCTGCTGTTCCTCTCCGTGTCCGTGCTTCACAGGTTCCTGGCAGGAGGACAGCGGTCTCTTTGTGCTTGGCCCATCCGCACACACTGTAGAGCAGGAGGGAGGGGAGGGGTGGGGTGGGGTGGGGTGCGGTGGGGCGAAGGCGGTGGATGGGTTGTGAGAGAGGCGACAGAGGTGTAGAGGGGAAGGCATCCGCCCACCCACCCACTACTGTTCTGTTCTGGGCTGGGGCTAATCAGTCCAGAAGGATGCCCCCTCCTCCTCCCCCTCCCCAACCCCTCTATGAAATGCCCTCCTGCATACACCCCTCTCCTTCTTCTCTGCTGCTTCACTACCCGCAGAGAATGGAGCGATTGCGACCTCCACCTCTTCCTTCAAAGCCATATTATTGTGTGGCATTCCATGACTATACACACCATCCAGAGCAGTGGTGCTGTGGATGACTATAGGGAGAGGACAGAGAGGGATGTCGTGTAGGGCATGGGGAGGGGGGTAGGGGGTAGGGGTTAGACTCCCGATGACGTAATTATTAAGCTCATTATTATTTACCATGGTGATGCTGAACATGCCTCTAACCATGTTCTTTAATACAGCGTGTGAATTAAATTCTTGATTCATTTGTCTAGTGCAGTACAGAAGACTTCACAATCTCTGGACAAATATATACTGTTCAAATGTAGTATAGTGTATACTACAGTTTTGCTTTTTTTTTTTACTGTTGTACTTCACTTTGAAACTTGTACTTTTTTTTTGAGGTGATAAGAAAAAGTTTAGTTTGACCATTTGTCCTTTGTTGATTTTGTTTCATGTGCATAGATCCATGACTGTGTACTTTATATATCTATATATACAGTCTTTAACATATACAGTTAAGAAAACCCTAAAGAATGTAATCTTTTTAATATGGGTAAAAGTAAACATAGCAAGGAGACTGTTCGTCACAGTGCTGTTGTCATAGTGACAGTAGAATAGCAGGTGAGTGATATTCCCAGGCCTGCTAGAGAGAAGGAATGGAGGACAAAGGAGGGGAAAGGGGATGGAAAAAAGGAGGGATGGAGCCACTCAGAGCAATAACGAGGGGAGGAGGTGTAGTAGACAGAAAGAGTAGTGGAAGGGAGGAGAAGGTAGCGAAAAGGAAGGGGTCTTCCAGGACTCTCCCAATTAGGGTAAAAAAAAAAAAGAAACACACAAATCCCACTCCCACAATGAACACTTTCTCCATTCTTCTGAATGATAAAAAAACACTGCAAAATGCCTTTCCACACTTAAAAAGTTCACCGCTTACTTTATTTTTATAGGGCTTTGCACTGACATTTGTCATTAACCACATTATTCTGTCTTTGTCGTATGAAGTCTTAGTTGATGCAGACCATCTTAGTATAATAGACTGCCACAATATTCAGTTTCTCCATCAGCCATTGAAAACACATTTGTTTGTCAGATGGATTTCATCCTCCGCTTCAGCCACTAAGTGTGGCGAGTTTTATCCAGTTTTCGTTTGGCCCACAGCTTGACGCCGGCATGTATTGTGATCATTGTGACATGAGCATCTGCCCATAACAGCAACTGAATGCCCCGCTGAAGTCAGCCAAATGTCTGGACCAAAAACTGAATTGTAAAAAGACCCCTTTGGAAAAAAAAGGGGGCTAACAAACATCACATTCATTCTTGTGTTTACAAAACTCTCGCGCTGCCAGGGGATAAGGGGGAGATTCCTAATGATGCGACAGACAGACCACACTCAGCTGGGTTAGATCAGGGCTGGGGTCGTCCAAAGTGTTTCTCAAGCCGTGCTCATCCTCGCTGCTTTGCTTCCGCAATCGAGAGGGTCTGTGAGGCACAGCTCCTATTATCCATGTGAAAAGAGACTGTATGTGGGACAGGAGGTCTTGACTTCTTTCGTGTCTCGGAGTTGTGAGACTGACGCTTCCCATGTCCTCTGTTGTCCTTTATGATGCTGTGCTGTGCAGAGGTGTAGAGTTGCTGGTGTCATGTAACCAGAAGTTCAACCTCACTGCCAGTAGGCTGCCAGATATGATGACCGTTTGTAAAGGAGAGCCAACATGGTCAAGGAAAATACAGTGGAGCCAATGATTATTTGACAATCTGACACATAGTCTAAAGTGGAAATGAAAGTTTGGATATTAAAGAAAATTTCAAAAACGTGTCGATACTGTGACAAATATGTACTTGGGCTTTGTTACATCTTCCAACAAGATAACAACCTGGAGTACACCGTGTCTAAAAGCCCTCCTCACCAAGAAGACAATTAGTCAGAATGTACAAATTTTTTTTGGCTGCACTGTAAATGTTCAGTTCACTTAGACTTTCATGGAAGTACCAGAGGATATAAAAGGTCATTTAAAACCCCTTCATGCATAAAATATAATCCTCAGAATAACTATTAACCAGAAAGCTCTGTGGTCTCCTCAGGAATGGCGGCGCTGGACAGCAAGGCCTCTGGGAAGATGGGCATGCGGGCGGTGATCTACTACATGACCACCACCTTCATCGCCGTCTTCATCGGCATCATCATGGTGCTCATCATCCACCCGGGCAAAGGCTCCAAAGACGAATTTACTAACCAGCAGAAGATCGCAGAGGTCAGCCCAGCCGATGCCTTCCTGGACCTGATTAGGTGAGCCATTCTGGGAAAAAAAAACTGCAGATACACTGCTTAAACACAGATGGAAAGAAATGTATAAAAAAATTACCTTTTCAGACAACTCGCATGTACATCAGTGGATAGTGTCTTTTGCTGGAAATTAGTATTAATAGAATTTATTTGAAACAACAGCTGGTCTCTCCAATCTCTCGCTCATTAAAATCATTTTGTGTGTGTGCTACAGGAATATGTTCCCTCCTAACCTTGTCCAAGCTTGCACACAACAGGTAAAGATCTTCCCTTGTTTTTTTCCCCTCTCTCTTTATATTGCTCAAAGTAGAAACAGAAAAAAAAAATTTTAGTCTAAAGGTTCTGTTGCTAGCATAAATATTAAGGCACGGTTCAAAAAGAATCATCAGTGGTTACTAGTGCAAGTCACCGGCATGAATTGTAAAAAGTCCAATAATACCAATTTCATGTGGGGGATGTAAATGATCATTAGAGCGACACTGGGAGAGAAATTCCATGCATGAGTGGTTTTGGCTGCAGATGATCCGAGGTCATGCCAGCTGGATTTGCCCTCATTGGCAAGGGGGGCCACAGTCGCATGGCGGGGGCGAAACGGGACGGGAGGGGAGGGTGCGGAAACTGTAGGGACAACCACTGGTGCTTGACAATACCGAGACCATGGAAGACACTGGCAAACAGGGTGGAAACACTTTGTGGTCCGGACATTCACACCAGGGTGATGACGCCGGAGCCAGCTGGATCTGAAACAATATCAGACCAAGTCAAACTCACTGCCATTTTTTCCCTCTTTATTATGAATCTCTTACATTTACTCATTGATTTTAACAGTGTTTCCTTTGTGAATACATGGTTGGGCAAAATGTGTTTTAAATGTTTATTTTTTTAACCTTAAATTTCTGTGTGCCCTCCTTTCCTCCTCTAGTTTAAGACACAATATGGCAAACGAACGGTTCAGGTGACCATAACAGTGAATGAAAGCATAACCAATTTGACCGGCAACACGCAAGTGATCACCAGGGAAGAGGTGATCCCACTGCCTGGTACGACAAACGGGGTGAATGCCTTGGGCCTGGTGGTGTTCTCCATGTGTTTTGGCCTCATCATCGGCAACATGAAGGAACAGGGCCAGGCTCTCAAGAGCTTCTTTGACAGCCTAAATGAGGCCATCATGAAGCTGGTTGCCATAATTATGTGGTAAGTGCCATGCTGTGCTGCATTCAAGGGTATGTAATTTCGAATGAGTGTGTTGAATGAGTAAGTGGTGACTCCTGAAGAATTTGGTTCACCTCCTCAAGGGGAGATAATTGTGAATTTCTTCTGTAGACCAGAGTCTCGGTTTAAATATACTTGCGGACTTGCTTATGAAGCCTAATGTGACGCAAGTGCCATGACTGCTGCACTGCACTCCATTTTAACAGCTATGAAATGAGCTGAGCCAAAGACTAGTCAGACCACGAGTTAACAGGGTCAACCAAATCGCTTCATAATGATATTGGAAAATTATTATTAAAGCCATCACTTCATTTAACCCTGTTTTTGTCTCCTCCCACTTTCCAGTTAATTGTATCCTTTGAATTCTGATGTTTCACCTGTGCTGTCCAACACGTTTGGCTTCTCTCACATCAGGTATGCACCAATCGGTATCCTTTTCTTGATTGCTGGAAAGATCGTGGAGATGGATGACATCACACAGATGGGAGGGCAGCTGGGAATGTACACCATCACAGTCATCATCGGCCTCATGATCCACGGAATCATTGTCCTGCCCACGCTGTACTTCGTCATCACGCGGAAAAACCCCGTCGTCTTCATCACGGGCATCCTGCAGGCTCTCATCACCGCCCTGGGCACCTCATCCAGGTGAGCACACAGGTCTCAGGTATAGAACAGCTGGCAATTACCAGCTTCCTGCTTAGAAACCATCTCTTGTTCTTCTACTCAAACACGTAGCCAGTGATGGGCAACCTGGATTTGGAAGCTACAATACAATACCACCAATATTCCAAATCACTTGGTTCTACATGTGCACTTAATACAGATGATTTGAATAATCATCTTCTCCACCTGGCTGAGGAGCTGTTCCGATTAGAATCAGACGATTTAATAAATGGATGGAACACATATTTGGTACTGGATTGTAGCTTCTGTACCATGTTGCCCATCATTGTGCTTATGTAACTATGCTTTAAGAGCAAGAAGTTACAGTTATGCATGCACCATCTTACAGAACACCGTTCCTACAAAAGAACATGCCTTTTTACATAAAAACAGAATGAACAATTATTTATTACATCATAAGTACTACATTGCGCAAATTCTTCACTAATATATTACAAACTGCCCACGCCGTGTTGGGGGAAAGCACTTTAGATCAGAGGGGTTCTAAAAAAGGTGAATCATTTTGCCAAACTCTGTCTCCTTCAGCTCAGCTACTTTGCCCATTACCTTCAAATGCCTTGAGGAGAACAACAAAGTGGATAGAAGGGTCACCCGCTTTGTGTTACCAGTGGGCGCGACTATCAATATGGATGGCACAGCACTCTACGAAGCATTGGCAGCTATTTTTATTGCCCAGGTCAACAACATGGACATGAACTTTGGCCAGATCATCACAATCAGGTACAAACAGATGACTTGTTTCAGGAGGAAGACTGACTGGTCACGTCCTGTCTTCACCTAAGCGCATGTCTGTCAATCTGATGATACACTTTTTCACACTCTACTTATTTATTCTAGTATGTTAAGATGAAGTAAAACAATCTTGAAACTGTGCATAAATGTTGTTTTGATTTTACATAGCATGTAGGTTTGTGTGCATCTTTACAACAAAAATGGTAAGTCAATGGTCAATGGGTACATGGTGTGTGTAACAGTTTTATAAATGTTGTTTACCATCACATAGTATTACAGCTACAGCAGCTAGCATTGGAGCTGCTGGGATTCCCCAGGCTGGACTGGTCACCATGGTTATTGTGTTGACCTCTGTGGGCCTTCCTACTGATGACATCTCATTGATCATTGCCGTTGATTGGTTCCTGTAAGTGTTCTCCCCTTCAATTTATATCCAAGCGTTTCATTTAAAAATATTTTGATGTATGGATGCTTTATTCACCTGGACATTAATGGGCAAAGCAATGCAGTGGATGTTTTCCATTATACAGTACAGGTCTTACCATACCCATTTGTGTCGGTTTTATTCTGCACCCTAGTGACACACTTTTTTATATGCCCACGGGTCTTGTTCTACATTTTTTTCTATGAATGTTGAGATATTTCAAAGGGTTTTTACATAGAAATATAATTAGGTTACCCAAATTAATCATTTCAATTAGAATCCCCTTCCCTTTCCTCAGCTAATTGGATGACAGAAAAAAAAGGTCTCATCTGAAAGTAGGGTGGACCACATAGTCAGTGAGAACCCTCTGAAAAATGGAAGATGCTGGAAGTGTCGATGATCTGTTGGGGAAAGTCATACCAACCTGCTCTCAAAATCTCACCTGAGACACCTTGAGTTTTAAAGACAATCCATATAGGGCTTCTGACTAATTATATAGTTCCCCCTCTTCAAGATTCAAGATTACTTTGTATTGTTGTCATTTAAAACTGCAGCATAAATTTGTTCTACACTGCATGGCAGGGAGCAAAGGTCTACAAAAAAAACTAATAAAAAAACCCCAGATTAAACATCTTTAGTAATCAGAATACTTGAACTTCAGTTAGACACGAATGAATAAATAAATATGGCTGTAAAATTTAGTCTTGCTAACAGTCACTCCTTTACCGTGTCTTATTTGCAGTGACCGGTTACGTACCACCACCAACGTGCTGGGTGACTCCATAGGGGCAGGGATCATAGAGTTTCTCTCCAAAGACGAGCTTCAGTCCAAGGATGCAGAGATGGGCAACTCTGTGGTGGAGGAGAACGAGCTGAAGAAGCCCTACCAGCTCATCTCCCAGGAGAATGAGTACGAGAACGAGAGACCGCCGGACAGCGAAACAAAGATGTAGTGAGGGTGTCGATGCACTCTCCTGACTACAGCTGAAGGGATACATACACATCTGATTCTTGACTTATTTGTCTTGTCTTTTTTTGTACCTGTGTTCAAATTATGCTGAGATTCATGCAGTGTTTATTTTTATTTGAGTTTTGGATTTGTATCTAGATTTTGACTTGGTCCTGAAAAGGTCAATTATTGTCACATATAATCAGCTATACAAGTCAGCAAAAGAGGTCAACTATAGAACCCTCCAACATATTAGATAATAAAACATTGGAAGAATATTCCCTCCTAAAATATTTCACTGCTTTTAAGAAGGGAAACAACTTTTCCCAGTAACTAGGAGTCAGATGCGCTTCCACCTCGATTGGTGCTCACGGTCCAGGACACAATGTTCAATATTATGGATTAAGGAGCAAGACTGGAGCACAACATTTCCCCTTTCACTTTCTGCATAAAAAATGAGAAGAATGTATTTAAAGGTTATATTTCCACAAACACATTTACAGTGAATGGAGTAGGCTTGACGTTGATGGGGGAAAATGTCTGGGTGACCACTAGACATTTCACATCATTTGTGCATGTTGAATTGTTTTCAGAATGCAGGGATGTTTACTTGCTTGTCTTACATTCCTCTATGGCTATGGTATTTTAGGAGTTAAACACAAGGTATTATTGTCCTCTGCAGTGTGTATTTAATTTTGAACGGTCTCAGACCAGATGCACATCCTCCATGCTCCATTAGGATACCTCAGTGCATGTTTTTTCAAAGAGTCAGGACCTATATGACATATCCCTTAGCCTCTGAACAATAATGTGGAAACCGACATTATGGCTGACGACAGAATTGTAGTCATTCAAAAGCTCATACTGCCATAGGGTAAAAGCTGGCCCTCAGTTTAGCTAGGATCAGCCATCTGCATTACTGTACATGAGAAGTTGGACTACAATGGATCCTTTGAAACAGTCGGACACAATCGAATAAGCTTTGAGAGATTCCTGTCCACTGGTCCTTCTACTATGTGTTCCTGGAAAAAAAATCCTACATGCTGTGTCTATAGTGATTTTCTTTTTGTGCTGGAAGTGTACAGTTTGCCCACACTTATCATGGGGTTTTGATATGAAACTTTAAATGGGTATTTCTGAAAACAGGAAGATGATTATTAAAAAAGGGCAAGCCAAGAGCCTACAGTAGATTGTTATTGTGTTTCGCATACAGGAGTAGTATTTTTGTAGAAAATATCCATAAATTGAGACATGAGTATAATATGTACTTTTTCAGTTTGCTAATATTAATAGTGTCTAGGCCGTTTTAAAATATAGTTTCTGTGCAGATACTTGGATATTAACTGTGAAAACATGAATAAAGGTTTACTTGACTGACTGTGTTTTATTCTTGGGGTTCATTTCCAAAGATGATGCTGGGGGTAGGGTGGGGGGCATATCACAGGCCTATACAAACTTAACAGCCTTTGAACAGTTACTCTTGTTCATCTAGGAAGCGGTCTAAATTTAACAGGCAAGAGAGGTTTTCATCACAGCAATATTGAAGTGTGATAGCGTGTGTAAAAGAAGACCGCAATCAGAATATGTGATGAGTATAAGAAATACTAGTACATTGTATGAAAGCAATGTAAAACAAGAAGACACAGAAAATATCAGACAAAAGTTTGAGTCAGAACTTGAATGGCATTAGCTCCTGAAAAATGTGTAACAGTCAAATGACAAGGACCATTCAAACAGAAATCTAATGGGGTGTAATGATTTCACCAGCTATTACTGTGTTACAACAGTGTTAAGAAAACAACCGAAATACGATTTTGAGTACTTGACTTTTTAAAGAGATTTTGCCTTAATAGTGGTTGCCTTAATGGTTTGCCTGTGATGGGAAGTAGTATTACTTAACAGTATGCCCCAGGTGTTTGTACATTAAATGTACAACATGCTTTTTAAATCCAGACTAAAGTCAACTGTAAACACATAAACGGGAGCACATGAAACTGTCTGCTTCCAAAGCTTCCCTATATTACGAATGAATCAAAGTCACCAGATCTCATTATTATAAAATTCTAATATTAGGATCTGATCAACACAATTAGAAGTCACTAAACACCGAAATGCGTCATATATAGATCTTTGCTGCCCCCTTGTGGATGACACTAATTAGTTTTGAACATGAAAAGTCTTGCATCATATTATTTTACAATCGAACGTGTAGCATCAGGGTCTGCTTAACTACCGAATTAAACTACTTATGCGACATCCGTGCATTAGATCATTAATTAACTTTATCAATTCTGTTCAATATGACGACTGACTGCTAAACAAATTTAACACGCAGACACACACCGGAAATTCGTGCAGAAACATAAACAAGGTGCATTATATCAAATGACACTTAAATGCATGCCAACAAAAGTCAGACAACTTAGATAAACCGCAACCCAGAATGACACCTCTTTCTTGATTATTTTTTTTTGTTATGCTGTACACCATTTTGTTTTATTACATAGCCTACATGTCAGTAAATACACATATAAATCCTAATAACAGATGTAAAAAAAACCAAACCAACAACAACAAAAAAATGCAATAAAAAAAGACATATATTGGGCTTAATTGGAGGCAAGTGCCTTTGCAGATATTTAACCAAATGGTAGCCCTCGCAATTGGGCAACCCATAGCAAGAATCTGTAATAGTTTGCAATCTTCACAAGGTAATCAAATAATATCTGCACTAGCTAAATAAGCAAGCAAGTTCTACGCCACCAGGGTGATATTAATTGTACAACCACACAAAATTGAGTTACAGCTAAAAATAACTCACGTAAGCATGCTGATGCAGTTAACACCTACATACGTGATAACCTAGTATTGAAAGCTAAAGCCAAATCAATGTATTAGAAGATTAATCACTCAATTAACTCGAAAAAGTAAGATACGATTTTTTAGAATGGCCAGTTATATGGAATTAATATCCACGGCATTCTGATTTGAGCACTAGGGGGCGCATAGATACCAAACTTTCTTAAGTAGCAACTAGATATTGCCAATTTGTTGCAATTTAACGCATCAATACGATGCGTATGTCTGCCAGGTCATAGTTTATGTAAACGTTCAAGCATTTACACCAAAACCTCAATACTGCAAAGTAATTAGCCTACACTATGATATTGGTGGTAAATGAATGCAAATTGAATTAGCCTAGCTCTGAAACCAGAAGTGGTTTGCTCAAGAACATAGGTATTGCTTGTTCAACTGGTTCAGACTACAGAAGTCGGAAATTGATACCTTTTTTTGAGGAGTTGGAAAAGTGTACAAATAAACCATTGTGCCAGTTCCCTTCACCTGATCATTTGCAAGCGCAACACGCAACTGACATTCGGGTTGCATTTTCACATTTACTGTACAAAACTAAATCAGCTCTCTAGATTGAAGCACGTAAAAAAAAAGTATGCAGGTGGGCATTGTTTTTAATAACTTTGGGACACAGGAAGGACGTGTTAGATTTGGATGTTTAAATTATATTGCCCAATTTACAGATGACACGTCTGCATATCCCATCTTTATTAAACTAATTATCTTCAGTCATCTAGAAGACCTTGCACAATGTTTTGAGGTGTAGGCTCTCTCTCGCCTTCTCTCTCCCTCTGCATGTGGTCTAAGTATTTGTGTCAATTTGCTGCTTTCACATGATGTCTGTTTCACTAAAGAGAAAATGTAGGCCCAGCACCGTTTAAGACCAAGTTTTGTCATGCTTTACAAAAAAGGCGAGATTAGATATTGTTCAGATACGGAAGGCTACCCCTCCACTGCATAGCCAATACACTTTCCAACGTAGAATAGAAAAGTACCTTTAATGTCACACGCGCACATCATTGTTTATCCCTGTTCTTGTGCCCTGATTCAAACCAAATGTGACGTCTGTACTGTACGTACAGTATGCCTGGTTTGAAAGATACCAGCAGCTTAACAGCAGAAAGCATTGCAGAGATCAGCGGAAGTAACTGGGTCGCTGCTGGTTGGTTTGGCGCCGGTGGAGGGAGTCATTCCTGCAGCAGTACTTCCGGTCGGCATTTTGTTCTGCGAGAGGGGGAGAGTCTGTG
The DNA here is from genome assembly GCA_030347295.1 of Setipinna tenuifilis. Taxonomy (NCBI): domain Eukaryota; kingdom Metazoa; phylum Chordata; class Actinopteri; order Clupeiformes; family Engraulidae; genus Setipinna; species Setipinna tenuifilis. The sequence goes on from CM059275.1 coordinate 21,433,146, forward strand.
GATCCTTTTATCACCGCGTCAATAGTCTTTCTGTTTTTACTTCTAATTATTTTTCAGAATCTAGTAGAAATTGGTACAATCTCGCATCGGTTTAAGAGCGTCACCGGTGAGAGCACCGGTTAAGGGAATGCTCACCTCCCTCAAGCCTTCATGTTTGCTGTGAGAAGGAAGAAGAACGAACCCTCCCGACCCGGATTATTGTTGTTATATTACTCGGAGGAGCTGTGAGAGCGATTGAACGGAGGGGGAGCTAGACGCGTATTAGAAAACACCAACCATTTCTTTTTAAACATCACATCCTGAGGTAAATACATACATATTGTATTGTTTTTATGAAATAAGGCGGTGTTTGTCGGGCCATCAAGTCGAAATCCGAAATGAGTGTTGTTTACATTCAGTCAAACTTGTTTGTCTACAGCTACTCTCACTAGCTTGCTAGGTAGCAGATCGATGGATGGTTCTTTATTCTCTACTGCTCAGAGCCTTATGACACATTCGCGAAGTCGGGCCGTCGGTGAGTTTCCTCAGGCGAGTCCGAGGTTCACCTACTAGCCAGAAGGCCAGAACAGGCCATTGAACGCGAAGAACCGTAGCTTGTGGCTCTGGCTCATCACCTTATGTTTGCAGCTCGTAGTAGTAAATTACTTCATTAAGGACAACAAACCAGTCGTTGACATAAAATACCCAAGTGGCTAGGCAGTGATCAAAACTGTTTTTAACAGTCACTAGTTAGCTTTGTAGCATCAGCTATAGCTAACCACCACCGTTGTTTCAAACGTTAGTGTTAGCAGTAAGCTACTTACCAGTCATCAATGCATATGTTGTAGGCAATTAACATTAGCCAGGCTACTAGCCTGCTAAGTAGCTGTCGCTAGCCATCTGAAGCTTTGGCTTGAATTATGTAGCTAGCTAGCCAGCTAGTTAGGTAGCCAGCTAGCAGGTTTAACTTGTGGATCTAATCGGCTGCGTTGTTGTGGTGTTTGATACAACCTTAACAAGAACTGTGAATGCTAATGTTGCTCTTAGTCGTCGAAAGCGTTTGACGGTGGTGAATCAAAACGTGAGTTGTATGACAACACGGTGTATCTGCGAGCCGTTTGCAAGTTTCACATCAAGCAAATAAGTGTTGTAGTAATACTCAGCCACTGAGGCGCGTAATCATGGCTTTCTCGCAGAATTGTCCTTTCTCTTGGACATGTTTTTGTTTTCGTTTGCCCCTGTTCCGGGGTCACATGTTTACTTTACGTATTGATAGCAATTATGGCAATTCAGCTGCCCATAACCACAAATGACAGCAATTCCATAACTTACGACTCAAAGTTTTGAAAATGTAATCTGGTCTGTGCGTTGAATGCCGTTTCAACAAAATATAAAAACAACAAACCGTGAGAGAAGCCAGTCTGCATAAACTAGATATTTACCATGCGTTTTAATATGACTTCCTGCAAAAGAACACGGAATATCATTAACTAGTAGCATTCGTTTCTGAGTGGAAAAAAAACTTAGCCAAACAGAGCTCATGAAACGATGTTAATTCTGTGAGATCCATGTCCATATGCGAAATATGAAATGCATCAGTAAGGTTCAAAACAAATAGTCGCAAAGGACTGAACTGGAAGCAAGTTTGTTATGCGGTAGATGAGCATTCCTTTCAGACCGATTCGGTCAACTTTTGCAAACGTTACCGTCGGAACCTCCAGACTGGTAGTTGGCACAATGGGAGGTCACTAGTCTTGATGAGCATACTGTGGTTAGTTTTACAAAAAAACTGCCATTCTCGTACTGGTAGATAAATGTTGGTTTCTTTTCGAACAACCCTTACTGGAGACTACTGTATAACACGTTTAGGTCTGCAATTTATCCTTGTTTACAGTGCTCTTCTTACATTTGGTTGCTAGAATAGTTGTCGACCAGTAGCTATGACCCCGCTGACGTCCACCTTAAATACTCTTGTAATTACGACGCTTTAAACACCTTGCTCGTTTCATGTGATGAACTATATCTGCTGTAGAATGCATAGCATTCATTAGACAGAAGCCTGACCTTATCTCAAATGCGGTCTTGTTTTGGAACCCCGCAGGGGTCTAAAAGGCTAGCAGGCGAGCTAGCCACATCTGAAAAGACCTTAGCGATAGCCAGTTTAGCTCACCATATCCATCCATTTTATTTGTCAGGGCTGATCTCCAACGCTTCCAAATGCAGGGTAAGGAGGTCACCGAGAGGAATTGAGTACTTGAGTAGGTTAATGGAAGTTACAGAGGGACATTTGAAAAAGCATCTACCAATGTACGTTATCTATAATCTCGGTTGGGTTAGTTATCTTGTCTGATTGTCAGGTGGTAAGAATAACTTGCCAGTGCTAATGGTTAGCCTTACCTTCTATGTCCTCGCTGATTGCCGTTTGCTCCACGTCACGGCAATGACCTCAGGTTAGATGGATATTTTATTTGGTGTAGTAAATGGGTCGTTCCAGAATATTTGTGGCCGTGTAGTTGCTTTAGAAGTTCTTGACCTGCATCCTTCTTGACACTGGCGTTTGGCCTCACTTGGCTAGCGTTGATTGCTAGACAGCCAGCCATCGTTTTCTCGTTGAAAGTTTCAACGTTGGCTGTTATTTTAGGAGCTAAGGGAGATGCGCTTGGGTTGATTGTCTTTATTGAAATCAGGTGCCATTTGATGTTGGGGTTGTAAACGCCAGGATGGCGTTTTACCCTCGTAGCTCATTTCGTTTCACATGCCAGTTAGAGTATCACTAGCAGTGCTGCTAACTGGCCATCATCGGCTAAGCTAGCTTGCTAGCGATACGTGTTTTGCAAGCAGTTCCCATATCCCCAACTTAGCCTGCAAGCTACCGGTAGTGCTGCACAAACATCCATTTCAGCTAGATAGTTGGCTAGCTAGTTGAGAAGGTAAAGGGATCTTTTGCATAATTAACCAGCGATTTGCTAATGTTGTCTTAACTGCAGCCCCCTAACCCACCTCAAAGACTACATAATGTTAAGCATCTTGTATATGTATCCGGGTTGTGGTAGGTTCCATTTTCAAATGCCATTCTAAGCCACATTCTACCAGCATTGCATATGTAAACTTTGTTGTTTAAGTGGTTTCATGGTTACTATTACGCTTTTATATTAAAGTATATAAGGCCCATCGTGTTTGCAGTAAGAGACACATTTTATAAGTGCCAGCAATGTTGATGCAAATGTTATAATCTAGTGTTGATGGGAGCCATCATATGTAGTTGCTTAGCCGCTTACTTAGCAACATTTGGTCGCTCGCTGTTTGAAATCAATTTGATGCGCAATTTATGTGGCTTTGTGAAAAGTTTCGAGAAAGCTTGTTTTTACTGATCTGATTACCGTTTTAGTCTCTTAAAAGCAGTTTTTGTGTCTGTGTGTATCTGCTTGCCCCTTTACATTCGATTCGCAAAGCCTTTGACTGCACCGCTTTTGGTGCGCACATATCCCGCTGCGTCCTAGGAATGGCCTCCCTCCCCACAAGGCTATCTGATAATCCTTTGTGCCGCTCGCCCGCCTCTGGCCAGCCCAGATTCTGTGTGATACGTTGCAACAGACGCCGTGACGGGGGCGTCAGCGGTAACGTGAGCGGGCATGAATAGTTCTCCTTTAACGGTTTATTTTGGTTTCGTCGTAATGTGTATCCTAGATTTCCCCACAATCCCACATTCCTCACCGTTCCATTATTTTATCATAAGCACGGGACCTCCCACTACTCGTCAAACCAGCTGTCAGTGATTTTGTGTTTACCCCAGAGGACTGCTTGCGCGAGACCATAAAAAAAATAAAGATTACTTGATCCAATATAAATCGCTCTGTGCGATCGTTTTGAACGGTGTTACTTAAGAGTGATTTAACATGCCAGTTTAGAACTCGTTTGAGATGACTGTTTACTAGTATTTGTAATGTGCAGAAACGGTATTTGTATTTTTGTGGTTGTCTGCGGAGTCTGGCTGTCAGGTTGGAGGATGTGTTAATACAGCGAATCATTAGTCATTACATTCATTGTGAACTGAATAGGCCTAAATTAAGGCAGGCAGATTTCTACTAGCCCATTGTACCTTATAGAAATGAGAATAATTATCTAGAATGATGTTTTAGTAGCATACCAGTAATGGTTTTGCTCAGGTGTCATTCTTCAAACTGTGGCATGCCAAAGCGGAATCCATAAATCAAAATAAGGTAATAACCAGACCAGATGATAGGTTTTAAATCGAGTAAGGACTTTCTCTGAACTTGGGCAGTTTTAAGAGGATCACATAGGCCTAATCTACTTGGTTTGCAAAGTCTGCATTGGTAACAGAGACCAGAACAACCAGAGGGGTATTCATAATTTTTAGCTGCAGTGAGGAAACTCTGTCTTGCACAGATAAAATCAATGGGATTTATGTCATTTTCTATTTTATTTTTTGCAGATATTACATAAAATGTGGTATTACATTACGTTATCCTCTCCTGCCTTTTGTATATGTAATGATAGAAGGCCTATGAGTATGAATCCCATATATGGCCCATACTTATTAATCCATATAAAATCATTTACAGTAGACCTTTAGGTAATAGATCATCAGTATTTCTTGATGAAGACCATGCTTCAAAGTTGTCCATGACTGGGTCATTTGCCATGCACATGATCACGTTTAGGTCGGAGTAAGCCAATTCCTGACTCTTTTGACAGTTCCAACAGAAACAAACTTCAATTAGGCCTGTTAATTTCTTGAAATGAATGATTTATACTTAAATGTATATAACAGTTAAAAATTTACAGAACTGAAATAAGCTGTTCATTTACATTTTGACTTCTGCAGACACAGGTGGATGTTATAAAGTCAGTGCTTTTTGCAGACAGAAGGCTTAGTGTTTGAGTCAGTAGACCTTCTTTTGAAAGGTAAAAATGTTAAAAAAAACAACAACAACATGCCAACAGGAAAAAACAAAAACACAGTGGTTGATAAGAATATTTACCTTTGTTTGGTATTCTTGTGGTTAATGTAACATATGGCCATAATAGATCTGAGGCCCCTGGACTTGCTGGAACGCAAAACTGTTTTATCTCTATCAGTTGGACACTTTTATGTCCCCATCATTTAAACTGGGTTAAATATCAATGAACAGAAGTTGGGACTGTAAAGCAAGATATGATGTAAGATCAATGAAGAATTTATCCAGAGTTTGTCGGTTTTAAGCCATCCTAAGACCGTAATTGTTCCGTAGAATAGCCTGTGTGTGTCTACATAGACATGCAGTACATGCATACTGAGATAAGTGAGATAAGGTCTGTATGTCTTACGGGTTTTTGAGGTTACTTTTGAATGTCCGCAGAAATTGGGAGTGGTTTAATAAAATAGGTTCAAATGGCTTAGTCAGCAATGGTGTTTGAGGCTGACTATTGTATTACTTTTACAAGTTAACAGGAAAACAATATTATTACAAACCCACTAGGATGGAGGATATACTGAAATGCTGGATGTGGATGTGGAACCATTGATTTCAAATTCACTCCAGACCTTGTGTCCTACCAATCTCTATGGTTTGCTGAACAAGAAAAAAAATGGAGAAAGTAGTTAAAATGGATATTTCCCAGTTGTTGTACTCGACATGCACATTAGCCAAAACACTGTCATGTAAGTGGCTGTCACCCCATGTTGTGTGGCCAAGTGGATGGTGGTGATGGAGGATAGATGGATGGGCAGATGGAATGATATAGACTGATGGATAAGGCTGAATTCTGTATCTTTGAGTTGGCGAAAACAAAATAAAAATCCTGCCAGCCTCCCTTCATTGGATCTACTTTGAAATCCAGTGGGCTCTTCTCTTGGCCCTCGCTGCACCTTTTTATCAAGTTAAATGAAGATTGGGCCTCTAGCCTTCATTGTGCAGACATGGTTGGAAGCACTCTGGGTTGAGGTACTATGAATACTAAAAGTGACATTTGATATTTATTTTATTATTCATAGCCAATTACTCAAATTATGTGTTGTTTCTTTAACAAACCTAAAAACAATATAGTGAGTCATTTTTTAGATGGTTGTATCCCAGACTGGGTAAGGGTCAGCTAACAGGTGACCAAAGACTTGAATAAGCAGTGCCTTTTCAGACAACTCAGCTATTGCACTATTCAGTCTTAACAACTAGCCTTTATTTTAAGGCAAAGTAAATGTTTAACATTTGGATAGATTGTAGGTCTTAATTGATTGACAGCTTTGTTGATTAGTCGGTCATGATTGTAGATGTTGATAAACGACCTGCAAATTTGTTTAGGAACTAGGCCCTTCCTACTGAAGATGATGTGTTATAATTTCAGCAAGCTTTTGAACCATGTACATACCATTAAGTGATTGTATAGTGGGTTAAATCTCATAAACTATTACTAATTACTTACTAATTACTAATGACTTCCATTGTACAAGACTAATACATGCTTATTAATACTATTAATTAATAATCAGTTACTATTAATAATCTGTTACACCAATGCTGTGGAGTTTTTTTTTTTTTTTAAGTTTAAGTTGCACATTCTAGAACCTAACCTGGTCTCAAATAGGGCCTACAGAATATGCTGTCTCCAATTATTGGGCTGATAAGAGGAACAATGGACTGGTCAGTTGCCTAAAGTATTGCTTCACTTGCTGGAATAAACGTTTCGATGATGTTGCTCATGAAAGGGTTGTTTTAGTCTGCTGATTTAGTCTGCAGTTAGCATTTAGTCTGCGAATGAATGAATTGCTAATATCTAAACTCAACAGCTAGTCAGACTTAACTCGTTCCTGCCGCGCTCCCGAAGTGGCACAGACATACGTGTAGTGTTTGTTCTGTTTGCTGTACATGCAAATGTCTCCCAGTTAAAAAAACTTGGTGGAAACATTGTGTTACTCTCTAACCTTTGCTCTGTGCTGCTGGGGCAGCTGTGTCCAAATGGTCATGGAGTTGGTCTTAGGATTGGAAGATTGCGGTTTGATTTCTTTACCAGTAGCAAAAATGTGAGTGGGATAGTGAATAACCAGCAGTCTCATGCACCCTCATCCATGGATGAGGTGCCCTTTGGCAAGGCATCTAAACCCACATTGCTCCAGGAGAACTGTTCCTGTACCTAATTCAGTGTAAGTCACCCTGGATAAGAGCGTTAGCCAAATGACATGTATTTCACTGGATAGAGGCGTCAGCTAAATTATATGTAATGTAATATGTTGATTGGCTGGAATTGTGTATGGTTTGGTCTGAGGTCTGTCTGTTTGTTTACAATCTACAGAGCCAGGACTAAATACAAACACCTGTGTTTGTAAGGGACACGGAGGGTGAGTGTTATGAGTAGTCTCCAAGCAGATGACTGAGGTTAAGTGAAGGTGTGTACTGAATAAGAGATATGCACTGTGCCTTTAAGCAGTTACCAAATGTCTTCCTGAGTAGATATGACCCTGCACGTTGGTTAGCCAGTGCTGTCTCAGTGTCTTAGTCCATTTCACACACTAGGTCACTGTGTGAAGAATTCAAAAAATGTGTATACTGAAATGATAGAAGGGATGGGACCAAGGGTGTTTTTGAATTAAACAGTTCTAGGGACAGAGTTGCAAGAGCTAGCTACTGGGAGCTCCCCTGAGGACTGACCCACCCGGTGGGATTTTTCCCCCCCCTTCTCTGCTCTGACAACATCAGTAGGAAACTATCAAGTGACTTTAGCTGTGTATGTGTGAGCTCTATGTGCTGGACTTGGTAATGCTGGAGCTCAAATGTAGTCATGTAAATGACGCATTAAAAATGGAAACGAATTAGGAGAAGAAGTCTTAATTGGTGGTAGAAACCAAAAAAAGAAAAGAAAAAAAGATGGGTAACTTTTTAACACTAGTTTATTATGAGTTTGAGAGTTATGAATAAAACATTTAAAACAACCATGTTTGTAGATATGTAGATGGAACTAAGATGGCATGCCATAGTTTAATTTTCTACCAACACGGCGCTCAACAAAAATGCAAAGTGTGCATTTCAGGCAGTGCTGCTTATCATTTCACTTTTTAAAACCAGGCCAACTTGGTGCTTTGAGTTTGGCCAGCCAATGTTCTGTCACTTACAGTTGCTATTTTACAGGGGAAGTTACTATCTTAAGTGATGAGCGAAGAGGGTCCCTGTAGGACTTTATAGAACTATGATTGTTTCCGGTGTAACAGGTCATGGTATACCCCCAGTCTGGACTATACGTGGTGTTGAAAAGTGGCTATGGCTGGATTATGCCCCGGGTATATTATGATAAAGGCCAATTCATACTCCAGGATTTGAATGGCCTGGGCCAATTCCCAATACCTAATTGATTGGCATTGGATGAAAATAGAAAAGGAGGTTGCTGCGTGGCCATGCATATGTCCAAAGTGGTTTTCAGATATGACCTCTGGCTTATAAATGTATTATTGCAACCCTTTATGAAATGGAGCACACATGGTGCTTGGAAACAGAGGTAATGCGGAGGGTAGTTGTTTATACTACAGAAAAAGTTTGTTTAAGTGATTAAGTGTGGGGCCATGGCTTAACTTGCAGGCTCTGCCATGCCAACTTGAAGGTGCAGACATGACGCAAAATACATGCGACGGCTCTAGTTGTATGATGTACAGCAGTGTTTGTTGTCAAAGTGTGGTCTGCGAGCAGATATCTTTATGTCGTTCTCCAGTGGATGCCTGGCACTGCACTAATTCATGCATTGTAATAGCACTGCTAGCCTTAGATAGGCCCAACATATCATGTTTACATTGCTCAACAAAGCATGTTAGCCTTCCTTTGGAAGCTAAATGCATCCCTGTCAAGACACCTACAATGCCCAGCATCACTTAACATTTAACTAGCAGCTAAGGAGCTAAAGTTAGCTGCTTAGTTGGTTAAATAATTCTCATAGCATGTATATTTCCTTTAAGACAGAAGACGAGCATGGTTGCAGCTCCTAAACAAGACTGCGCATGGAGTTGTTTAGTCCAACCCCCCCCCCCCCCCCCCCCCCCCCCCCAGTGTTGTTGTCTTGGGTTTGTAGTATTTTGTGTTGCAGTATGTTGTGTTGTGCTAAGACCCATGTACTGACTATAATAAGTCAGACACCATGCTTGGTGCACATGTAATCTAAAACGGAGAGGCTCTTCTTTCACGAAAAACCACCCATATCTCACTATGTTCCTATCAAAGAAAATAATGACTCCACAAAACATGCATGTTTATCAAACTATCTTACTAGCTAGCATAATTCACATGTGACCAAGCACTTGTTGCTATTAAGAAGCTACTGCGTGTACCTCTGTCTTGTCCATTGAAAGTTAAACAGATGCTCTCCCCGCCATAGTCTTGTATGCACTGTGTTATTTTTTCCCCGTGCACTGCTCACTACATACTATCTTTTAAAAAATAGCTTCTGTAACAACAGCAGATCACAGTTTTGATACTTTATTTATATCAAGCAGTGACTATTAGTATGCCTTCTAGACCGTGTCTGTTTATGTCACCATAACCTAATGATGCAACTATTATTCAGTAGAATGCTGTTGTAGAATGAATAATGCTGTCAAAGAAGCCTGTTCTGTAAATGTAAACAATGCTGCATTATTTGTTTTATGCCACACTGGCTGTGGCTCACACAAGGGAAGGCATTCACATACCTCCTCACCTTAGCTGGAAATTAGGCTGTCTTGTTCAGTTATACTGTACCCCGGCTAAAGGTGGGGGATGGCAGTAGGGGCTGCGTAGTAGGGTCTTGGGTTGGGGTTTAAAAAAAAAAAAAAAAAAAAAAACATTTTTTGTTCACACATACAGCCCCTTTGTCTGATGGTGGGAGAATCTTAGGTTTTTAGAGCTGAAGAAAGTACTTTCCGGTCCTATGCCAGATGTTTTATCTGTTTGTAAATATTAGTGAGTAAATATACTGAGTAAATACAATGGAAACCTCTTTATGTAATGTTCTGGACAGGAGAGGTAAAGTTTATCCTCCAGGGTATACTCTAGCCTTGGCCAAACTATACCTGGGGTTAATCTGGACAGGTTTTGTTACACTGGTTTTGATGTATAGACCGTCCAAAAGGGTTGGATTTTCTTAGCAGTTCTACAAACTATGAGAAAGTGCATCTGGTGCTGAAGCCCATTCAGAAAGGCCATACTAATACTTAGGGCATCGGCTCCTGTAGTTTTACGCACATCATCTCATGTGTCTTAACAGTAGGTTAACAGTAGGAACTGGAAGTGTGTGGTTGTGGTGCTGTTCTACTCCTGTTTTCCAATGAACTTTACAAAATATGAAAGTGTTGGTTTGTTTAGAAGGAAATTGCCTTCTGTTTTTTTGGTAAGACACTTGATGGTCTTGTGATGATGGTGTACATCAAGCCTATGTTGTAAGGCTTGCAAGGATGTACAGGTGCTGCCCCAAAGGCCAGTTTTAGTCTGTCTGCTATGTGTTCATTTCTGAGTGGTTTTCTGCACAAGAAGATGTGTCCCTTGAGTTCCCCATAGCAGTAACACTTAATGTGAGAGTGTGTAATTCTGAAAGTGAAAGACAATTTTTGTTTATTACAGCTTTGCTTGTATGTTAAATATTTAATGTATTGAATATAAGGTGCATTGAACTGTGTTATATGTTGTTATTTCTGCATTTTCACCACATACTGGGGTCAACAGCTACTTTCTATGGTTTCATTACATTCACAGCATCTGCTGTTGTAATGCTAGAGTGTCCGCCAAGGCGTCTGACCGACCAAGAGGCTTGGACCTCCAAGGGGTTTCATCAGCTGGAGACTTGGGGAGTTGAAAAGGTCCTTACATGCTATAGGCTACATTTTGGACAATCTCATACCAAAGGCATTGCCCTTGAAGTAACAGCAGTTAATGTTGCTATGATGGTCACATGCTATTGTGTCTTGGTGATCCTAAATTGCCATAAAACTCTGTTGTTAGAAATAAAACTAGTGAATGAACCAGGGAGTGGAATGTGTGAATGGATTCTTTTTCTCTTAACAGGTTCTCTCTCTCTCTCTCTCTGCGCTGACCCTCGATTCAGCCTCCCTTTCCCCTCCCCCCTCTGGCAATTGTTTGCCATGCGAAGTGGTTAGAATCCCCTGCGCTCAGAGCAGGCTTCTGTAAGACCAGCTCTCAGCACTAGATAGTGCTGTTTGGAGGTCACAGCGAGCCGGTTTTGTCTCTGCTGTTGATGATTCACACACCGGCACTGTAGCACAGTTTTTTTTTTTTTTTAAGAACCACTTATGAAGAGGGTCTGTGTCCTTTGGTTTGCAAAGATATAAATGATGTGGTGGGGAGATGGCACAATTTGCATGTTTTTTTGTTTTTGCCTTTTTTAGTAGGTAGGCTACAGTCTACAGGCTATTAATAACTTGTGAAAACCTTAACTGATAAAAAAAACTAACAAGTGAAAGCCTTTTGTGAAGTAAAGTAATTGGATTTAGATGTTGTTTTGTTATTCGTTGAATGTTGCTTTTCTTTGTACTGTTAAAGCAAATGTTGTTGCCAGTACACAATTTCAGATGCTGCTGCTGGTGCTGCTGTGTGTGTCAATTTCAGAAGATGCTGTTGATGTCATTTTAACTTCCCCACACTATCAAGGGGTCTCTAACTGATCTGTCACTAAGAGCATTGTCATTTTCAGCAGGGCTTGTTTATCCTTAACTCTGGAGCGCTTGAAATGCGTGTTTTGCCTGCCGATGGTGAAAGCTACTCATAAGAACCTGCTTGGCATCTTGGTTCAAGCCAGCGGAGAGCAATGCCTGTAAGGTCATCAGGAGTCTTTCCTGTCTTTCTTACTCTTTCTCTCCGTTGTTGATGCGTTCAGGCAACATTCTTGAATGGAATGAGGAGGACTGGAGCTGCAAATAAGCTTGGAGCATGGTTTATGGATTTTTGTCTTGGTGTTGGACAGATTGTTGGTCCATTGGATGTAATTGCCAGTCACATTTGTTGATTGCTGCCACTTTGCTAAAATACTGAGGAATTTATTTGTCTTTGTTAATAAATGTTTGACTGAACCGGAGTCAGATAAAAAAAAAGATTCCCTAATAGCCTCATGGCGGGCATGTTGAGAGGGAAATTGCTTGGAATTATATGCTGCACCACAGTAGTAGTTTAGAATAATCATATCTCCTGTATCCTGTGTCAATCTCAAGTAAGGTGCCTACTTTGATCTTGTCTTGTGTCTGCTAAGATGGATCTTGCCAGACAAGGTTCAGCCGAATCAGTTCAACCATTGCCACAACTGTTGCAACAACTGTAAACCTAAATCTACTTCTCCTGCTAATGATGGTGGTACATTTTTGGTTGCTGTAAGAACATTTTTAGTCTGGCTCAAAAAAGCTCTTATGAATAGCCTCAATGTGACATATAGTTGTCTTTCAGTAATGGAGTCTATTCTTGTTTTAAAAAAAGCCATCAGTGCTTGCAACCTTCATTTAAAATACTGATTTATCCAACCGTGACATGAGAAGAATATCCAGTAACAAATCCCCAGCCCATAATAATAATAAGACTGTGATGGTGAAGTTCATGGGAAAGCAACTAGCAGGCTATACCGATGGCACACAAAGCTGGTGGTTAAGGGCTTGGGGTAGTGTGTGAAGTAAACTTCTTTAATAGCCCCTCAAAGTGCTTCCCCTGCAACTGTAATCTCAGTGCTACAGCAGCGCTCCGTGGGGAAAGACACCTGTGTGTGTGTGTGTGTGTGTGTGTGTGTGTGTGTGTGTGTGTGTGTGTGTGTGTGTATATATAGAGTTCAGCAGACTCCAAATGTAGCAGCAGGTTCTTGCCTCCAGTGTCTTCTGCGCTTACAGGAGTTCAGACTGTGGACTGAATGGAGTGTTTCATCAGAGATAATGGAAGGGAGCATCGTAGCCTTCTCTGAGTGTGACAGGGCTGTGTGTGTGTGTGTGTGTGTGTGTGTGAGTGTGAATGAAAGAGTGTGAACTGGCACAAGCATTCTTGCGGGAGGCTTTGCAACCGTTGCTATGAACATGGTTGTTTTTTCAGCAGACCTATAACACTGAAATCTTTCTTAGCTGGAATGGCTTTTCGTTTCAGGATACGTGATGTTTCTGGCATGACTCGGGGTTGTCCCTTGTGCTATGATGCTTTTTTTTGTGGAAAACCGTGAATAAATGCCACTAGAGGAGAATAAAATGATGGGGGACAGAACAGGAGAGGTGTTTCTCCGTCTTTGTCTGCCTTAGGAAGTGCTTGTCCGATTGTTCCGACATGAACGCTGTGGCCCCCAGGGTGTGCAGGTTGTACACATGGAGAGTATGTCTCAGAAACCACATCCTGTTCTTCACCGCTTTCTCAAGGCAAAAACTGGTGGGCTTGGTCACATGGTGCTTCTGTGGCCACCTTTTGAGATAAATTACATCTAAACATAATTTCACACATTTACTGTGCTGAATGGAAAGCTGCTGTAGTTTCTTTCACTTGTGTTGAAATATCTCTTGCATTATTGAATCTCATAAAACACCATAAAATCATGACCTGCTTAAAGGAGAACTCAGCATTGTGTTTTTTCTCGTCTTTGTGGTTGTGATTATTTGGAAATTCACACTCATGAAACAGTCACATTGTTAAGGACCTACCTTTTTATGGTTCAACTTATTTTGCAATTTTGTAGATGATGGACCTCAGATATACAGTAACCTACCAGCAAAATTTTATAAGTTATACTTACTGAAGTTTTTTTGTCAAAAAATGTTCACCCCCAACACATGTGTAATATGCAGTAGACTTTCCACATACTTGAACTGCAACATCACCCACCAAGAAATAGTAACAATACCTACATATACTGCAAACTGTATCATAGAGTGATTGAGTAGCATCTTTTTTTGACCGAGAACCTACACATGCAGAATGGAGATTGCTTATCTAGTTGTTATGCATACATATATATTTTTTATAAAGCTTTGCTTTTATTTTATTAGGCTAGGTGTTAGGGCTGTCCATTACCAATTGTGATAAAACATTTTTTAAAGCTCTCTTCAGAAAATGTAGTAAAAATTGATGTGAGGTACTTGGCATTATGTCTGTTAAATAATTTAAGCCTATGAGTGTGTAGTGGCCATGGGCTCTCCATGTTGACTCTCTCACCTACAATTATTTTTGCTGTATTTACCATGTAACCTTCAGTTACAAAACAAAGTCTTGCTGGTTTGAGAAATGGTTGCTGTCTTCCTCTTGTGATGCAACCAATATTGTTCAAACTGCCAATTAAAGCTGGGAAAAAGCAGGTTAAACAACACACAAAAAAGTTCTGCCTAATTTTATTGAGACGGTTGGGTTGTAGCAAGTCAGTGTAATATAAAGGATGGCCTTACATTGGTTGGATTTTGAAATAGATAAGGTGAATGGATGTTCAGTTGCATATTTTAAGAAAAAACTATGTAATCAACAGTAAACTGCACATAAATTTAAAGTAATGTTAGTGTATTGCTCCTTAAGTGTTTTTTTTTAAATCCTTTTTCAATGCTTTACCTTGTGTGAGAGTCCTGGTTGGTCCAAAGCATGCCCCAAGCTCACTGCTCTTACTTCAGTTCTAACCCTGATAAACACTATAGCCTCCGGACTTTAACTGATTCTGATGTTCAGAGTTCAATATCACAACTGTGCAGGGCTAAAGTGCCAAGAGGTCTTTTTGTGGGTTACCGTTAGTAGAGGTTCAGCCCGCAGTTGCTCCACCGATGTGGGGATAGATAGTTGGAGTGAGAGCAGTGGAGGAGGGCTGGAGTGAGAGCAGTGGAGGAGGGTGAGAGCAGCAGCAGCAGCGGTGGTGGAGGAGGAGGGCCGATGCAGGCTGATGGCTGTGCTCACGGACGCTTCACCACCAGTAGGTGGAGTCTCGATGCTGGCTGGCCTCAGCTCAGCTGACGCATGAATAATGCCACATGCGGAGCTTTGTGAGGGTGGCTGGCCAACCTTCCTCATCCTTATAATGCAGCCTGGACGCTTTTCTGGCTTGGTGTCTTGTCCATGAGTTTGTCAAGTCAAGTCAAGTTTATTTGTGTATGAAATGCGCTATACAAAGGCAGTTCAATGTGCTTAACAAAAATAAAAGCAACGGACAATATAAAAGTTTGTTCAATGGTAATGGCTTTTGAATGTAATAGGAATGTTTTACCTGCTTGTAAGTGTTTGAGTCTCTGAGCCCCCCCCCCCACCTCAGTGATTAACATGATGGAGCTGTTTAAAAAAAGGAACTGGCTTTGGCACCTCCCAAACCACCTTAGTCGTCATCAGACATTTCCCGTAGTTTTGAACTTGATACTACAGAGAGTCCTGTTTCCGTGCTTACGGGTGATGATGTGACATCTTTTCCTCTTCAAATGGCGATGGAGTTTGGCCATCTCGTCTACCTGTTGGGTAGTTCAGGTTGCTTTTTTTAAGGTTTTGTGTACATATATACGGTTTTAACATCTTTTAGGTTTGTCTGCATTGCAGGGCCCTAGGCAGTGAGCAACTGTGAGGGCATTGAGGGCAGCTGAGCAGCTGTTTTGATATTTTGATGTATTATTTATTGTGGCTAAGCCATGTTTTGCGATATCATCGTATATTGTGATATTTTTGTTGTATTTTGGGCAGCCCTACGTTTCATCCACACAAGGCTTTACAGCACAGATGAGCTCACTTCAGTGCACTTTCACTTAGTAATTTAGTCATTATCTGTCTAAACTTTTGACGCTATTTATGAATGAAGCTTGTTTGACTGACATTCTTAAAGTGTAAAGGGCTGGAGAAAAGGGCCATAACTTTTTCTTTTTAAAAAACAAGATGTAAAGAATTTCTTGCAGACTGTAACCTAGTTTTTTGGGGCTGTCTGTATTTCTTTGTTCAGGAGTTGAAAGAGTTATGAAGCAGTAACCCAGTGGGTGTGTCAGCGAGTTATGGAATTAATAATGCTGTAGTATTTTAAATAGATGTGTAGAAAATGGAAATGTATACTTACTGACAACGCTGTAAATAATGTTGTGCAGAGTTGTGGTTGTCAAAATGTGCGTAATGTCAATGATAAAAAAAAAAAAACAAGGTGTCCTACTAGTAATTTCTGTGCGTGTCAGACCAGGTAGCCTACTAGTAACTTCTGTGTGTCAGATAGAGATCTGAAGATATTGTTTTGCATTTAGGAATGAAAGTGAAGAGGTAACACCATATCTTCTTGGACTGGAATGAAGGCTATAGCCTCGGTATTGTTGGCCATTTTAATGGGGTGTCCTTATATTAAAAGCTTCTGACCAATTGCACAGTCAGTAACTGAGTCATTTGGGAGTCAAAGGAGGAAATTTAGTTGGAACTGTTAGCTTGCTCAATACGTGTGTGTGTGTGTGTGTGTGTGTGTGTGTGTGTGTGTGTGTGTGTACTACTTTTACAACACCTTCTTTTTTGTAGGTGTGTGCTGTAGGCTGATTACCCCAGTGCTGGTAAAGGAATACACATCAGCTTGTTGTATGAAGTACAGCTGTTAATTATCTGGCTTGTGGACGCTGATGATTTGTTGCCTCCATCCGATGTGGAAATTGGGGCCGCTTGTCTTGGTCATCTTTACATGACTTCATCTTATCTGTTATGTGTGTTTATTGTTTGACACTTTTACTGGGGTGACGGTGGCTGAGGGGATACAGGGGTCGCCCAGCAACGGGAGGGTGGTTGGTGTGATTCCATCTTCTCCTCACTAGGTTAAAAAGTCCTTGAGCAAGATACCGCCTGCTCCTGATGTGCTGACTATCACCTTGAATAGCAGCCTTTTGGTGGGTGGGTGTGGGTGTGTGTGGGTGTGGGTGTGTGTGGGTTTGTGTAGGTGTGTAAGCATGTTGGGTACTAGGCTGAGTATATAAAAGAAGTATACTTTTAAGCATTTTACTGCTCTACTTTAAAGACCTAAAGTTATGGTTGTAACTGGTACGGTAGTTATTGTAAACTCTGTTTGCATAACAGACTTGAGGACCTGACTTAAAATATTAGTACTACCAAGTATTAGTCTTGCCAATACTAATACATAAGTCTTAGTATTTGTTCAGAATAGCTTCCTTAAATCCTGAGGTGGACTTATCAAATGTAATTCTACAGCTTAAAAAATGCTTTACCTGATCGTTAGATCCTGAAATGCAATACTTAGTCTCCACTTAAGTCTGCTTTTAGCTGTGCTGGAACCACACTGTGTAGGCCCTTTTAATACAGTTGGACTTGCCTAGTAGTGCACAAACGGATCTGTGGTTTTCGCCGTTCCAACCCTCCAGCTTGACAGATCGCCTAACGGGGGGGTGGTGGTTCTCCGGGCTGAGAATAGTGCAGGCAGCCGGGGATGGAAAGTGCTTAATGGTCCAGCGGTGTAGTATTGTAGGAAGTGGTCGTTTGTTGCCGTGCTGTCCGGGGCCGTGTGAAAATGACTGAGTGCTGCTGGCACTTGTCCCTCTGCTCCTCTGTCAGCTGTCTGGCGAGGGGGCTCGCCGCTCCTGCTGAAACTGGCTCAGATGACTCGGTGATTCACCATTTCCCACTCCTGCTCAAAGGGGTCCTACATCACTGTGTGTGTGTGTGTGTGTGTGTGTGTGTGTGTGTGTGTGTGTGTGTGTGTGTGTGTGTGTGTGTGTGTGTGAATATTTGTGTGTGGCGATCATGATACTCTGGATAGCTTTTTAAACTTCTGTGAATGTTCCGCGTGCGTGCATGTGAGAATTCTTGTGTGTGGCGATCATGATACTCTGGGTAGCTTTTTGAACTTTTGTGAATGTTCCGCAGTTCCTGTTGGAATGTGCTTGTCATGAGAGTGACTGTGTATGTTTTGATGTTTGTGCCAACTGCTACTGATACAATGAAAGAGCTATTGCATAAAGAAACTTTTCCAATATCATTGACAACGTGCACTTATCAACAGTTTGCTGTGTTTCCCGCAGAGAAGGGTTGGGGAGGTGTGGAGTTTGAATGTTTGAGAAATATATCACTCAAATATGTTATTTGTTAGTCCGTTGTGTAATTTTTTTTTTTTTTTTAAACTTCTCAGCTGGAAAGAAAATTGAAGTGTTCATTGTCGTACATATTCCTATAAATTCATTATCAAACTGTAAGCCCAAGTCTAATTTTATTGTTCTGCTGGGGCAACTTAATTAAGGTGGGAAGGATGTGTTGTTAAGGTGGTGCCCTCAACTATAAAGCACTCGAGGAAGCACCGTCATTGAGAGTGTCCCTGTATTAATTGTCTGGGTACCCCACATCCTTAAAATCCACTTTAACGCTTATTTATCCTGCCAGTACCATCAGTAGCCAACAAGTCTGGTAGCAAGCTGTTGGACATACAAGAAGCTCCAAGGGTGCTGACTAGTAATGTACTGGCATCCCAAATTTTCTTCTTGCTCTTGTGGGACAAGATGGGTCTCGCACCTGCAGTTCCAAAAGCGCTTGGTGCCAGTCTGAGTGTTGTCAAAGCATTAAAGTGACCCAGACCATGCAGTGCTGAAGTCCTGGTGTGCAGTATTGTGAGAAGTCTATAAATGAGTCCACGAGTCTGTACACACATAAACATGGTTGCTGTGTTGCAAAGGGGGTGTTGCAGTTCCAAAATTGCCACTCACTCTTTCGGGATAAGATGGGTCTCTGAGACCCTATAACTTCGAAAACGCTCATTTTGTATACATGAGTCGGTGAGTCTGTAAACATCGAAACATGGTTGCTGTGTTTGTTAAGTGAGTGTTGTCGTTTCAAAATTGCAACTGCAACTGCAACTGCAACTTTTAAAAAAAACGCTCAGTGTACAGCTCAGTGTACATAAAATGATGAGTTTGTAAACGTATAAACATGGTTGCTGTGTTGCTAACAGAGTGCTTCTTTCTGCAGCGTTTGGGAGATGTGAAGAGCAGCCAGAGGGAGGCGACGTTAAGCGATCTGTGCATCCTCACGACCCCCCCACCCTCCTTCAGCATGAATGGGGATATGCCTCATGTGCCCATCACCACTCTCGCTGGGATCGCTAGCCTCACAGACTGTAAGTAACACGGATGTTAACGCCTGTCTGTCTGTCTGTCTCTCTATCTCTCTCTGTCTATCTCTCTGTCTGTGTCTGTCTCTCTGTGTCTCTGTCTGTCTGTCATTCTGTGTCTGTCGTATGTGTCATACATTTAGCTCTTGTGCGCACACTGTGACAGGCATGCTTGCACACTTTTACACACACATACACACACACACACACACACACACAGACACACACACACACAAGCACACTTTTGTCACCACTCCTGCTGTGATGACTATGCTGAAAGGGTGAGTCAGTATGCACTTGTAAATATCCCATCACAGATACAAGTGAGTGCGCGCTGGGAGGCTGTGAGGAGCATGTACATATGCTCACTGTGGGAACACTTGAATGCTCACTTACGCAGCGCAATCCCTTGCCGGTTGCACCTGTGTGGATGTCACACAGGCATGCGTAGCACACGTCATTCATAATGAACACATGGCTTGTCGAAGCATTTATTAACACACACACACACACACACACACACACACACACACACACACACACACACAGTGTGCCTACTACTACTACACAGGCTATTCCCATTCATTATTGGTTTTCAACATTTCACCGTCATGCATCAAAATTCTGGTGTTTTTGGCAGTAAGGGGGCAGTAAACAGTGTTTTGTTAGGTTGTGGATTTCTATGCTTATTATCACAGTGGTATGCTGGTGAAAGATGTATTCACAGAGTATTTCCACTTACTGTTGGTTAGCAGTGATAAGCACAGCGATAAAACTTTTTAGTTCACCAGCACCAGCCAGCTTTAAAATGTGCAAGCAAAGCATAAACCAAGCTCTGCAGTATTCACCTTTGTATTCATAGCAATAATTTCATTTTGTGTTGGCCACATCAACTTATTTTTGGAAATACAGAGGCAAAAGGGTAGTTTTGATATGGTGAGATTTTCAAGTGACAGATGACAGTGCTTCGTTTTCTGTGTGTCAGTTTTGTAATATTATAGTGTCTTATTGGGACTGTGTACCAGGAGCTGACACATGCTGTAAGGCCTAAGGTGTTAATTTTGCCAATGATGATCATTAATGGCTTGCTGAGAAATGTAGGAAATTGAAATCACATTTTCTATAGTTCAGTCTGTGGTTGATCTGGATACAGTGCTGAGTACAGTACATTATGCTACCACCTATGGGTGTACAGTATTGCTGTGGTGGACAGTTAACCAGTCACACCTTAAACACGGAAGAACAATCAGACGTACCAAAACGTTACCTGCATCGACATGTAGGCTATTAGCTGAACCAAAACTTATAGAAATACTTGAAAAGGAGGCCTAATGATGCCCAATTACCCTCTTTTGTTGCACTTCACCATTAAAGGTGTGACAGGAATGTTGGGAGGATGAACATTCTAAAGAATGTTGTTGTTCATAGAATATAATGTGTCATTTTAGAATCGTACATTGTTGTAGATCACATTCTTATTGTAGGACGTTCAAAAACTCACACCTTTTAATGGGTTGACAGTAAAAATAAAATAAAAGTAGGGCAACAGGCAGATGGTAGGCTACAGTAAGGTTCACATGGATCTTTTCAATGTCATGCATCAAAACTCTGGTGTTTTTGCCAGTAGGGGGGCTTATTATCACAGTGGTATGCTGGTGAGAGATGTTTTCATGTGAAGTGAGGGAGGGAAAAAAAGTAAAAGTGGAAGCACTGCAGAGCTGTAGACGGTAAAATTAAGAGATGGGGATCTTCCCTGGAAATGTCCCGATCGACACAAGCAAAGTCGCTGTTCAGTACATTTTGCGGAATGTCACACCTTGCTAGAAAAGGAACTATTATTTATCCGCCAGCATGGGTTGTAGGTTCTGCATATTTACATGGCCACAACACAAATATATATTTACATTTGTTGAGTGGAAGATGACCACTTCTTACCCCGGATTAGCAGTCAGACATTCTATGTCCTTATTATTTTTGTAGCATTTACACATTAATTTGCATGACTAATCTTCAGGCATGTTAATTAATGCACTCTTTAGCATTTGTCTTGGGTTGAATGAATGAATGAATTAATTAATGAAATGCACAAACCCACTGTGTGGCAGGCTGGCAGGCAGTCAGGCAGGGAGGCAGACAGACAAACAGACGGACGGACAGTTGGGTAGGCGGGCAGGCAGGCACTACCACTGGCCCAACACCAGATGTCAGGACCACCTCTGCTTGCTTGTTGTCCTTGCTTAGGGAGAGCTTTGCTCGCTGGGCCGTCACCTGTGTGTAGTGTACACTTATCTGCCACCCTACATGGTGTCTTAAGACAAGGCTCTTATTTTTTTTATTGCACTGCACAACAAAAGTTCAGTTGAATAACATGACTGAAATAGAGGTTCGGACAGAGTATGGGGTTGTAGCCGGTGTTGTGTACATGCTGGAGCTTGCAGCCTGGTGCCGAGGTGTGGATGATGGCTGTGTTTGTTAGTCAAAGCTGAATACACCCCCAATGCAAATTGCAGCCCATAAGGGAAGGTGTACACTTAATGATCTTTTGGACTGGAACCAGTGACCTCGATGGTGCTTGCACTTTTGCTCCAGCTGCTCAGCTTTAGAAAGCTCCGGTGATGCTCTGTGTGCTGCTACATTTTCCTGCAGCTCTGCTGATGATGGAGAAGGCCGAGTGGCGAGACATTACGCACTGCTAGAGGCCTCAGGCACAGAGAGAGTCTGTCAGTGTTTGTAGGGTTATCTGTCCTCTGTGCCAGTCATCCCTGTTACTTACTCTTGCAGGGTCTTAAAGAGCACTGTGCAGTGTGGAGGTGCTTTATGTAGAAACAGGCCGTGACCTCTGGTTCCTCACTCAAACTAGACATTGGGGCTGCTTGATTATGGGGAAAAAATGATCATTTTGATTTATTTTGATTAATAATGAAAGTCAAGATTGTTTTAGGTGCTGTTATTAAGTATACATGTATTTCACCCGAGAGATCAGAGAATTTCCTTGAACTTTGCATTTCACTCTATTTCCCTTTATATTTTGTTTGTGTGTTACTCACTGACCAACCCAGAATAAAAGCCTTATCGTGCAAGCCTGCTTACAAAATGGAATGTGACAGTAGTTATTTAAGCACTATTATTGCTGTTTTTGAGATAATTATTGAAATCACCAATTGCATAGTTTTTCAAGACAACCTACCTCCAAGTCTCTGTCCTAAGGCTTAACAGTGTTATATGCAAGTAATCATGTCCAATCAAATGGTCCTCGTATGTCACTAGAGAAACATGTGGAATTGAAATACTGATTTCACTGATGAGAGTAATACAGCCACAATATTCATTTTGAAACGTAATATATAGCTCACAAATTTGGTTTGTCTTTTCATTCTGTCTTTTGCTTCTTGGCTCTAGAGAGCAGAGTGAGGCTTTTACAATATTTTGAATTTGATTGCAGTACCAGTTTTGGCCACAATCATACATATAGCACTGTGACAGATAACCTGGATTCAGAAGCTACAGTCCAGTACCACATATTTGTTCCATTCATTCACTGAATCAGCTGAATCTTCTTAAAAATTAAACCCTTTACCTGGCTGAAGAATTTGCTAATATCACCTTTATCAAGTGCTCACGGAGGCTACAATTGATTTGTGCGTTATTTGGAATGAGTGTTACTGAATTGTAGCTTCTGAATCCAAGTTAGCCATCACTGATACAGCATGTTTAAGCCAATGACTAAACGTGTGAGAAGTATCTGTGTAAGTATGAGTCTTGTTGTTTACGTGTGTAAAAATGTTTTTTTTATTTTCTGGTGCAGTGTTGAACCAGCTGCCTCTGCCCTCCCCGCTGCCTGCCACCACCACCAAGAGTCTCTTGTACAATGGGAGGATCGCCGACGATGTGGGCTGCCTGCTGGCCTGCCGAGACGAGACGCTGGTGTCCCAGCTGGTCCACAGTCTCACACAGGTCTCTACCGAGCACATGTAAGTGTTTCGCCAATGGGTCTCCAGTGGACACACAGACACACTCTCTCTCTCTCTTTCTCTCTCCCTCTCTTACTCACTCACTCACTCACTCACTCACTCACTCACTCACTCACTCACTCACTCACTCACTCACTCACTCACTCACTCACTCACTCACTCACTCACTCACTCACTCACTCACTCACTCACTCACTCACTCACTCACTCACTCACTCACTCACTCACTCACTCACTCACTCACTCACTCACTCACTCACTCACTCACACGCAAACTTTCAGATCTTCTACACTTTGAGGGTTGAGACCATATTGGCAGAGTTATTTTATAGAGTACTCCTAAATTAGACCAAAAGGATTTCTTGTGTTTTGGTGAGTCTCATGCGTGAGCTTGCTTTTAATGACCTCTTTGATTTGTTAATGAGTGTGCTTTGGTATCAGCCTAAGATCTGTTGTGGTAAATCAACAAGTGCCTCATAGCCTACCATAAAGAATGATGACTAAATAAAGAAATTTAACAAAGGCCACAAATTAAGCAATAACACAGCTACCCACTGAGTCAATATCTTTGCCTGGTTTTTTAGAATGCCTCTGTAGGATGGAGTGTTCGTGAAGACATAAGCTAATTTAATTTTTCAATAAAAGTGTTGCATGCAATTCAGCACTGAATAGGTTGTGATGGTTGGTTTGTGGCGTAATTGTGTCCCTTACAAGCTCCACAATTATTTCCTCATGATTGAGATGCTATCTTTTAACTGTTTCTATGGCTGCATTGTAAAATGTGGATTTAGAAAAAAAAACTGCTATTCGTCATTAGTTTGGTCTTGGTGGTTTTAGGACTCTCTTTGACTTTGTTGTGGAGGTAATAGTAGTGGATAGTAACGCTATTTGGCTTTGTTGTTGTTGTTAATTGCGCTAAGTAACAAATACCCCAAACAGCCCTATTAGGAAGAGTTTTTCCTAAATCTTTCGTTGTACTAATCTTAAGATGGTTATTCGACACTTGATATGGGAAGCCCCCCTTTCTTCCAACTCCCCCCAAAAAATCACTTAAATGTTGTCTTTTTTCTATTTTTAAATGTGTTATACAGTCAGTAGAAAAGGATGCAGTAAAGGAGTTGAATGAATGAATGGATGAATGAATGAATGAATGAATGAATGAATGAATATGTCTGGTAAAACTTTTGTGGAGAAAATGAGGAAATCATTTCTGATCTGAGGTCCACATTATGGGTAATGATGATTAGAGCAGTGGTGGTATGTCTGTACTGACAAAAAAACATCTTTATGAGCGCATAATAAGCCTTGCTCCAGGGGCTCTGAATCTTGCTCATTGTTGTTGTTGTCCTTTTAACCATTGTAAAGGTGGCTAATACTGACCATGTTTTTTGTGTGTTATTTTTATTTTTATTTCCTGCAGAGAGCTGAAGGACAACCTGGGCAGCGATGACCCGGAGGGGGACGTGCCGGTGCTGCTGCAGATGGTGCTGTCCAGGAACCCCAACATCTTCAGGGAGAAAAGTACATTACATTACATTACTTTACATTGCATTACATTGCATTTGGCAAAAAGGAGGACATAAGCAACAGAGGTGTAAAAGGACACAATAGACAAAAGGAGTAGGGACACAGTAGACATATGTACTTCTGCATAGGGACAGAGAGAGAGAGAGAGAGAGTTGGATTAGTGTTTGTTAGTTATATTAGTTTTGTTAGGAAGGGAAGCAATCTCGGAAGAGAAGGGTTTTTACAAGCTTTTTAAAGATAGGGAGGGATGTTGCTGTTCTACGAGTATGGCCGCCCGCCACTTTGGGGTTCAGGCTGGGCTGCAGACATTGCTCTCTCGACTCCGAGCAGCAGCAGCAGCAGCATGGGGAGCGCAGCGCCTTTTGGGGTCTCTCTCTGGGTGGCACAGTGGCCCACATGGTGACCTCTTAACCTTTGTTGGGCTATCCGTGTGGGTCAAAGGTCAAATCTCTCTGATCAGAACGACCTTTGGGATTTTATTGGTTTAGATGAGTGAAAAGTCAAATGCTGGTCAACGCAACTGAATGTGAAGGCACAACAGAGATTTCAGGGCTTTTCTTGTAGGTGTATTATACAAGCATCTGCACAGAATGCAAAGAGAGTTCAGATTCTTTATTTGTTGGGAACTCAACATTAATCTGCCTTTCATTTAGTCTAGAGAACTTGACAGGCATTTACATGCATGTGTTCAAAAAAGGTCTAGATAATATCTCAAAAATATATTGGAGCTTCTTGTTTTTGTTCTTGTTTGGTTGGTTGGATTTGGAGAAGGATGACAAAGCACCCGCTGTGGTGCCCTAGAAGCTTGCCTGGACTTGTTCGAGTGTAGTGCAGAGACGATCGATATTTCTTTGGGGGGTGGGTGGGGGGGTATACTGTATATATACACACACATGAGGTAGCACACCAACAGATGGCGTTGCAAGACAGAGGCAGTGAAAGAACAGTCAAGCCAGCTGCAAGTTTCAGAAGTGGCAGAATGTGTTGATATAACACTGAGATAATCTGTGTTTTCTCCGTTTTTCCAAGACTGGTACGTCTGCTTTTTTCCTTGTTTTATACCTCAGAGCATTTGGCTATATCTGTGTCTTCTGCTGTGTAAGCATCTTTAGCAGTCCTGTAATGTTTTGGAGTTAAGTGAGAGATTATGTGCTATGTTGCCTTTGCTGTTCGTCAGCTGATTGTGGATTACTGTTAGGTTAGTTAGGTAAGTTATTTAGTTAAATTCTAACAGGGACTTTGTACCAAATACATTAATCACATGAGGAGAGAAGATGCTTTATACCGGATGTAACAACTTGCTAATTTCCATATGCAGTCTTGGAGCAGGTGGGGTTTACAAACATGTTATTTTGAAGATTTTTGTTTCTCAGTTGTTGGTACGAGGAAGAAGTTGTGCGATGTGTACTAGAGTGGCTTGCATGAACGCTTGTGCTTGTAGCATGGTCACCACCCTAACGGTCATAGAATAGCTGATGGTTTGAAGTGAGGTTGTTGTGGTTAGTCTCCATCTGAGGCAGAGTCTAGAGTCTGATGCAGGGCTCCCCAACATGGTGCCCACAGTCACCAGGTAGCCTGACAGGAGCTTGTGCTTCACTTTGTTTTTTACAGAGGGTCTGGCTGTGCTGCATTGAGAAACATTTTCTTCCTAGAGGCGTAAACTCTGCTGAAGTTTAAAACGATGAGATCTGCCTTTACCCAATCGCTAAGGACATGCAGTTAGTCTGGCTATAAGCCTGCCTACGTACTACAATTCAAATGTGGCGCACAAAGTTGGCATCATCACTCACAAACACTCCCACTGTCTGCTGATTGGCTAGGCAGGATTTTGTGTTTTAATGTTTGAATAGCAGATTTTATTAACTACAGTTGATTAAAAACAAACAATCATACATATTGTCATTTGAAAAGGGATGTTAATACTTTTATTTAGTAGACTATTTTGAACAAACAGCCCTAAGTACAGATTCTGGTCACCTGTATGATGGTTGTAGGACAGCAGAGTTGGAAATGAGCCTGTTTAGGTGTGATTGTTACTTTAGACCCTTTGAGCGTTTCTTGTTGGAGAGGCATGTGCTGTCTAGGATCAGTGTTCTAGAGTAAGTCTGATGCTGCTCATCTGTGTAACTGTCATGGAATAACTCGAGAAGCAAGTCTGTTTAGGTGTGACTGTTACTGAGGGAGAGTCTCTGAGTATTTCTTGTTGGAAAGGTGCTCTCATGGATCAAACATTGGTATAATAGTGGCCATAGGATTATGGAGGGTTTGGAGCGAGTCTGTATAGGTGTAACACTGGGGTGGGGTGGGGGGGGTGGAGCCCTTGAGGATTTCTGGTCCGAGAGGGAGGGGCTGGGCTGTCTGGGATCGGCCAGGCGCTGCTGCTCCCCCCGCTGCTGCTCCCCCCGCTGCTGCTCCCCCCGCTGCTGCTGCTCGGTTGTTTTCAACAAGGAATCAAACTGCAATGTGTGACCTGTACTCTGACCTACATCCTGCTCTTCTCAAAGAACCTCCGTGCTTCATTTTCTTATGCATGGCTCTATGTGTTATTTTAGCTGTGTTTGTGTGTGTGTGTGTTTGTGTGTGTGTGTGTGTTTGTGTGTGTGTGTGTGTCTGTCTGTCTGTCTGTAGTTTTTCCCTAATGTGTGCCACAAGAGGTTGTGTTGCAAGCTCAAGTCCCCCCCGGCTTACACTGAGTTGGCAAGCTTTTGTTTTGTTTTCATTCAACGTAAACATAACCTACCCCCTTCACCACCCAGTACAATATCTGTTTTGCCAGTGATGCTCTCACTTATAGTTGTGTAATACACAAACTGGACTGGAGAGAGTGTCTCGGCGATCTGGCAGTTAATACCATGCGAATCTGTTGGTCCGTCTGGGAAGTCTTGAGTGCGGACACGCTTTGCTGACTTTAATAGATTTTTCTTTTTCTCCCCCCAAAGTGACACTGATCTGTGCGGCTTCCCCCAAGAGCACCCGCAGGTCTGAATTCCCACAATGCAACAGCCAAATAGAGTGGAGCCAGTCCAGTGCGTGCGGCACTCCCAGCACTGTGTTGAGAGACTGGCTTTAAAGCAAGAGTGTCTTTTATATTTCCTGTGCACTGATGGTGTAATTGTGCCTGTGTGGAAGCCCCTGAAATGGCCTTTACAGGAGCCAGAGACTAGTCTTGAGTTCTGTCCACATCTAGAGAGAAAGCTGAAAGAAATGTGGCATGTCTAGGAAAATAACTGTATGAAAAGGCGATGATGTGTTGAGGGACACTTATTGCTATGGTTACCACCTAAATATCTTGTAAACACACACGCTTGTGTGCCACTGTTTTGTGTTCTTCAGTTTGTAGTGGTGTAGACTACATCATTGCAATGTCTGAAGTATCGGCTATTTTACCCCTGGTGCCAGAACAGCATTGAGCATAAATACTTAAACAGTTAGGCTGCAGAAAAGAGGTACATACTACAGATTTTATACATGTGCTAAGTGACATATTACATGGCTAGTGTGCAGGGTTTTAAAATACTTTGTATAGACTTTAGTGATACTAACTTGATTGTACGTCATCGTCATATCCAAATGCCCTTTCTGAGACGCTCATTCTGTGCGAGTGCATCTCAGCGGGAAGTGTTGCACTTAAGGTGCGCTCTGTACTGTTGCATTATTTGCCAGAAATATAAAGGCTAGTCTGGCGGGGGAGAAAAGATAAGCACAGTAGCACATGATTGAGCAATCCCCCAGGCGCCCACCAAGTCAGGCTGCTGTGACTTCACCTTCCCCGCAAGTGTAAAGTCCCATTATGGAGGACTGAGGTCTCGGTGAGTGGCAGACAAATATATTGGCGTGGGACACAGTGTCACAGTGCGTGTTTGCCATGACAAGTCTCACGCTCTCGAGCCAGTCACGCTCTCAAAACAAGTTTTTTTTTTTTTTTTCTGCGGGTATGGAGGCGGGATGTCAAGTGTAAGCTGGGGGTACGGCATGTCATTGTAACAAACCTCTTAAGCGTAACAGTAATGTTGTTGATTTCTTTATTGTGATTGTATTTGTTGTTGTTGCTTTTTTTGGAAGTCTGTCTCTGGTTGAGGCCAACAACACCTCAGACAGCATTTTTTTGATTTCCCAGCTGTAATTTATATTTCTGTCATTTGTCATAAAGGTATCATGCAACAGCAAATGGTCTCGCAGTATAAGATGTCCCAGAATTCCATGCACGGAAGCCCGGCATCAACAAACTACCAGCAAACCACTATTTCACACAGTCCTTCCAGGTAAGGCAGCATTGTCCAATGTGTGCATGTTAAGGTACTGCTGCTGTTTAAGAGAGAGTGTGAGACTGCGTTGGTCAGCTGTGAAGTGGCTGCACTTCATTGTTTACATTTTGAGTAACCTCCATGCTTCTGCTTGTGCTTGTGTATCCCCAGTCGCTTCGTTCCCCCACAGACGGGCACGGGGAGCAGGTTCCTGCCCCAGCAGGGGAGTCCGGTGCCCAGCCCCTACGCCCCCACGAGTCCTGCAGGGTACATGCAGTACTCACATCCCCCCAGCTACTCCCAACACCAACAGATCCAGCAAGGTAACTCCTATTGGGAAGACAACATCCTGTAACTTTACAGTTTCGAGTTATGAGCACTGGTAGAGAAAAGTAACAGCAGCAGTTATGTAGTCAAGGGTACGCGGATGCAGTTTTCAGGTGATTGTACTTCACCTAAATATTTTCATTTTTTGGTCTGATACTTAAATACTGTTTTTATTGTTTTTTTTCCCCCTACTCCACTACTATTGCTTGGCAGCTCAATTACTGTTAGATTTTGCAGGATGAATAATATAGGCTTTTAAAAAATACAAATAAATACATTAGTAATGAAATTGGCGATTTCCAACCTTTCTGCTTGTTGTCATCTTACAAAAAAGCTCTGTGTGGTCTGGGTCACATTTCAGATGCCTATGGGCTGTTCACAGCGCCACCTAATAGTGATTTTTTTCTCCTAAATTCCCAGATGGTTTTATTTCAATGAATATTTAAGCGAAGCAATATCTCACAACAACAACTAAAAAAAAACAAAGGTTAAGGAAAGTAAAACAAAAAAAAGCGTTTCGCTTTTGGACTTTTCCCACTCTTTCATTAATCATCTCACAGCCCGTCAGATTTATTTACTGTTGCTGTACAACTGGACATAAAGTATCTTAAATTTGATTCAGTTCCAACTGTTACAACAGCAGCATGCTGCTGCAGAGTATTGCCTTAGTGTGTATACATATAATATAGTTATCAAGTCACTATAACAGTGTCAGCCAAAGGAAGCAAACATTTGTGGTATATATACCTGCTTATACCTGTGTGCTTTTCATCAGGGAGAAATCTTTTATCCCAAATCATTTACTTTTTACCCAAAACAACCTCTTATCCTAACAGCTCTAAATCACTAACCACCCAACCATCACCTACTCTACCTGTATTCCCAACCAGTCACCCTGCATTTACCTTGTAATCTATTATGTTACTTGCTCTTGATTATTTTCCCTCGTCTTCCTCCTGTCCTCCTTTTATTAGTTGCTTTTGGTCATGTTTGGCTGGATCTGGTTTCAAATACATTTGGACTTCGCTAGGGTTACAGAAACCGATAATCAGTGTCCTTGCATCAACTGTGGACACACACATCTAACAGTGTTTTTTTTTTTTTTTTGTAGCAGTGTCAGTGGCCAGTCCCATGGTTCCCGGTGGCATGAGGAACATACATGACAACAAGCTGTCGGGTCAGATGGCCAGCAACTCAGCCAATCACAACTCCAGTGAAGACTACATGGGCATGGTCCACAGACCCATGAGCAGCGGGGTAAGCCCTCCAACTCTCCTCAGCAAGCACACACCACTCACCCCCTCTGATGTGGCCAACATCACACACGTTGGTTCATACAGTTATCCATGGACAGTGGACAAAAATGTCAGCATTTCCAAAAGTGTTAATTTCAGCTTCAAAGAGTAAAAAGCCCGCCACATATTTGTTACAACATTTTTCTGAACAAAATAATCATAATGTGCGCACAAAGTCGTCAAACGGGTAGATCAGCTAATTAGTGAAATCAACTTTGTTAAGTGCAAAGAAGGAAGAAGGAATACATGGCAGGGCTTTAACTTTCTGAAGCCGGTGTTGACACCTTGGTTCATTACCATATTTACCATGTCAGTCAAAAAAAGGCACTTAGCCAGGTGCTATGCTACTCCTTTCATGACTACTTACATTTCTGTACTTACCGGTTTGGTGTAGTTGGATGGAGTTTGCTAGCATCCATCCACTGATGTTGCCAAGGCGGGCAAAGCTACCGTGGTGTCTAACAAAGTTGATTATGCTTTATTAGGAGAGTGACCCCTCCATGAGAAACGCCTCATTCCCTCTCAGATCGCCTGTCTGCTCTCCTGCGGGTAGTGAAGGCACCCCAAAAGGTACGTTTTCTACCAACTCCTACGAACTCCACATACTCACTTAGAAAGACCTCACACAACTTCTACTAACTCACAATCAACACTTGCACACATTCCTCCACTCAGTTTCTGCAGAATTTGAGTGTTTTTTTTGTAAATTGTATTGATAAGGGTATGAAGGGTGATTAACATCCATCTGTTTTTAACTCAAGCCATCGGCTGTGTGTTAATGTCCGAGTGCCTAATGAGTCATATATCCTGTGTGTGTGTGTGTGTGTTCCAGCGGGGTCACGGCCGCCACTCATCCTCCAGTCCCCGCCCCCTTACACGTCCCCTCGCGATGCAGCCGCCGCCGAGATGCTGCTGGACTCGCCCGAGCAGCGCAACAAGAAACCGAGGAAACTGGTCAAGGACGAGGCGGCGGGCAACGACGGCAAGACCGCGCCGGCCATGTACGACATCGTCAGCCCGCCCTCCAAAGACTCCACCAAGCTCACGCTCAAGCTGTCGCGGGTCAAGTCGTCCGAGAGCGAGGCCCCCTCCTCCAACGCCGAGCTCCTCCCGGGCACGGAGCCCGGCTCGGACGCGGAGGGCGAGCTGCCCTTTAACAGCCTGCAGCAGTTCCGCGGCGGGCCCCCCCAGCAGGACCCCTCTGGGAGACTGGGCCCGGCCCACTGCCTCAGCGGCGGAGGGGGGGAGCAGTCGGGGTACCAGCAGGTGCCCGTGCTCCAGAACACGGGGGCGGTGCCGGGACGCATGACCGCGGGCAGCGGGACGCCGTACGACGAGGCGGAGATGGACGCACTGGCCGAGATCGAGAGGATCGAGCGGGAGTCGGCCATCGAGCGGGAACGGTGCTCCAAAGAGGTCCAGGACAAAGGTACCTGGATTTATGCTTCACATACATTTACAAGAATGTCTTACCACTTATGATAACCTGCTGCTGTTAGTCATGCATTGTCTCTATCTCTAAAACACACAAACATCTGTGTTTGACATATTAAAATGCTACTTCACTACATGTCATACACCTAGCATTTCTTTGTATGTGACAAACCTCACCCACTTCAAATTGTGGTTTAATCAAAGCAAACTAAATGTTGACCAGCTTTAGGTCTGGTATTTCAAGGATACAAGGATGTTTTATTGTCATTGCAGTGAAATTAGTGAATGGCAGCTGTATTTGACTTTAAACCCAGCCTTGTGCTCTAGTCCTAATGCATATGTCCCTCTCCTCCTCCCACAGATAAGCCACTGAAGAAGCGGAAGCAGGACTCCTACCCCCAGGAGCCTGGAGCCGGGGGCACCGCGGGGGCCACAGGGGGGCCGGGCATGGGCGGCGGGGGCAGTGCAGGGCACAAACTGGCCCCTCAGGAAGCTAGCGCAGCCAGCAACGGGGCCAACCGCCTGGCCCTCATGGTCAGCATCGACCTGCAGCAGGCCGGCCGGGGGGAGGGGCAGCTGGAGCCCGTGGCCACGCCTCTTCCCGCCCTGGAGGCCCAGCGGTGGCCCGAGGAAGGGGCGGAGCCAGCGGGGGTCCTGCGCATGCGCTCCAAGACAGACGGCGAGGTGCAGAGGGCGGACAGCCGGCCGGAGGTCATCAAGCAGCGGGCGGACACGCCGCAGAAACCGGGTCCCGACGGCCACGCCGAGATGCCCAGACACAAGCAGGACGGGCGGCACGACCGGGAGCGCGAGCGCGAGAGGGACCGAGAGGCCAGGCCCAGCTCCGAGAGGAGGTCAGACGGGTCGAAGCTCAGGCACGAAGGCAAAGAGGGCAAGAACCGGCCCGACACGCCGCGAAGATCCGACTCGGCCCGCGACGGACATCGGGAAGAGCGACACCGGGACAGGGATCGGGACAAAGACCGAGACCGCGAGAGAGAGCGCGACGGAGACTCCTCTCGCGTTCGCCGGCCCGAAACCCCGAAATCCTCAGACCGGCACGAACGCCGAGACCGGGAGCGCGATCGGGAGAAAGAAAGACGGTCCCGACCAGACGCCGAGGGACGCGAGCGAGACCGAGACCGAGAGCGCGACCGGCGGTCACCGGAGCAGCGGCGAGAGCGAGCCGACAGCCCCCGCGTGAAACAGGAGCGGGACGGCAGCCGCCCTCGCCCAGACCGGCCCGGCGGGAAAGACGCTGACCGACGCGGTGGAGGCGGCGGCGGCGACTCGGGCAAAAGCCGCCCGGACGCCAACAAACAGCAGCAGCAGCAGGGCTCTGACAGCAAACCCACACCCGAATTACCACCGTACTTGCTGGGCGGCAAGTCTGGAGCGCTGAAGAACTTCGTCATTCCCAAGCTGAAGCGGGACAAGGACGGGAACGTGATTGCGGACCTCCAGCGGGCGGAGGGTTGGAGCGAGCCCCGCGTCAAACTGGAGCGCATCGGCCCGGACAGGAGTCCCCCGCTGGACAAGGATCTCAAGAAAGGGGCCAAACCTGTGGTGGTGCTGCAGAAGCTCTCCCTGGACGAGGTGCAGAAGATCATCCGCAAGAGCAAAAGCAGGCCCTCCTTCGGAAAGTCATCCAAAGGTAATGTGGCGAATTTTTGGCTGTTTCTTTGCACTGCTCTGTTGGGTATTGATAAAGGCTTTCTCATCAACATTCTGATGAGCTTGGGTAGTCTCGGAGAACCCATAAGCACAGATGTAGATGATTCGAGACTGTCACTGAAGGGCAAGAAATCATTAATGTCATTTTTGGGGCTTGGTTTGGGAAGAACTGATGGGCATGATAAATTATGAGTTAATATAAATGATAACATCATTTCTGAAGAAGGTTGACTTTTTAAACCACTTCATCACAGTTTTTATTTGCTGATGACCCAATCTTGGTTGGCTTGAGTTAGACCCAAGTCATTGCTGTGGCATACACACATGTGTTTTGTTAAGTCAGGTCTCCCAATTTTTCAGCCTCTATATCTTGGTAAAGCCAGAGTGTGAATGCTGCATGTCACATTGTTAAATGACAACAGATGTTCGGACTAACAGCCCCTTTGTCAGCTTGTTAATGTTATTAATCTGGCATTGCATTTACATATTAATTGATGCATTGTAAACTAAATTGGGCCACTAAAAGAAAATTATGGGCAGTTTTTTTCAGGGGTTTGAGTCAGACACGTTTTTTTCACATCACCAATCTCAGACTTTTAAAAGGCCAAATTAGCTGAAGAGGGGCTGAGGGGACAGTTTGGAGCCATAGCACGTCAGGAGAAGCACTAAACTGAAATTGACCTCCTCGTCATGCCGGAGTCTGTCATGAGTTGTCACATTCCATGAAAGTGCTTGAAAACACCCATGGAAATGACTTGAATGCTTTTACTGTAATTGCATAAAATTGCTCTGGTCACCTGTTGGCAACTGTGTCAAGTAGCTCATAAGCGAGTCTTGTTCTCGGCCTTTGGTTGAGGTGTTTACCAAAAGGGGGGGAGAAAAATTATTGAAGTGCCGGCTCGATGTGTAATGACATTTTGAAGTTTTTCATCGGAAAAATCAGTGTTTCTGGCCACGGTTTGAGTTTTTGCCCCCTGAGGGATGACGGGCCTGTCTCTTCTCCGCGAGCAGGGGCGTATGATCAGAGCGTTCTCCGGGAGCTGCCTCCTCACCTGATGGCCGAGATCGAGTCCTCGATGCCCCTGTGCGA
This sequence comes from Setipinna tenuifilis, assembly GCA_030347295.1. Lineage (NCBI taxonomy): Eukaryota > Metazoa > Chordata > Actinopteri > Clupeiformes > Engraulidae > Setipinna > Setipinna tenuifilis. The sequence continues at coordinate 21,467,695 of CM059275.1, forward strand.
GCGGGTCAAGATGAACAAGCGCAGGCGCAGCACGGTCAACGAGAAGCCCAAGTACGCTGAGGCGAGCTCCGAGGAGGACAGCGACTCCTTCGAGCGTAAGTAGCCCTGCTCTTCGTCTCTGTCCAGAGCTCAGGCTGGGTATGTGCATCTCCATCCTCTTCCTCTCTCCTTTTTGTTTGAGATGTTGTCTCTTTCTTTTATGTTCTCCTTTATCTCATCTTCCGATGTCTATGCATTTTTTGGGTGCTTTCCAACCTTTCAGGGTGTACCCGCTCACCGGTGCAACAGGAATGTTGGAAGGCGGAAAGTTCTAAAAAAAAATGTTGAGGTCCATACAATATAATGTGGAAATGTTAAATCTTGCATTGTTATAAAACACGTTTTTTCTGATGCAGTGTTAAAGGACTCAAACCTTTAAACGTCAAACAAGTGTCATAATTTGATGAGCATCTTTGTCCATCGTCATATCATCCTCCAATCCGAGAGCTAGCCTAAATATTGACCTTTGACCCTTGCAATCCCCTTTTGTGTGTGTCACAGCCTCGCGGAAGCGGAATAAGCGTGACCGGGACAAGGCATGGGAAAGCGAGGAGCGTTCCGGAGAGCGGAGGGGTTCCGGGGAGCATCGGCGCAGCAGCGGGTTAAGCAGCCGGCAGCGGGAACGAACTCCTGAGGAATCCGACGAGGAGTCGCCCCCACCCAGCATGAGTGACAGTGAGTAGCACAAGGCAGATTCAGCCACACACAGGGGGGGTTTGGAGCTGCAGGGTGATACTCTGATAACTAGGCCACAGATACCACATAAAGTAGCCATGGTCCTTTTGCTGAGAATTCTGACAATGCTTGTCACTGGTAGAGGCAAAGGCTATATATCCTCTGCTGTAGGAGTCAGCAACTAGGTTTGGCCATTGTTCAATTTTTTTTGTAAACCGATAGATGGTGGGCCAGCACAAATTCTCAACATAATCTACAGCATAATATACAGGCCCTGAACAGCCCACCCAGTAAATGCAATGTCTAGGTTGTGCAGTGCATTAGGGAATAATATAGACATGTAGAATATGAAACAAACTGATGCATATTCTTTAGACTGAATTTGGCTACTCTTTACTAGCAAATTCAGGTTGCATAATATATAACTCTTGCTGATCCCTGCCTTGCTGCCTTATGAGATGGTATCAATTTGTATTTTTATTGAGTTTTCTTTCAGGGTAAAAAAACAGTTCATAACAGGTTGTACAGTGAAGGGTTAAATGATTTATATCATTCTTTTCAGTTGCCAGAAAGTTGAAGAAGAAAGAGAAACAGAAGAAGAGGAAGGCCTACGAACCGAAGCTCACCCCAGAAGGTAAACATAAAATAACTTTACTCTTGCTTCCATTTTTATTTCAGTAAAGCAATATGTGACTTCATCAGGGGTCTCCTTTGTGTAACCTAACGGGGTCTCGTTTGTGGATTGACAGAAATGATGGACTCCTCCACGTTTAAGAAGTTCTCTGCCAATGTGGACAATATTCTGGACAACCTGGAGGATGTGGATTTCACAGCACTAGGTACAAGTTATTGCTCATGCTCTCTGTGTTTTTCTTTTTTGTAGTCTTGGACTCTAAGTGATAGGTGCAAATGACTGTCTGGGATCAATGCTAAAACGATTCTGTGTTCAATGTCTGCAGATGATGATGAGATCCCACAGGAGCTGCTTCTTGGCAAAAATCAACTCAACGAGCTGGGCAGTGAGTCAGCCAAGATCAAAGCCATGGGCATCACTTACAGGGTAGGACTTGAAGACAATTGGCGGGTCCCACGGGATGGGCATGCTGCATTGCTCAACTGGTTTCTCTGACTGTTGTGTTTTGTGATCCACAGCTTCCATCTGACAAACTCGTGAAGGTGTTGAACATCTTGGAAAAGAACATTCAGGATGGATCCAAGCTCTCAACATTGATGAATCACGTAAGCATCCTCTCCTCTCCTTTCCTCTCCTCTCCTCTCCTCTCCTCTTCTCTCTTCTCTATCAGAGCTGTAGTACTCCACTATACTGTGCCAAAGTACTGTAACTTTTTCACAAATTGAATTATAAAAATAGTTGCTGCTTATTTTACTAATTGATTATTTCTCAATGAATCAATTAGATGTTGGAGCTCCAGTTCACATTGGACTAACCATCTTTTTCCATGCTCAGGACCAAGATGCAGAGGACGAGGAGCGTCTGTGGCGTGACCTCATCATGGAGCGGGTTACCAAGTCGGCGGATGCGTGCTTGACGGCGCTCAACATCATGACGTCATCGCACATGCCCAAGGCCGTCTACATCGAGGACGTGATCGAGCGCGTGCTGCAGTACACCAAGTTCCACCTGCAGAACACGCTCTACCCGCAGTACGATCCCGTGTACCGCGTGGATCCTCACGGGAGTAAGTCAAACATCTCTGTCCCATCACCATCTGAACTATTTCCAAGTCAGTAGCATACCTGCCAACATTTGAGTCTCTACATCTGGAAGATTTTAGCATCAGTGCCAGTCAAAACATATTGAATTGATTATTAATAAAGAAGGTTGGACCTTGTAAATTAAAGGAGAAAATGGGAAAATTGGTAGAGGGTCAGTAGTGTAGACCTACTGTGTGTTTCAGTAGTTTTTACATTCGCTCTAAGGCTCTCCGCTTGTGCTCCCGAACAATAGAGTGCAACAGTCTGCATCGATTTCAGGTTCCGGAAGTTTTGTCACTGCACTAGTAATGGTAATTGGTAATGTTGGTAATTGGTCACTGCCTAGCTGTAACCCAACTCTGCTTGTTCTGTCTGGATAGGTGGCCTGATGAGCTCCAAAGCCAAGCGTGCTAAATGCTCCACGCACAAGCAGAGAGTCATCGTCCTGCTCTACCACAAAGTCTGCGACATCGTCAGCAAGATCTCCGAGCTCCTGGAGATCCAGCTGCTGACAGACACCACCATCCTACAGGTGAGATGCTTGTGCTGGGTGCCCCCCTGTCCCTTCCCCCCCTCCCACCCACTGACTCCTTTGCTTCTCTGTGGCTATCCTCCACCACCCACTGACTCACTCCTGTGCTTCTCTGTTGCTGTCCTCCACCTCCAGGTCTCCTCCATGGGCATCACGCCTTTCTTTGTGGAGAACGTGAGCGAGCTGCAGCTGTTTGCCATCAAGCTGGTGACGGCGGTGAGTAATGCAGCCTCATGCACGACTCTACACACACAATGACACATAACTGTCTTACCGCACCGACCTTAAGATCCTTATCCCCAGTGGCAGGCACACTTGTGTATGCAGTCACACATCGGCAAGCATAAGCAATATCTTACCCTAAACACACACTCACACACTCACACACTCACACATTCACTCACTCACTCACTCACTCACTCACTGTCTCTCTCTCTGTCTCTCTCTCTCTCTCTCTCTCTCTCCTCTAAGTGACGTGGTTGTTGTGTGTTGCAGGTGTTTTCTCGGTATGAGAAGCATCGGCAGCTGATCCTGGAGGAGATCCTCACGTCGCTGGCCAGGCTGCCCACCAGCAAGAGGAGCCTACGGAACTTCAGGTATCGCCGTCATCATCACTCTCGCTGTCTGTGTGGATAATGTGGCCTGCTGCTGTTCATGCCTTGAATGAAAGCCAGGGCTAACCCCTCCCCGACTAAAGATGGTGACGCACGGGGCAAGGTTTTAAACAATGTTGTCATGCAACAACATGATTGGCTGCTACTTTTTCTGCTGGGGTGGCTGTTAAAAGTTGCCTGCTGCTGTTCTCTTGATAATAATGCGTTGTCTAATATCAGTGGGAAGTGCCCAAACTGTTTGTGCCGTTAGTAATGTTGCCTAGCAACATGGCTTAAAATGCTACCCATTGCATCATCATCATCATCTTAAGCGAGAGTGGCTTTATTTAGAGGTGCAAAAGCTGAAGATAATGTTGCTAAAATGGTTTGTAGTATCTGGCCATGGTCTCTTGCTGTGTTTTCGTTTACTCTGTGAGGATGCGACAGGACGGCTATATTTGGTGGATGGTTGGTAATGCCAGACTGTGGCTCCTACCCAGCGGCTCTATATTTAGCTGCTCCAGGGCTTCTGTGTGGTTCACTGCGCTGCTGTCAGTTTGGGGGCCTAAAGCGACACCGTTTGGGTCTGCTGAGATTATTATTTGGTGCTGTCACCGCAAGTTTGTGTCACTCCTCAACATTTTGTGTGTGTGTTTGTGTGTGTGTGTGTGTGTGTGTGTGTGTTTGTGGTATCAGGCTGAACAGCAGTGACGTGGATGGGGAGCCCATGTACATCCAGATGGTGACAGCCCTGGTGCTGCAGCTCATCCAGTGTGTGGTGCACCTGCCGTCAGAGAGAGACGTAGACGACGAGTACGACAAGAAGGTGAGGGAGCAGCTCAGAGGCCCTCCTGTTGACAGACCATTAGTGAGGGAATGCGGCTTGCAAGGTTTAGCTAACGATGCAGCCAAAGAAGTTTGCTTTGGGAAGTAGTAGTGACAGAATGCTGCCAACAGACACAAGAGTATCATGAAGGCCAATTTTTAGTCAAGCAGACAAGTGTTGCTTTACAGAAGAAAAAGTTGCGATGCTGTAGGCCTTCATAGTCTTGCATCAGTGACACAAAAAAAAGTTAAAGAATCAATAGAACACAACATGTGGTTTCCATGCCAACTTAAATTAACTTTCAACGGTACATCTGTCTTGTCATTTTGTTAAGCAGCACTTGCCCAAACTATGAATTGACCTTAAAAGTAAAGCACACACCTAAATATATAGATAGAAGGTGAGGAGTGCTCCTCAAAAGTTCTTATTCATGATTGTCAGAGTTCTGTCCATAAGTACATATGATCTGATGAACTATTAATGTGATACTTTTTTTTTTCTGCTGCCTTCCTTCAGGTGGATCAAGATGTCCTGATCACAAACTCGTATGAGACAGCAATGAGGACCGCACAGAACTTTCTCTCAGTGTTTCTCAAAAAGTAGGTCAATAGGTCAATGCCAAATCGCCACTGATCTCTCATGACCTTCTGTTTTTCACACATGACCCATACAAAATTGCTCACTTTTTGTTTTATTTTCATCATCCCTTTCTTCATCTCCTCTCCTCACCTCCTTCTTTCCTCTCCCCTCCTCTCCTCCTCCCCTTCTTCCTTCCCCATCTCTCAGGTGTGGCAGCAAGCAGGGAGAGGAGGACTATCGGCCGCTGTTTGAGAACTTCGTCCAGGATCTTCTCTCCACAGTGAACAAGCCGGAGTGGCCGGCTGCAGAGCTGCTGCTAAGCCTGCTGGGACGTCTGCTGGTAAGACTCTGACCTTTGACCTCACTGAGGGGTCACCACAGGTCAAACCTACCAGTGGCCAACAAACCATTCAACAACAGGCTGTAGTCTGCTTGCAGTTGTCTCCTCTCAAGATTACACTGAAATTACACTTTGTTGAAATCTTTGTTTCATGATTGTAACACAGTCATGGCTTTTACTCTACTTACCTCTTTATCCCTCTTTTTGTCTTTTTAATGATAATAATTATATGTTTTATTTATAAAGCACTGTACATGCCGAGGGAGTAGTTTAACAAAATAAATAAGACATATTGTAGTGTAAGTTATGCAAAACCACAGAGGACAGTTTAAATTGGGGAACTCTCGGACATCAACCCTGGGCCCTCCTGGGGGGCAGGAAAAAGGTCCCCACTCCCTTGCCTCTCTCTGGCTCGCACCTCACTTACTTCTCCCTCCTTGAATCAGTATGAACCGGTGTGGTTTGGAGCTTACATAGCCTCGGTTCTGCCATGTCTCAGGTGCACCAGTTCAGTAACAAGCAGACGGAGATGGCTCTTCGAGTGGCCTCGCTGGACTACCTGGGCACGGTGGCCGCACGCCTGCGCAAGGATGCCGTCACCAGCAAGATGGACCAGAGATCCATCGACCGAATCCTGCGGGAGGTAAGAGACAAACGCCGTTTTCTCTAACTTTTTTAGGCTGCCGTGTGTGTCTGAATATGCCGTCTCCCCCTCCCCCTTTCTCAAAGAATTTTCACTGGCTATTAAAGGTTGAAGAGCACAGGCAAATGGCTAGTGGGTAATGAGCTGTTGCCCGTTTTAAAAACAAACCCTGTGGTTGCTCTTTGTCTGGTTAGAATCCATAGAGCTTTTATGACTGTGTGCATGCATATGTGCATGGTGATGGCTGCGCTGCTGAGTGTTGTTGACTGTCCTCAGCTAGCCTCCACCAGTGACCACCACCAGACCTCATCCTGTTCTCTCTGTCCTCCAGGCCTCAGGCAACGACGAGACTCAGCAGCTCCAGAAGGCTCTGCTGGATTATCTGAACGAGAACTCGGAGAACGACCCCTCCTTAGTGGTGAGTTGAGTCAGCCATGGCACAGTCAGCCACATACTCGCTGTTCCAGTGAGGGCCTGGACAAACTGGGAGAACTTTGACAAGCTTGGGTGTCAACTTTTGGTGTCATTTGTTGATTGTCCTCATGATGTTACCCTCATACCTTTCCATTTATTTCTGGCCTTAGTCATTGCTAGTCTGTTTTGTTTGATTAGAAGTTCATTGATTAGAAGTTGTTTTTGTTCTTAATTTGTATATATTTTTGGTAACATTTTATTTTATGCTTCTTTTTTAGTATATCTACATGTAACAGTACATAATATTATGTACTTACAATGTACATACCTAACACTAACCCTAATCCTATGGTACAGTGTAAGTACATAATGTTACATATTGTTACACACTTTGAAGATGCAGCCTTCCTTGGTTTACCCTCCCGTCTTGTTCCTCTCTCTCTCTGCCCCTTCCACAGTTTGCACGCAAGTTCTACATCGCACAGTGGTTCCGTGACACCACCACGGAGATGGAGAAGGCCATGAAGAACCAGAACCAGAAGGAGGAGGACTCGGACGGCCAGCACCACGCCCGCGAAGTGGAGACCACCAGCGAGATCATGCAGCGCGCCGAGCTGCGCAAGAAGTTCCTGCGCACCATCGTCAAGAGCATGCCGGCTTTGCAGTTCAGCTCGCTCAAGTACGCAACACATGCGCCGCCACCCTCCCTGCATCTTGTCTTGTCGTCTAGTGCCACGCTCACACCTGCCTACCACCCCTCTCCTTTGGAGCCAGTTAATACTATAGAGGCCAAGGGGACTTTAGTGGAACTGTTGCTGTGTTGGAAAGCATTTGCTAAATGGCAAAAAACACACTTAACTGACCATTCCTATGAATGGGGATTGATGTTTGATGTTCTTTAAAGGCACGTGATGTAGGAAATCCATGGCAAGTCATCATAGAATGATCCTGACATATCACCAGTGATGAGCAAACCATGTTAAATTGAAATACTGTTTTCACTGACCACGATAGTACAGCCATGTTTAAAACTTTTTTAAAAAGCCCTTGTTTTGATTTTGTGTTTTGCCTCTTGCCTTCAGAGACTTTACAGTGTTTTGAATTTAATTGCAGTGCCACTTTTGGCCTCAGTCCTACATAAAGCACCTCTAACTCTCCTTCCTTCCTCTCTTCTCCGTCTCTTGCCCTGTCTCTTACTCGCAGGATGAATTCGGACACTGTTGACTATCAGGACTCCTGCCTGATTGTCAGATATTTGGCCTCCATGAGGCCGTTTGCGCAGAGCTTTGATATTTATTTAACACAGGTGAGGCCAAACTCATTTCAGCACGTGTGTGTGTGTGTGTGTGTGTGTGTGTGTGTGTGTCTGAACAACATAACAGTGTTTCAGGGGGCACGTAGAGGTCAAAAGTTTGCAAACAAGTCAGAGTACCCCGTGCACCATGGACACCTTGCCATAAATGTTTTTTCATTATTACTGCTGCATAAACAAATTGTAAACACATATGCCATGGTATATAATGTAATAGCAGTTTTGGTTGTATTGAGCATAGTGTCAGTGTAAAGTCCTTTTCCACTTAATGTCTGTTTACTTGAACTTAATGCTGGTGAAAGAGCTAATTCACAGCCATTTGCAAATTGATCCAAGTAGCCTCCCCCAGGGAGTCAGTTTGTTTTAACAACCATTGGCTCAAAGCAACCTCAGAGCTGGGAGCTCCATCTGGGTGAACAGGAGGCCTGACCCTCTGCTGTGTTCCTTCTTCCCTGTGCAGATTCTGAGGGTGTTGGGGGAGAGCGCCATCGCGGTGCGGACCAAAGCCATGAAGTGTCTGTCGGAGGTGGTGGCAGTGGATCCCAGCATTCTTGCCAGGGTGAGTAGGCTGTGTCTTGCTGAGTCTTCTACTGTTGCTGAAGTTTAAACACCGAGACAGAGCATCTGTTGCTGAGCCTCTTAATGTGTAGGGGTGTGAGTGTAGGTGTTGTGGTGTTCTCAGGAAGAAACCTGTCTGATTATAAATTGCATTGCTTGTGGTTCTGTAGCTGGAAGATGTGTTTTCACCTTAAGGTTGTGTGGGCAGCCAGTGCCTTGTCCTCTGTCTTTGTGTTGGATATCTGACAGTGTGCATTTTCCTCCACTTAGAACTTGTGTGTGTGTGTGTGTGTGTGTGTGTAGAGTCTAACCTTTTGTGGGTGTGTGTGGTGGCTGCACGGCTGCAACGAGTTCTTTATTTTTCCTCTCACTGTTACCATCTGATAAGCTGTTTGTGTGTGAGTGACTGACTGACTGAATGTGTATGAGGGGGGTGTGTGAGACGTTTTGAGTAGCACAATGAAGTTTTTTTTGATGTGACACTGTGGTTTCTGTGTGACTTTCAAACTTTGCTCTCCCATGCAGATGTGTGAAAAGTTGCCTGTGTGTGTGTGTGTTGACTGTCTATGTACAAACACCAGTGGATCAAGTTCTGACTTCTCTGTCTTGTTCTGTGACTCTGTTCTGTTCCCAGTCGGACATGCAGCGCGGGGTGCACTGTCGTCTCATGGATAACTCCACCAGCGTGCGCGAGGCGGCCGTGGAGCTGCTGGGACGCTTCGTGCTGAGCCGACCTCAGCTCACCGAGCAGTACTACGACATGCTCATCGAGAGAATACTGGTGAGAATCCTACACCTTTTGGAGCCGTTTCACCTTTGACCTTTGACCCCTAAGACCGTCCGTAGAGATACTTTATTTATCCCGAAGGAAATTAAAGAAATACATTTTTACATTTTTCTCAAAAAAAAAGAAAAGAAAATCATAGCAATGTTGGGTTAAGGTCAAGGCTGCGGTCATTATGAGGAGTTGTGTCGTTGTTGCTGCCCAAATTCACTTTTCTTACTGGAAACAGCTAGTTACAGGATATTATTATTACCTCGTTACCTCGTATGTTTTTGTCAGCGCCTGTCTGTCGGCTGTCTGTCTGTCTGTGTCTGTCTGTTAGCAAAATAACTCAAAGTTATGAACGTATTGTTCGGAAATTTTGACAGTATGTCAGTATTGTCACTGCCTCGATGGGTGGTGGGGTGTAGGGGATTGAACTGCTTGGCGGAGGTCTGCGCTCTGCGAGTGCTTTTCTAGTTATAACTGCTAGGTTCTGCTGCCCTACATGTAAACAACCCTATCAATACCTTAATAAATGCCTAATGAAGTACAAGTCCTCCCCTAACACCAACTTTCTGCTACCAAGTCAAAACATGACACACAAAACGTTCTTTACACAAACACAGTCTGCATTATGGTACTGTTGGTGGTGATGTCTTTGCTCCTCATTTCTCATCTAATTGGTACTGATGAGAGTACTGGTCAATTAGTAGCGTGAAGCATTACTGCTTTAAGGGTAGAAACTGGAACCGATACAACAAGTGTTTTTAATAATCAGCTGTAAGGTTAAAACTGGTAAGCTGTGGCTCAGGCACTGCCCCCCCTTAGTGGTCCAAAGATTCCCAGCAGCACCAGCTGTGCACACTCCCGAGGACGTCACCATCCAGACAAGGGTTCAATCGGAGTATGAAAGTTCACCTCAGGTGATCCCGGCTCAGCACCACACTGCTATCTAGAGGCGAAGAGGTGTAAGCACAGCTGGTGCTGCCCATTTCATTGCCAGGACCATTAAAAAAGCTTGAGGTTTTTACAGTCTCTTTTAATGGGGTGCTGGCACGGGTTGCAACAAGTCAGATCCCACTTTCATGTCATCAGGTGTTTATTAGTACTTTTGTTTTATTGTATTTATTTATTTTTTAAATACTTTAATTACTTTTCATTCTGGTGTCGGATATGTTTAATGCCATAATTCTTTATTTGTATCCCACCTGGTGCGAGTGGAATCATAATGTAGCGTCTGGCAGCTATCCTAAGAGCTTTAAAAGTGAAAGTGTGTGTTTATTGATTTGTTTGTTTGTGTGTGTGTGTGTGCACAGGACACGGGCATAAGCGTGAGAAAAAGGGTGATAAAGATCCTCAGAGATATCTGCCTGGAGCAGCCCACCTTCAGCAAGATCACTGAGATGTGTGTGAAGATGATCCGCAGGGTCAACGACGAAGAGGGCATTAAGGTGTGTAGCTCTCTCTTTCTCTCTCTGTCTTTCTCTCTTTCTCTCCCCCTTGCGCTCTCTCTCTCTCTCTCTCTCTCTCTGTCTGTCTGTCTGTCTCTGTCTGTCTCTCTTTCTCTCTCCCCCTCGCTCTCTCTCTCTCTCTCCCCCTCTCTCTCTCTCTCACACACACACACACACACACACACACACACACACACACACACACACACAGGTGTTTGAAGTTTTCATGAGGTTTCAGGTGCTTCCTGAGTTGTTGCATTGCCAGACAACTGAACATACACATACACACACTGCCGTTAGTAGTAGTAGTAGTAATAACTTTGTCACCTGTTTTCTGCACAGAAACTCGTGAATGAAACATTCCAGAAGCTCTGGTTCACGCCAACGCCCAACCACGACAAAGATGCCATGACCAGGAAAATACTTAATATCACTGATGTGGTAAGTGGATAAGAAGCTTGTGAAGTGTGAGGCTTGATAAGAAAAGTGCTAAAGTGATTTACTGTGCCAAGTGTTGTTGATTCATGTTTGTTATGAATGGAGGCATCAATGTCAGTGGATGCTGTAAGTCTGAAGGGGCTCATCTGCTTGTTCTTGTCTGCCTGTGTGTAGGTGTCAGCGTGCAGAGATACGGGTTATGACTGGTTCGAGCAGCTGCTTCAAAATGTAAGTGCATGAAAGATTTATGAATGGAGATGTTTTTCAATGATTGTGAGCTATTTTTTTTCCTGGTGCCACTGAATAAAATTCCCTTTTGACACATAAATATAGGAATAAATATAACTATGTAAATAAAAATGTACACTGAAGTACGAACCTCTAACATGACAATTTAACAACTTGTTAAATTGTCCAGCAGCAACAAGCATAGAGGGAGAATTAAAAGTATGTAAAATAAGTTATTAGAGTGCTGATGTTTGAGCTCTGGCCTGATTTACTGTCGCTGTGGTGTTTTGATCGTGTGTGTGTGTGTGTTTGTGCGCCCACAGCTGCTAAAGGCAGAGGAGGATGCCTCCTACAGGCCGGCGCGCAAAGCCTGCGTTCAGCTGGTGGACAATCTGGTCGAGCACATCCTCAAGTATGAGGAGTCTCTTGCAGGTGCGGTGACCTTTAACCCCTACCTCACTCCTCTCGCTGTCTTTCATGATGCGTCTTTAAAAGGGATTTGAACTTATCGAGCCATTGAAGCTGAGCTTTTACGTATTTAATTTAGTGTTCGTTCTGTAAAACTGTCATTATAAACTAGTCATCTAAAACTTGTTTACAGAAGACTTTCCTATTTACAGTTATGCCATTCATGTGTGCATGTGATGTCAAGAGAGGTGTTCTTGTCTTATTGTTACCAATTTAAAACTTCCCGTAAAAGTTCCCGTAATGACTTCATCTCGTAATTGATTTCATCTGTGTGTGTGTGTGTGTGTGTATATGTTTTGTCTCTTCAGACTGTGAGAATAAGGCGGTGAACTCCAACCGGCTCGTATCCTGCATCACCACCCTCTACCTCTTCAGCAAGATCCGCGCACAGCTGATGGTCAAGCACGCCATGACCATGCAGCCTTACCTGACCTCCAAGTGCAACGTAAGCAGCCAGCGCATCTTTACTCTGCTTCACCTTACCTCACCTCACCTCACCTCATTTATTTGCTCTGAGCCTTCCTTTAGTGCACTTGCCTGAGAGATCAGGGGTTGGAATTCAGGTGATCTGCGATGCTGAACAGCCAGGGCCTGTTAGTTTGTGGTGGATATAAAAGGTAGAGGTTTAGCAACAGTGGTGGATCGTACCAGCTTCAAAGAATTAAAAGTTCTGCCATGCGATGGTTCTACGTCTGCATGTAATACAGGTGATTTCACTAATCAGCTCATCTACCTGGCTAGACAGTTATGCTTTTTAGTCACCTTTTTGTGAATGGCTACAACAAATATGTGGTTTGGCTTTGGGCACAGCACAAATTCAGACAAATTTCTTTCTTTCAGAAGAACAAATGTCTGGGCGAGTCACAAAGATAATGTAATTGGTGTTGCTGTTTTTGTGGTTTGTTTTTTGGTTGAAGTACTGGTCAAAGGAAGACATAGCCTGGCTTTGAACTGAAATCCAAGCAGCTTCTCTCAACAAAAGGTCTTTGCTGCCACCTTGTGGTTGGATACTGCATGTACATGTATGTGGGTGCAAGTATTTGAAATCTGTGATGCTCGGGGTTCTCCTTCATCTCTCTCTCTGTCTCTCTGTCTCTGTCTCTGTCTCTGTCTCTCTCTCTCTCTCTCTCTCTCTCTCTCTCTCTCTCTCTGTCTTCTCCCCCTCTCTCTCTTCTCCCCTATAGACTCAGAATGACTTCATGGTGATCTGCAACGTGGCCAAGATCCTGGAGCTGGTGGTGCCTCTGATGGAGCACCCAAGTGAGACCTTCCTGGCCACCATCGAGGAGGACCTGATGAAGCTCATCATCAAATATGGCATGCTGGTGGGTGTAGCCACAAGTTAGCTCTGGAAATAAACAAAGCTCTTTGCTAATTCAGATGTTGTGTATCAATGGTTCTGCATAGTCTCCACTGATTTAAAAAAGCTTAAACTGATCTTTGAAGTGTTTTGTGCAGGTGTAGTTTGAGCCTGGAATGCAATAATTTTCATATTTTATGTTTTACTTGTCTTCAGGTGGTGCAAAATTCAGTGAGCTGCCTCGGCGCCATTGTGAACAAGGTCACACACAACTACAAGTTTGTCCTGACCTGCTTCAACCGCTACTACAGTAAGATGTTCAAAGTGTTAAAAACCTTTGATAACACCTCCTTTGTCACTGAAGTGATATATGTTGTTGTTGTTGTTGGTTGGCTGTTGGTGGTGGTGTTTTTTTTTTTTTTTTTTTTTTTTGAGGCCGTAAATTGTTATTCTTGAAGTGTGCCAACATACCAGCTTGTGTGCCACTGTGAAGGTGTAAAGGTTTAACCAACTGTACCAATGTTTTCATTTGTGAACATTCATCTGTATAAGACGCATTGATCAGGACTGGACTAACTTGTGTGTGTTGTTGTTGCTCCGTTAGGTGCGTTGACCAAGCTGAAGCAGCAGCACCAGGATGACCCCTCCAGCAATGTGCTGTCCTCCAATAGGCCCACTCTGCTGCGCTCACTCTTCACTGTGGGGGCCCTCTGTCGGCACTTCGACTTCGACCGCGAGGAGTTCAAGGGCAACAATAAGGTACAGTAGACCCCCCACCACCACCACCCTATGAGAAGCAGGATTAAACATGGTTGACGTAAGGAACAGATTTTTCCACTGTAGAGTGAACTGTTGAGTTGTATGTTCATTGACGTAATGAGTAAAAAATCTGCTCAGTGTTAATGCAGGGATCCATCTTTATTATGAATATACAATTTGAGGAAAATGTGGTTCAGACCAACAAATATGTCTCTCAGAGCTTTCTCCTCAGTTCTGATTCCTGTCTTCTGCTTTGTCCAGGTGGTGATCAAGGACAAAGTGCTGGAGCTGCTGCTGTACTTCACCAAGATCGAGGACGAGGAGGTCCAGACCAAAGCCATAATCGGTTTGGGTAAGACTGGCTAAACACGCTGTGAGCTAATATAGTGTATTCTTTATTGGTGTGAAGCGTTTCAAGTAGAAAGCTTTAGCGTAGAATTCTCGGCAACTTTTCCTCTCAAGGCACCAAAGATTGTAAGGTTAAAGCACGAATTTTGAATATAGATCCACCAATGCACTTGATACTGACAAGCAGTCTCTTCCATGCTTACTCAGAGAATTTCAGTTTTAACAGTCACAACAGTTTAGTTTTAGTTGCAACAGTTCAGATTGGGCTCTCAGTCTAAAATAAGTTAAGAAGAAAAATATTTGTTGGTTAAGAAAAGTGATTGAGAAGATTCTGCATTTACAGCAGTAAGGGGTAGCCCTCAGGTATGGTCAGTGTAGTGGGAAAGGGAAGTAGTATCACACCTCCTCTGACGTTTATGACCATCTCTTTGTCTCCATTCAGGCTTCCTGTTCATCATGCACCCGAGCCTGATGTTTGTCCCAGACGTGAAGAACCTCTACAATGACATCCTGTCAGACAGGAAGAGGTCGGACAACCTGAAGATCCAGGTGCTGAAAAACCTGCAGACGTACCTGCAGGAGGAAGACTCGCGGATGCAGGAGGCCGACAGGGAGTGTGAGTGACACACACACACACACACACCCTCTTTGACCTCTGATCTCAACACTCCAAAACAATGTTGCTTTACATCAGCCTAAAGAAAATGAACGCTGTTGTTTTAAATATTTTTACATCAGTCATTCAGAGACTTTTCAATGCTAATGTTGACTTTGTATTGTTTCTGATTCATTTTGTGTGTGTGTGTGTGTGTGGGCTGTGTGCGGTATATTTAATGCTTCTGAATTTCAAACTTTAGTTTTAAAGTCTTTATGTAAAGCAGTAAAGGCAAGTTTTTTTCATGTATCGTATAATTTCCTTTTTTTTGTACCCATGTGAGTTTAGCCCCATAGTAATTTGCCAAGCTGTTTAAATTCTTTGACCTAGATTTCAGTGTGAGGCAATGCTGACTCTCTCTCTCTGTCTCTCTCTCTCTCTGTCTCTCTCTCTCTCTCTGTCTCTCTCGTTCTCTCTCTGTCTCTCTCTCTCTCTCTCTCTGTCTCTCTCTCTCTCCCTCTCTCCCCCCCCCCCCTCTCTCTGTCTCTCTCTCTCTCTCTCGCCCCCTGCAGGGAAGAAGCTGTCGAAGCAGGAGGACCTGAAGGAGATGGGGGACATCTCGTCAGGCATGAGCAGCTCCATCATGCAGCTCTACCTGAAACAGGTGCTGGAGGCCTTCTTCCACACGCAGTCCAACGTGCGCCACTTCGCCCTCAACGTGGTGGCCCTCACACTCAACCAGGGCCTCATACACCCCGTGCAGGTACATGCGCGCGCACACACACACATACACACACACACACACACGTCACACTAGTATAACTACATTTTACACACACCTGTTACCTGTATAACCACATTACAGACACCTACACACACACACACACATTTCACTAGTATAGCTACATTTCACACACAAATACACACACACACACACAACCCTGTGACCTGTATAACATTTTACACACACACACACACACACACACACACACACACACACACCCATACACTCTCTCTCTATCCCCTGTTACCAGTATAACTGCATTACATCCACATGCACATGCACACTGTTCTGGTACACACAATACCCACATTTACACATGGACATGCCACTGACCCGCACTGGCTTGTGTTTGCAGTGTGTGCCCTACTTGATCGCCATGGGAACAGACCCCGAGCCTACCATGCGGAACAAGGCCGACCAGCAGCTGGTTGAGATCGACAAGAAATACACAGGATTCATCCACGTACGTCCTGCAACACACCTAACACAAGCTTCACCTGACCCATCCCTGCTCATGTTAAGATGGGGGCATATATTGGCATCAGCCATTCACACTTGTTGACTAACAGAATACACCAGTGATTATATGCTGGTAATCCGATAAGTGTGGACCCACAGAAGAAAAAGAAAACAATACAACTACAAAAAAGTCCAAAAATGTAGTGCATAATGTGTCCAAATTTTATTACATTATCTACATATATTTTTGTCTTTCTCTAATCTGTGGGTGCAATAATAATTATAATAATAATAATAATAACTCTATGGCTCCAGAATTATGAGACAGCCTGTGTTAGCAAAACGTGTTGAACCCATTGCATATGCATGACAGTTTAAAGCAAAACAGACAGTCATGTTTGTGTGTGTGTGTGTGTGTGTGTGTGTGTGTGTGTGTGTGTGTGTGTGCGTGCAGATGAAGGCTGTGGCGGGCATGAAGATGTCCTACCAGCTGCAGCTGTCCATCGCGGCCAGGCCGGGCTCCATCATCCGAGGCTTCCGGCAGGACGAGACGCACTCGGCCCTCTGCTCGCACCTCTTCACCATGGTGCGGGGCAACCGCCAGCACCGCCGAGCCTTCCTCATCTCCCTGCTCAACCTGTTCGACGACAGCGCGGTGAGTGTGGTGTGATCTGAAGCTGGAATCTGGAAGCTTCTGTAGTCTGTTGAAGTTCAAGCTTTCAGCAGCCATGGACTATTAGTATAAAGGCCTTGGACTTTTGACTGAATGGTAGCTGGATCAACCACTACCCTCAACCACATCTTTTTCTATTTGGTCAGTGAAAGTGGATAAACACATGGCTGTGGTGCCCTTGAGCAAGGCACCTAACCCCTCACTAGACCCTAGGCACCACAGCACCACTGCTCTGGGATAGCGTGTGTGTCACTAATTTAGGGATCGCTTCAGTGCAAAAGACTGAATTACCCTCAGCGATCAAAACGGTCTATTAACTTAAACTGCCTCAGAATGGACATCCTTACCCTATCCTTACAAGTGTCTCTCTTGCGCTTCTTTCCACAGAAAACGGAGGTAAACATGCTGCTCTTCATCGCTGACAACCTAGCCTGCTTCCCCTTCCAGAGCCAGGAGGAGCCCCTCTTCATCATGCACCACATAGACATCACACTGTCGGTGTCGGGGAGCAATCTGCTGCAGAGCTTTAAGGAGGTAACCCCTCAGGAAATAAGAATGTTATCGTATTTTGGGACATTTATTGTAGAAATATTTTAAGAATACTACAGATACTATAGAATCTTAGAGGTACACCATAGAGGTATTATACAACTATTATACAGATTATAGAGATCTTATAGGATTCCTATAAGAGCTAAGGAAGGAGGTAAGGGATCAGCTGCTCAAGCCAAAACACACACCACACAAAGCTTCAGTTTAGATATCTGCTTCAACCACAAATGAGGAGTCCATGGGGAAAACCGGGCAGAGTCACAAAATCACATCCTTCATGTTACTCCCCCTACTGGTAGTTGCATTGAATTTAAAGCTTTTTCAAAAGTAATCCTATAAATAAAACAAGTATAAGGTGAGACAAATAGAGCTCGAGATCCTGGCTTCAGAAACTTAAAAAAACGAGCAAACAAATCTTCAGACAAATAGATTGGCTAATATGTTCAATCACCTGTGTTAAGTGCACAGGAGTAGGAATACTTGGCAGGGGTTTTACTTTCTAAAGCCTGGTCTCCCACCTCTGGAGAGAAACTCCAATTGCTATTGCAGAGATTACAATATGTTATGAAAATCTTGTCTTTAAGCACTGCAGTACTTTTAAAACAGGCCTTGAAAATAAATAAAAATGAAATATTTTTAGCTGTAGTTTGGAATCGGCACTTAACCATTCCTCTCCCCCCTCACAGTCCTTAGTAAAGAAGGAGCAGAGGCATCGAGAGAAGAAGGAGAAGAGGAGACAGCGGGAACTGGAGCGAGAGAGGGAGAGGGAGCGGGAGCGGGAACGGAAGTACGGCTCGGAGGAAGAGGACGAGGACGAGGAGCGACACAGTAGCCGCCATCACAGCTCGGACGAGGACTACGATGACGAGGAGGTCAGGCGGAGGCCCAAGAGCGGCAGCAAGCGGGCTGCGGTGAACTCGGACTCGGATTCGGACTCGGACGTGGACGACGTGGAGAAGGTGATGAACCGGCTCCCGGAGAACCCCATCCCGCTGCTGGACTTTGCCAACGCGTCTCAGGGCATCCTGCTCCTGCTGGTGCTCAAGCAGCACCTGAAGAACCTCTACGGCTTTTCCGATAGGTAATTATATCAAGTGACAAGTTTTATAACAAGATTTATTCATAAATAAATTTATTCATTTATTCATTCCATGCAAAGGGCATAGCTGAAAGTACTGAACAGAAAACAAAAACATGAATACAAGACAAGTTGTGTAACAGTTATGCAAAGCTCATGAAAGACAATGTGAGTCAAGGGGGAAGGAAAACATTTCTTGTAAGTGCCTTTTGTTAATGGGTAGGACCATACAGACACTGATGCAGAATGTCTTGTCACTTTCTGTGTTAAATACACCGTGTGCAAAAGCTGTGTTCAGAAAGAAATTGCCCTGCTGCAACATATTTGATTCAGCCAATTTGCTGAAACTAATTGGCACAACTCCTTAGCCAGGTAGATATGCTAATTAGTGAAATCACCTGTTTTACACAGGCAGAATGAATACATAAGAGGACTTTCAATTTCTCAAGTTAGTTTGCTCTGGTAATATATAATGATTTAGTACAGTATCGTGCAATAAGCATATAGCTTCAGCAGTGTGTTGTTAATTGTTCTCAATAGTGTTGTCTTGTTCAGCTGTTAAATATGCCTTTCGTTCTCGCTCTGCAGCAAAATACAGAAATATTCTCCTACGGAATCGGCCAAGGTGTACGACAAAGCCGTGAACAGGAAGAACAACGTGCACTTCAGCCCGCGGCAGACCCTTGACTTCCTCAACAGTGACCTGTCCAAGGCGGACATCACCTACGACCTCAAGAGAAGGATCGTCAGGCAATATTTGGATGTAAGCATTTCTCGCACCCTTTCCTTTTGGCTAGAGTAAGGTCCATTTGTATATTTAGTAACTTGGGTCCAGCTGTATATTTTTGCTGTTAAGTACCTTCGGCTGAAACTGGCAGAAAAGTCTTAGATGAGAAAACTCAGCATTTTCCTGGTCAGGCTGCCAAATCTGGACAACAATATTTACTTTTGGTGGAAATGGTCTGTTTCCTATTTGACGAGCCTTTCTGACATTTCTGGCTGGAGATGTATGTGTTAGGCTTTAAAAGGAGCCTTGCCATGACTGCATGTTAATTTGGATAAAATCCCCAGTTAGGTGAACAGCTTGGCTTGACACTGACTCCTCACCCCTCACCCCTCTCTCTCGCTCTCTTTCCCTCACCCTCACCCTCACCCACCACAGTTCAAGGTTCTGATGGAGCACTTGGACCCAGACGAAGAGGATGAGGAAGGAGAGGCAAGCGCCAACGCCCGAAACAAGGCCATCAACGCTCTGCTGGGTGGCTCCAGCCCCAAGCACCACCCTCCCGTACCGGTGGACACTGAGGACGAGGACAGTGAAGGGGACGAGAAGACACCAGGGGTAAGTGGACAAAGCTGGCTTACCCACCACTTTGTTGTTGTTGTTGTTGTGCCATGCGGCCACAAGCAGCGTCTGTTAAAAGTGCTATACGTAAGACCAATGTATAACCAAAATGGGTACTGCAGTCAAAATAGTGTGAAGTGCTTCTCCCCTCCCCACTCCCAAAGCAAGAGGGAAAAATCAAAACATACACAATTTGCAGGGTGCAAACAAAGCTTTCAAATGGGAAAATCTTTCCTGTTCCATTGATCAATTTACCATTTTATATTTAACTTGGAATTGTCTTACAAATCTCTGCATTTGGCATCTGATTGATCCTAACCTGCTTTCTCCCTATTTGTTTTTTCTCGCAGTCATCACGGCGCTCACGGAGTCGAGGGGGCGACTCGGCAGAGGCGATGGGCCACATGAACGAGACGGTGGAGGCCATGGACGTCATCGCCATCTGCTGCCCCAAGTACAAGGACCGGCCGCAGATTGCGCGGGTCATCCAGAAGACCAGCACCGGCTACAGCGTCCACTGGATGGCCGGCTCCTACTCGGGCACGTGGGCCGAGGCCAAGAAACGCGACGGACGCAAGCTGGTGCCCTGGGTGGACACCATCAAAGAGTCAGACATCATCTACAAAAAGATCGCCTTGACGAGCGCGCACAAGCTTACTAACAAAGTGGTGCAGACTTTACGGTCACTGTACGCGGCCAAGGAGGGCGGCGCCAGCTAATCTCTCTCACACACACGCACACACACACACCCACACACGCACACACTCTCATACCTTACATATTACACGCAAAAACCCATATGTGAACACTTCTACAGGAACTCTCTGCAGCCAAACTTTATTGGGATCCGGCGTTTTCTAAAAACCCTATAGAGGACAAGGCGAGAGTAGCGCAGACACGTGGAATAAAAGAGTATGGAGGGGTGGGGGGCAGAACAGACAGGGATATGGGGTGGGTGGGGAGATGAAAAAAAAAATTCATTCAAGTGACATTTTGGTCTGTGTTGAACTGCTGGTGGATCAATGGGACGTGATTTTAAGTTAAACAGGACAAAAAGAAACAATGCAGAAGGACTTGCTGGGATCCGGGACATTTAGAGGACACGAACGATATGGAGAAACACACATGGAAGGAGTATGTTTGGGAAACAATGTGTGGGAGCTCCTTCGCTGTTGTGCAGCAAACTCGGTTGTTTGATTTTTACTCCCACTGTATCATAGTTTAACACACGAAGAAGAAAAAAAAACAAAAACAAAATGTTTATATCTGACAAAAAAAATCTGTTTAAAAATAAACTTAAAGTGAATGTTGGAAATTAGTCTGTTGATGTTCTTAATAAAGTGTTCTTGGAGTTTAACCTCGCGCCGGATGGATGGATTTCTTTAGCTTAGCGCAGTATCCAGGGCAACGACCTTTGACTTCTCTCCTCCTTTGTTTTGGCCCTGCTTGTAAACGCTGGAGTCTCCAGGAAGTAATTTATTCTGTTCGAACCGGAGCATGCAGTATCTGTGGCCTACAAGAAGGAGCGGTGTTGGTTTTTCTTTTTTCTTTCTTTTTTTTTCATTTTGTAAATGTAGATTTTGATGTATTAGGTCATTCACCCCCCCCCCCCCCCTAGAGAGAGAAAAGGGATCCCCCTGCACTTCTGGAGGAACAAACACTGCAATAAATTTTTTACTTCTCTTTGTTACTCGTCTCATTTGCGTTTGACTTTTTGGTTTCATTTCGGGTTTTTAATTTGATTTTGCGTTCTGTGGTTAGATGCGCGCATAGGCCTGATGATGGGTCACACCCTCAGTGCCCTATGAAGGAAGCCTGCTCTGATTTGAATCTGTCCTGTCTCTTCCTGTCTCTTCTTTGAGCCATTTTAAAGTGAGATGGATGTGGTGAAGTCAGCCCAAATCACAGAGGATTATAACCAGTTTTCAACTGTTTTGAAGTTTTTTTTTTCCTCAGGTCATTTGCATACAAATGTAATATTTTTCAAAACTTGTATTTTCTACTACCCACTTGATCCACAGCCAAACGGTGGAGGAGCAGGCATGAAGTAAATGTGTTATTTGGGTAAAAACACCTTCCACCTAGAGATGATCTGGTGACTGTAAATTGGCTCTTGAACTTTAAGAGTCAGAACACTTAATGAAGAAGGTGTGTGTGTGTGTGTGTGTGTGTGTGTGTGTGTGTGTGTGTGTGTGTGTGTGTGTGTGTGTGTGTGTGTGTGTGTGTGTGTGTGTGTGTGTGTGTGTGTGTGTGTGTGTGTGTGTGTGAAAATATGAAGCACAAAGTTGTGAAAGTAACATGAACATCACCAGAATCTTAAAACTTTTTGTCTGTTGGAAGGCATTTTGCAGGGGTGAACCTTTCAACAATTGGGAAAATCTGTCAGTCATTCCCTGCTAAAACAAAGTTTGCAGGAGGTATATTTTGAACATTTTGGCAAAAGAGGAGACATTTTGCAGAAAAAGAGTGCTACTTGAATACAGCACAGCATTGTCATGTTGTGTGTTACTTCTTGGGGAGCTATAACATAATCCACTTGTATTTCAAACATTAGTTCCTATACTAAAAAGCACAAATACATGTTTGACATCATGGCTAAGGTGGATTGTATCCCAGAAAGCAAAGATTGCTGCTGTAGTCTGGCATACATTTAGCATTTTTGGCTTCCTTTTTGCATAATAGTAAGCAGGATGAGGCAACTAGTAAATGATCTATACCTGTGTTTAAAACCCAACTCTAGTGTATTACATTTACATGTGATTAAATGAGAGACTGCTAGTACATGGCAGATGAGGTAGGGTGTTATTTTTAGGCACAGAAAAAGTTGCAGTAGCAACATAAGGTTTGTCTAAATCAATTGTGAAAAGCAACCTAAGTTTTTTTTTTCCTGCCAGAGACTTAACTTTAGTTTCATTGTAACTGGAAACACCAAGGCACATTTATATCCATAGAGTAGTAGTGGTAGAAGTTTACGTCCCAGTAGTCATTTGTAAAGTTATTCCACCACCTTGTGGTAAGAGGTGAGAATTTCAGTAACATTTATTGATAAACCAGTGAGCTATGTGAGGATGCGATGATAAACGTCTTTAGTGATGTACTACATTATATCTGATTTTATAAATGGGCTCTGTGTGACTTTTGAAAAGCAGAAATAAATAAGTTCTATTTACCAAAACTAGCCTAAAAATGTGATGTTGATTGCATACGTAGATTGTCAGCGCCGGAAGTGCCCACAAAGCTTAGCGGCATGCGGTTGCCTGGCGGGATACATCAACGGGAGAAAGTTCATATTTTATAGTACATACACCAGCCTTTTTGGGAAGTTTGGGAACTTGTGTGGGTAAGCTGGTTCTGAACAAATTATGTTTTCAGGGTGTTGTCTTACCTATAACACTAACCATACTGACATATACAAGAGCCCGCGTTTATTTGTTAAACATTGATTAGCCAGTCATTTAGCCTGCTACTAAGAATAGCTAACAAGACGCACCTGCATTTTTAAATATTTCATTTAACGACATAACGTCCAAGTGCTATGGGACGTTTTACAGTAAACCAAATAGCCACCCCGTAGTAGATATTTGCTCAGGTTTTATATGGCGAGGTTTACGCAAGGTGATGTTTAAATTATTTTGGTGCTGACATGGATAGCCTTTCGTCATGGTGGACATAGCATTAGCATAGCTTTGCTGGTGTTTTAGTAAATAGAGTTAGAGAGCTAGATTCTCAGATAAATAGCGAGCTGAAATAAGCACCCCCTTTGGGTATCTCCCGGATGCTTGTATAGTTATGTAGACTTTATAGCCTGCTGTTTGATGTGAATACTAGGTTGACAGCGAAGGTCCTAAAGTTGACAAGCTTAAGCTTTCGAAATCACCCGGTTGGACACACATGTCGGTTTAAGCAAAATGTCACTTCTGTTTGCTGTCTGTGTGTCGTGTCTGACTCACAGGTGCGTCGCGGTTTCCCAGAGATGCCGTCTTCGGTGGGTCCCAGCAGCCCTGCTGCTGCTTTGCAGGAGGCCCTGGAGAGTGCAGGCCGCTTGACTGACAAACACCTGCAAGAAGACCGTTGCTTTCCCGACCTCTCGGAGCTGTTGAATGTACCAGCACACAGTAAGTGCTGGTTTTCTTTCATTTAACACATTGATGTACATAATGTCGCCTGACTGTGCACTGTCATTAAACGTGGCATGTTTTTCGGTAATAAAAGTGGTCTTCTGTGGTATATACGGACACTTTATAAATGGTAAATCATCAGCTTTTGAATGATTTCCCTTGCAGGCTGATAAACTGACCCAATTTTATGCTCTGTTGTGTTTTTCCCAG
The DNA here is from genome assembly GCA_030347295.1 of Setipinna tenuifilis. Taxonomy (NCBI): domain Eukaryota; kingdom Metazoa; phylum Chordata; class Actinopteri; order Clupeiformes; family Engraulidae; genus Setipinna; species Setipinna tenuifilis. The sequence goes on from CM059275.1 coordinate 21,491,494, forward strand.
ACATGCCCTCCCTCTCTGGAGTGTCAGACATGGACTACCCATTGCAGGGTCCTGGGCTGGTCAGCGTGCCCAGTTTGCCAGAGCTGAGTCCCTTCAGAAGGGTCCCACTTCCCCCAGAGCTGGTGGAGCAGTTCAGTCGTATCCTCTACTGATCTAAAATGGGGTCTCTCACATGCCAGTCAGGGGTGAAAGCAGTGATGAAATACATGACCTAATTGTACAAGATATTACACCCACATGATGTGCACAAGTTCAATTTGGAGTTGTGTGATGGCACTTATCCTTCTGAGTCTAAGGTGAATGTGGCACTTGCACCTTCATTTTTTTCTGGTGTTTTGCCCAGTGTGTAGACTTAAAACTTTAACAAGTAAACAAAAGGGAGAATACACAAAGGGGTTGAATAGTTTCAAAATCGTTTATAGAAATAAAGTGCTCAAGTGACGATACAGGCCATAACATAAATTAGTGATCGACTAATCTGTGGTTTTGTCTGTATTGCCACTTTGGCACCTCAGTTTCAAAATCTCACCTCCTGTGTGCAGTCTCCACTTTCTTGACCTTGCAGACTTTAATTTTGTGTGACATCCCAAGGTTTCTGAAATCCATAGGAGAAGCAGGACTGATGTTTGGCTGTATACATTTCTTGGAGTCTGTTTAGATGTACACTATTTGTGTTTAAGCCTTAGCTGTAGAATCTTAGATATGCAGTGCAACTGCATGATGGGAGTGTTTCCCGAGATAAGCAGGGCTTGGCTCACCATCGACAATGACATCTTCATGTGGAACTACGAGGATGGGTAAGCATGTCAGTCCAACAATTAATCCCCGAGTAGTGTGTGTGTGTGTGTGTGTGTGTGTGAGTGAGAGAGACATACAGAGAGAGAGAGAGACACTAACTGTGTGAGAGAGAGGCAGACTATTTACTTTTCGTTTATGGTAAATGTGTTTGTTTGTTTTTGCTTAGGGGAGATGTAGCCTACTTTGATGGCCTCAGTGAGACTATCCTATCTGTAGGGCTGGTCAAGCCAAGGACAGGTAAGCCACATTTGTTTACCTTCTAAACTCCTTTGGTATTCAGTTACCCCGTGCAGAAATAAATATATTATGAGTAGCTTTAGTGTTTGCTTTAGTATTGCATAAAATCAGTCCAGTTGATTTACTGTGGCTTGATTGTCTGCAGGAATATTCCAGCCACACATCCATTTCCTGTTGGTGCTGGCTACTCCTGTGGACGTGGTGATCCTGGGCCTGAGCTTCCCCAAGACACAGTCAGGTAAGTTTGTGGTGCTGTCCTGAACCCATGCAACCTGAAAGACTGCCATTCGTTTTGTCTTTAGATATAAAGCACAGACTTCTAAGTATGTTACATTATAAGACTCATTCCACATTTTCTCCTACCTTTCAATATTGGGTAAAATGCTCAAAGCTACAACAAAGTCTGTGGCAGAATTGGACTGAAGTCGTGTAATCTGACCAGGCTATAAAACGCAGATGAAAAACAATACAACAAAACAATACAAAAAACCCTCTCTCTCTGTTAGGACTGAATGACAGCCTGTCTGGAGCCATGCAGCTGCTGCCCGACCCGCTCTACTCCATCCCCACTGACAACACCTACCTGCTGGCCGTCACCTCCACCCAGCTGGGCCGCATCTTCCTGGCGGGCCGCGACGGATGCCTGTACGAGGTGGCTTACCAGGCGGAGGCGGGCTGGTTCAGCCAGCGCTGTTGGAAGATCAACCACTCCAAGAGCAGTCTGTCCTTCCTGCTGCCCTCTGTGCTGCAGTTCTCCTTCTCCGAGGACGGTGAGTGATGGCTGCCGTGACTTCCTCTTACATCCGGCCTCTGCTCACTCTCCAAGTTGTCCTGCCCCTCTCTTTGACTCAACTGACATGTTATTAACCTGTTTGCCCTGGTCAGCATTGATGGAGTTTAAAGCTAAAGAAGAAGAAAGGGGAACACTTCCCTGAGTCAAAGAATAAGTACCTTGTTTTTATACGAGACCATACTCCAAAAACAGCATCTAATGAATTGGTGCCCCAAAGAACAAAACCTTTTAAAGCACTCTTGTTAACTATATTAGCCTTTATTAGATACTGGCTAGATGCCTATGAGTTTCAACAACTCTGTCTTCATCAGGGCATCATTGATTAGGTTTATTTAATTAATTAAGCCCCATTGTCTGTGCTCTGTCTGCTCCCACTTTGCTGGCGGTACTTTTGCATCCCAGTCTGCCTTCTCACTCTCATCTTTATCTCCATTATGTCTGTCTGCTAGACAGTATTGTGTTTGGTTACGTCAGTGCCTCCGTTGGTGCTGCAAATGTATGCTTTAATATTCTTTATTGATTGGCGTTCAGTAAATAAAAGCTTTGTCAATCTGAAAAACTAATTGAGTTGACTAAGCCCAGACACCACAGCAAACATATTTAATCACAGTCTAAACTTCTTATTTGGTGTCTCCTCAGATCCCATAGTTCAGGTTGCCGTAGATGACTCACGCAACACTCTGTATACCCGCTCTGAGAAGGGCGTTCTACAGGTGAGAGAACAGTTTATTTCAGTCATACTTCTCCTAACAGAAGAGTGTTTGGTGTCTGTCATAAGCCCTGCTTAAGTGTGCATGCTGCTGTTATAAGCGTCACCTTTTATGTGCATGTCACAGGTTTATGACCTCGGAGCGGACGGCCTGGGAATGAGTCGTGTGGCATCCATGTCCCAGAATGCTATTGTGTCAGCTGCAGGAAACATCGCCAGGTTGGTTGGCCACTCAAACCTCCACACCAACACGACAACTTTGTTTAAAAGCATAGTCAACAGGTGTCAAAATGAAATTTATTCCAGATGTGGTGGTTTATGATACAACTAATGTAAAGGAGAAAAGAATCTAACTGCAAAAGTTGTGTTTTGTGTCCAATTCGTGGCTTTGTCTGTCAAGCCATGTCTGCATATCCCCCAGCAGCCCATTCTCTGTATGTAGTTGCCAGGTGTTTGGGTCGTTTTTATTATGCCCACTGCTTCTTTTTCTGTGTAGCTCAACCTCCCATTATGATTCTCTCCAGGACCATCGACCGCTCTGTCTTTAAGCCCATAGTCCAGATTGCTGTGATTGAGAGATCAGAATCATCTGACTGTCATCTCTTGGCTATTTCTCATGCTGGTAAGGACTTATGGCAACAAGCATCAATTCAGATACACTACAGACATTTCATTTAGTTTTCAGATCCATTCTCAGACACTTTAGTTTAACATGAGTGGTTGCATGATCTGTGCAAATTCATCCAATCCAAGGAGTCCATTTAGTTTATTCACTGTCAATGTTCATTATGCAATTCATAATGTGTGATCAAATGGTTTTGGGCTATTTGAAATGAGTATTGATAGAAATGTGTCTGTTCCTGCCTGTTATTGTCCACAGGTGTGCGTATGTACTTCAGCACGACTCCTTTCTCTCCGCCCAACGCTAAGCGCACCTCAGCTCGGCCCAGTCTGCTGGCGCTGGTCCACGTCCGTCTCCCCCCGGGCTTTTCAGCCTCGTCCACTCTGCAGAAACCCGCTAAAGTCCACAAGGCCCTCTACAAGAAAGGTACTGCCGCTCTGTGATTCCATTTCCCATCCCAGAACCCATTCTGATTGGTTCCATGCAATCTGCAGTGTGTGTCCTGTAAGGTTGGAGCTATAGGGAAAACATTTTTGCAGCTGTGATTATAGTTGCAGTGGACATTGCAGCTTTCAGTTATGTGTGCGATACAATGTGTACAAGTTGAACGCACAAAGTTCTAAACGTTTGACATTATGTAATTAATTTTTGGAAGATGTTGACTTTTTTTCCCTCTATGTCAGTGGTCCCCAACCACCGGGCCGCGGCCCGGTACCGGGCCGTGGAGCAATTGGTACCGGGCCGCACAACAAATAATCAATATGGAACGTTTCGTCATGAAACAAAAAAAGCAGACGCTACAACTCAACCCGCTAAACAAACGCTGTACCATATCAATTATTGGAAAACTATTCCAAAATGACGATGATGGCCCATCACGCATCCACCGGCAAATAGTGATCACTCGACCATTAGCGGGCTATCACCCACAGACGGAGCTGCTGCCATGACCGGACGGCTGTCTGGTTTAACTGCGAGCATTAAGGAAGTTGCGCCTGAATGTGAATCTACACATTGCATCATTCACAGGGAAATGCTGGCAAGCCGGAAAATGCCACCAGAATTGAACAGTGTATTGAATGATGTTGTTAAAGTTATTAACCATGTCAAAGTACAAGCCCTTAACTCGCGCCTGTTTGAGCAGCTTTGTGAGGAGATGGATGCGGAGCACAGACGTCTTCTCCTATACACAGAAATAACATGGCTGTCCCGAGGGAAATCGCTGGTCAGAGTGTTTAAATTACGAGAGCCACTGCAAAGATTTCTCTCAGAAAAGAAGTCAGCGCTGACAGCGCATTTCAGTGACGAGGATTGGGTCGCAAAACTGGCTTACCTGTGTGACATATTCAACCTGCTCAATGAACTCAATTTGTCACTTCAAGGAGAAATGACAACTGTCTTCAAGTTGGCAGATAAAGTAGTAGATTTGTGGGGACGGCGCGTGAACAGAGGCATATTTGACATGTTTCAAATATTAGCAGGGATTTTTGGGTGAAACTGAGCCTGAGCCTTCATTCACCCAACTGGTGCACGATCACCTGTCTTTGCTGTTAAAGGAGTTCGAGCGCTACTTCCCAACTACAAAAGACCCACGAACTGGCAAGGAATGGATCCGCGACCCATTCGTCAACAAACGTCCGTAGTGGGACCGTCTCATTGCAGAGAAACAAGCTCAGGGCTCCCATTGATTTGACGTTATGTTTTAACTGTTCTTTATTCGTATTTGGTTATCTTATTTTGAAGGAATGTTGAAATATTGTTAAATGTTGAAGGAATGAAAATATTTTTTTATTTATAAATGTATCTGTGGCGCATCTGTATCTTATTTTCACGGTATATTTAAAGTAAACGTTAAGATAGCGACCAGTCACGAGTCAGAGCGCTCTGAGGCCACGCCCCCCCGGGCCGCAGTAAAATTGTCAAGCATTCACCGGTCCGCGGTGATAAAAAGGTTGGGGACCACTGCTCTATGTGACTCATGGGACAACCAGTAGGGGCAACTGCCCTACACCTTCATGTTTATGTTCCTTTGTGGTAATGTGTAACTGTGTTGTAACATGCTTTTGGTCTTAAGACCCTGTTTTGTCCTTGTTTGTTGGTTAGGAGTTCTCCTTATGGCGGCGTCAGAGACGGAAGACAGTGATATACTCTGGTGCATCAACCATGACTCCTTCCCCTTTAAGAAGCCCCTGATGGAGGCCCAGGTGAGTGAGATGAGCAGTAGAATAGAAGAAAAGGAATAGAATAAAACTCTGTTAATCCATTTGGGAAGCACCAAATCACAGGATATACAGATGGATAAAAAAAAAGTATTGCACAGGTGAATGAATAAGGAGGCAGACAGTCCAGAAATGGGAAATGGCCGGTGTGAGTGTGTGCGTGTGCTGTGATCATATACCTCAGCCATATGAGTTTAAAAAGTAAACGGTTATGTGTTGTGTGCTATTGTTCACTGTATAATTAATTTTCATAAAGTTGTTGTATGGTATTGTAATGTAATGTTATACTGTTTTTTTTCAAGCACACAGCCCAGTAAGATGTTGCATTTGCTCATACTTTGCTAAATATTTATGTTGTGATTGTGGCTGGCAAATGCTCATGGGGGCCACCTGTATTTTGCTGTATGGGGTCACAGATGATGTCTGCTGTGGATGGCCACTCGTGGGCGCTGTGTGCCCTAGAGGAGGAGCCCGTGCCCCGCATGGTGACGTCCCTGAACAAGGACCTAGTGGCCATCACCGACTCACCTGTGGTGGTCCAGCAGCACAACATTCCTCCCTCCAAGTTTGTGCTCCTCTCCGCTAAGGTACAGACCAGTTTCTCACTGTTTGGTCACCATGTCTGTGGTGTGTGGGTCTGTGTGTGTGTGTTTATTTATTTGGACCGTGGGCTGAAGTGTTGGAGGCGAGTTGATGTGTGGTAGTGTGTTTTGTTTTGTATGTATTGCCTTTATTTTGAGTGTATGCTTGTGACCTAAATGTGTATGCCATTCTATGTTCTATTAATTCACTGACTTATTTATTTGCCTACTTTCTGTTTGTAAACATCTTGCTTCTCATCTGAAGTCTGCCCTCACGCTGGTTTGTCTCGTGTCTCTCTAGGGCAGTCACATCTTCCACAAGTTGCGGCCGGTGGACCAACTGCGCCATCTGCTGGTGAGCAGTGGTGGTGGCGAGAGTGAGGAGATCGAACGCTTCTTCAAGCTGCACAGGGTAAGTGCTCAGCTCACCATCATTTAATCAAATCACCACAACTCTTTTCTCCATAGTGTTATACTAGTGTACATTTTCCCGCTCATCAACCACTTTTGCATCTCTGTCTCTGTCTCTGTCTCTCTCCCTTCCTTTAGGAAGAGCAGGCGTGTGCTACAGCTCTCATTCTGGCCTGCTCCACTGCAGCCTGTGACAGAGAGGTGTCCATATGGGCTACCCGTGCCTTCTTCAGGTGTGTGTGTGTGTGTGTGTGTGTGTGTGTGTATGTGTATGTGTATGTGGAGTTTTGCTTATACTTTTCCTAGGGTTTTGTTTGTGTATGTCTTGTATTGTTTACAAAAATCTCTGAACACTTCAATCCATGCAAAAAGGGTTTTAATACTGAGCTTTCGTGTCCTGATGAAGGTCGTTTGACCGTAACCTCAGAATTAAAACACTTTTTGCATGGATCTAAGTGTGCAGAGATTTTTATAAACATTCTATGTTTTTTAGCGACAAAAAAGGGTTGAATCACCGCACACTGAAAGGACTTAAATTTTAATGTTTTATTGTGAACAACGCGTTTCGCGTGTTGCTTCCTCAGGACGCGTTGTTCACAATAAAACATTAAAATTTAAGTCCTTTCAGTGTGCGGTGATTCAACCCTTTTTTGTCGCTGGATTACCTTAACTGCACTTCACCGGCACCTGAAAATTGGCTGTGCATAGGACTTGTAAATAGATTCTATGTTTTTTCTTCTGGCACCTTAGAGGCTGAGAGTGCGGTGTACAACCCCAAATTCTGTATGTCTTTCTATGTATTATGTAAAGGTGCTATGTGTAGGACACTGGCTAAACCTAGTACTGCAATCAAAATTAAAATATTGTAGAGAATCAAAACTTAAACAGAATTTTCAGGTCTGTAAATAAAGTCTTAAAATGCAAACACTGGGTTTGTCAGTGAACTCAGTATTTCAATATAGGATGTTTCCTCAATCTCAGGTGACATGGCAGAACCATTTAATGATTCACTTGTTGTAAATTTTTTACATATAGGAACCTTTTAAAAATGGGATACAATATATCTCCTCTTTTGGAGTTATTTGTATGCACACCTGTGTTGTGGCACTTAAAACCAACCGTAATATCTTCCTGTTATTCTGACTAATGCAGGTATGGTGGAGAGGCCCAGATGAGGCTCCCCTCCTCCATGGCGGCTCCCAGTAATGTGGGCCCTCTGCTGGGCTCACCTGCGCCAGGTACATTAGAGCCCAGGGCTGCTGGGGACCACCGGCCGACACTGTGGTCCTGTACTCATTAATGTTCCTAACACTCATGGTCGGATACCATGCATCAATACCACTTTCTATGCAATATGACAATATGTAATATTACAATATGTAACAGTCAAGGCTGCAGTGAAAAGATTGCTCTGTTTTTTCTGACCTGTTAAACTTGCCTGCTGGGAACAGTTGGTAGCATGTTCCAGCATGAAGGATGGCTACCTTTACAATTGATATCCTTGGCTCTTTGGTAATTGTAGACATTCTACTTTATTCTCCTCTATAGGTTTTTGATATTTTTTAGTAAGTAGTTGGTCTGAAAGAGTGGTATTGGTGCATTCCTAATACTACCTAGTTCCCCTCTCCTAACATAGTGTGTAGATCTGCCTGTTGTGTGTCTGTAGAACCATCTCTCTCTTTCTCTCTCTCCCTCCGTGTCTCCCCCCCCCCCCCTCCGTCCATCCCACTCATCCGTTGTCTTCATAGGATCTCCATTCCCTGTGGGCAGCTCCCTCCCGAGCTACTTAGCCACTCCTGCCCCAGGTAGTCCAATGTGTGTCTTACTCTCTCTCCTTCTGCTTTCCTTGTCCCTTGTCCCTATTCCGCTTCCTCTGTCAGGGTTATTTAAGAGATGATTTTTCATTTACAGGCATGTCTTGAATTAGCCAAACTCATCTCTTGTGTCAAGGGGCTTGCATGTTTCCGTGCACCTGTGACATATGGTGCACAGCATGTGCATGTGGCGAAAAACTTTGGAATTATGTCAACTCTGTGGCGCTCTGTGTCTACCAAATTTTGTGTAGCGGCAAACTGCGTGTTGGTGCACCTGGACGATGCATGCGCCAAATTGAACTCCCAAAAGTTCCATATTAGCCCAAAATCCACACCTTTGAAATTAACCTGTATGCTGTGCCTATTCCCGATTTCTTGCTATGGGCTATGCTTTGTCCAAGCCAAGAACGGAAAGCCTCTTACCCACACTACCGATGGTAGTGACCCAGACGCAAATCGGCACAGCTATGGAAAAAAAATATGCATAGCCTACATGATGCACACTGCACTTGCACAGACACTTGTGCTGAAGCATGCAAAGAGCCCTCAGTTTATGTACTGTCCTTTCTAACTCCTTTTTTTTTTTTACTCCCCTATGCCTGTCCCTGTCCCCTATGTTTTCCTTTACCATTCTGCCAAACCCACTCTATGCTGGTTACACTGTCACAGTCTGAGAGTCTGTTGCACTAGTGCACTAAAATGTGTGTGTGTGTGTGTGTGTGTGTGTGTGTGTGTGTGTGTGTGTGTGTGTGTGTGTGTAGGTATGTCTCCTATGATGGCGTCCACTCCATTTAACCCTGCCGTACCCATGGGTATGGGGGGTGGCCCGGTTTCTGCGGTTACCGCTGGACCTGAGGTCATCTTCTCGGGCAAACACAGCGGCATCGCCATATACTTCGCTCGCATATTGGGGTGAGGTGACTTTGTGACTTTTTCAGACAGGCCATTAGCTCAGCTGATTTGTTTCTGTGTATAATCACAATGTTTTGTGTATGTCCAGAAATCTTTGGGATGGCAGCATGGCAGTTGAAAAGTCCATCAGTAAAGGAAACCAAACCGCCAATATCGTAAGTATCACTTTATCCTGGACATTGTTACAGATCGCTGCATGTTGATAAATCACAGCGACCAGAGATAGAAACTTTGAAAATAAAATATGGTCCTAAAAAAAATGTACCTTTTAATAAATATACCTATTATTAAATAGTATAATAATATACCTAAATATTAAAGGGTATAACAATGTAAAAAATGTACCTTTTAATAAAGATACCTATTATTAAATAGTATGACAATATACCTAAATATTAAATAGTATAACAATAATGTAAAAAATGTACCCTTAATAAATATACCCAGGGTGCTGTCTACACAATACAGTTTTTTGTGTATATGGGCTAGTGTGTGCTGGTGGGTTTAGAGCAGCCGTGTACTAATGAAAGATGAATGTCTGTGCTCAGCTGGAGAGCTCGGCCAGCGCTGCCGACCTGGAGGCCGTGCTGCTGGAGCTGCGGGGACTGAAGGAGTTCCTGGACAAGAACTCTCAGTTCAGCCCCACCTCGCTGGGGACTCCCAGGTAGGACACGTTCCTCCGCTCGCTTCTCCTCCCTTATTCCTTTCATTGCCTGCCTCCTTCTCCTCCTCCTCTTTCTCCTCCATTCGTGTACATCCCTCTCTCCATCCCTCTCTCTCTCCTCCAGTCATCTCTCTTGTGCTCTGCCTGTGTTTATTGTTCTTATTGTCCTTGGCTCTGTGCGACCACATTCTCTGATTGGTCTCTCCCTCTTTCTCCATCTCCTTCTCTCTCTCTCCCTCCCTCTTTCTTTCTGCAGTTTCAGTTCTCCAGCCAACCTGCAGCAAAGGCTCATGGGAGCAATGCGTCCAGACGGGGCCAGCTCACATCAGGCCCAGCAGGAGCTCCAGAGGAAGTACCACAGTAGGTCCCTCAAGTCTGATTCTGACACACATACACAGCAGTCATTAGACTTTTATGAGTCTTCAGGATTCAGCTCTGTTATGTAGCTATTTACATGTGACTACAATATGGTCATGTGCTGTGTCCTGTCTATGTTGTCATAATGTCCCTGACTATTGATGGTAAAGATGTGTTAAGAACTGTGTTAAGAACTGTGTGTGTGTGTGTGTGTGTGTGTGTGTTTCCAGCGGAGGCCCAAGCCTGTGAGAAGGCATCCCTGCAGGGCATTCAGCAGCTGGTGCATCGCTGCTTCCAGACGCTGGCCCTGTGGAAGCTGCTGTGTGAGCACCAGTTTAGCCTCATCATCACCGAGCTTCCAAAGGTTAGTAGTCACCCCTACACACACACACACACACACGTCTGTGTCTCTTTTAAGACTTTAGTGGTGTGTTTAAGCTGCTTGAATTCACACCATTTCTGTAACCTTACTAAAATACAAGGACGTGAGAAGCCAGAGTGCAAAAATCACAGCAGTTTGCTTTGGTCTATTGGGGTGTGTGTAAGCTGTGCCAGAGCTAGAGACCTGCAGAGAGAGATCCCAGGTTCAGAAAGTGAAATCCCTGCCACATGTTTATCAAACCATTTGCTGAATCGGCTAACTACTGGAATCACCTGTGTTAAGTGCACAGGCAGAACCTGGTGTCTCCACCTTTTAGTGGCTATGCTTTTTACAGAGTCTAGTGCCACTTTACCCGGTGCAAATGTGTGGCTGTTTGGTCCAGGATGTTTAATTGTTAGGACCACAGTACCGAAATGTGCCTGTTGACCATCATTGAGTTTATACAAAGTAATTTAGCCAGTGTAGCTTACAGTTAAATATGCTGTTTACACTACATTTTCTAGGCCAGTTATGTCTCACCTTTTTTTTTTTTCGCTGTTTGTACCAGGCTGCTGTGTTACAAGTGTGTGACAGACACCATGTAGGATTTGGTGAACCAGAGCAAAGTATATGTGTGTCCGTCCATTCTGAGTGTGTGTGTGTGTGTGTGTGTGTGTGTGTGTGTGTGTGTGTGTTCTCCCAGGACTTCCAGGAGCAGATGAAGGGCATCAGCTTCAAGGAGGTGGTGATCCGCGGCCGAGAGCTGACCGGTGCCCTTATTACGGCGCTCATCAACGTCTACATCAAGGACAGCGCCTCCGTGGACCCCATCAGCGCCCACCTCAGGGACATCTGCCCGCTCCTCTACAGCAACGACGACAGCGTCTGCTCCAAGGTCCCGCCACCATCTACAGCCATGTGGAGACCATTATATAGCTTGAAAAAGATTTGTGTTTTGCACACTCTTGTCTTCTTGGTTAGGAGTGTTTGGAGTTTAGGGAGAAGATGTAGCAATGGCTAAGTACTAATTAATTAATTAATTAATTAATTTTTTGAAGGTTATACAGTTTTTGAAATTCATTCTTTCATATCGACAACCTTTTCCACTTTGGGCAATTTGTCAGAGTGTACAAATAACTTTTGGGAACACCGAATGTGTTTCCTCAGTGTTTGCTTTTGAATTTGCCAATGTGTCTGAGACCTTTTTGGATGTGTACAACTTTGTGTGTGTGAGTAAATATTTTGTGTTTTGCATGTTGTGTGAACTTGTCCTGTTGTCCTCCATCAGGCGAATGAGCTGCTGCAGGGCTCCAGGCAGCTGCAGAACAAGGCTGAGAGGGAGCGTACTCTCAAAGAGTCCCTTCGCCTCTACCAGCTCATCAGCCACAACACAGACCTGCCTCTGGTCTGCACACAGTACCGCCAGGGTAAGAACGCACACACACACACACACACTCTCGGAGGCACGCAGAGAGACACACACACACACACACAGACCAGTTTCTGGTCTGCACAAAGAACTGCCAGGATGAGAACACACATTTGTATACACACACATATATACTTACACAAACACACACACATACACACCTAAACATATCAAAAGACACATGTATACACACACATTTAATTGAAGGTTTGTTCGTTGTTCAGTCTGCGTTCCTGTCGTGAGTTGCCTCTGTTTGTCTGTGTCTCAGTGCGGTTCTATGAGGGCGTGGTGGAACTGTGCCTGACTGCAGCAGAGAAGAAGGACCCCCAGAGGCTGGGACCCCACTTCTACAGGCACGGGGAGCCTGAGGAGGACGTAGCCGGTCAGCAGGCCTTCCAGGAGAGGTGGGCCGCCATGTCACTCACATGATGTGTTTGCATCTTTGGACACAATCTTTTGTTGTTTCTTGTTTCAGCTCTAAGCAAATGTGTGGGTGTTTGGTCCAGGATGTTGAATTGTTAGGACCACAGTACCATTTTTGGAAATGTGCCTGTTGACTTTCATTGAGTTTACACTGCCTAGTGATGGTGAGAGTAGTTTTGCCAGTATAGCTCACCACCAATATAAGTGCATAAGTCTGCTTAAACTACATTAGACACACATATCATCTTATAACTCAGTTATGTCTTACCATTACTGAGTGAATTTGTTGCTGTTTGCAACAGGCTGCTGTGCTACAAGTGTGTGACAGACACCATGCAGGACCTGGTGAACCAGAGCAAAGCAGCGCCGCAGTCTCCAAGTGTCCCCAAACAGCCCGGGCCACCCGTCATGACCTCCGACCCCAACATGCTGAGTAACGAAGATGCAGCCAAACATGTAAGTAGAAGCCAAGTCTGGGAATGTGACTTGTGTGTGCTAACAGTAACTAGTTTGTACTGGAGGCAGTTTGCACAACCTAGACCTAAAAAAAACAGATTGAACACTTGAAAATGTCATGTATTCGATGTATGCTTTTTGTGTGCAGTTTGAACAGATGCTTGGCCTCGCTCAGAGGTCTCACGATGAGTTGTTCCACATCGCCCTCTACAACTGGCTCATCCAAGCAGACCTTGCCGACAAGCTACTGGAGGTAAGGGTCTGGGTACCAATTTTATGTGGTCTGCAGTTGGCAAAAGTGGCGCCAACCATGAGCTACAAGTTCATTACTGAGTCATTAGTCAACCTTTGTCCTGTTAATGTTGGAACAGCATACTTAAAAATAGAGGTTGATTATGGTTGCTAGGTGAATTCTCCGTACCTTGAGGACCACCTGATGCACATCATCAAGCAGGACCAGAACAAAGTGCGCAACATGGACCTGCTGTGGAGGTACTACGAGAAGAGCCGCAACTTTGGCAAAGCCGCCCATGTCCTCGCACGGCTTGCAGACATGCACAGGTATGATGGAACAAGGCCAACACACACACAACCACACACACGCACACACACACAAACACAAACACACATGGTTGCTAAGTGCTGTATGAACAGTAAGAAAAAAAGGGGAAGGCTGGATTTAACTGGCTGTCTTACTGGGATACTTGGCTAATCACTGTAAGTGGAAGCCACATGATTAGCTGCTCAGTCTTCATTATGTCTTAAGCACTTGCACTTCTCAAGTCAGACACAGTCAGTGTGTCTGAGCCTATTCAAGTTTTGAGGTTTTTTTGTGTTTGAGGTGTTTATGTTTGTCTGTGTGTGCTTTTGTGTGCTCAGCACAGAGATCTCTTTGAGGCAGAGACTGGAGTATATCTCCAGGGCCATCCTCTCGGCCAAGAGCTCATCCTGCACGTCCTCCCAGGGGGCGGATGGAGAGTTCTTGCATGAGCTAGAGGAGAAGATGGAGGTGAGAGGTTGCACCACATCTCACAGTGTTGTGCTTTTCCACCTGAGGGTTACTGTTGGAAATCAAATCATTCATAAATTAAACTGTGGTCGCTATGTGGTATAATCAGTATGTCATTAATAAACTCATGATGGCAGAATGCTTTAAACATTTGAACATTTTGGGAAAGCAATTATAGTCTACTACTCTGTTAGTGTGCAGATTCTAGATGTCTTTTTAAATTATTTTTGTTATTATTATTTTGTTTTTGAAAGGTGCTTTAGAAATTAAGATACTTGGGAGGGCACACACTTGAAATGTTATGTTGAAATAATTGTGAATATGATTTATGTTAGAATGCTGTCAGTCTTGATTCTAATGTGGTGTCTGTGTTTGCACACTGTAGGTGGCCCGCATCCAGGTTCAGATCCAGGATATGCTTAGCCGACGTCACTCCCAGCATCCTTCAGCACAGGCCGCCATTGCCACACTAGACTCAGAGCTGATGGACATCACCAAGGTAACAAAATATAAACTGTATGTCACTTTATGCCAAAAAAGTAATGTATATCAAAGAACCCTCTACAGTATCAATGCAATACAAGTGATCTGTCACAAAAAGCTGAGTTTCCACTGTGGGGTAAACTAACCATACAAAGTGGAACAAAAACAATTACATTATGTCCTTTCTTTGCTCCACTGACATCACTAAAAGAGCTGTTAGGGGTTTGTTAAATACTTTCAAATATGTTCGCATAACTGTAAAGCATGTAGTATGTTAACCTTGATTAAAGGCTTAGCTTTCATTAGCCCTTTTTTACATAACTGGTAGGATACTTTCAACCGTGTTTGTTGTACAACCATAAAATGTTGACATGAACTTGGGAATAGATATTTAGTTACTTGCTAGTTCTTGTGAGTAATCCTTTGCATGCCATGTATGATAATGCTTTGTTGTGTTTGTTAGCTATATGGGGAGTTTGCTGATCATTTCCAGCTGTCGGAGTGCAAACTGGCGATCATCCACTGCGCGGGACACTCCGATCCCATCCTGGTGCACTCGCTGTGGCAGGAGATCATGGAGAAAGGTGGGTGCTCCTGGGAGAAACCGAACACTTGGCCAGAGCACATGCAGCTTTAACATCTCGGTTTTGGAAATTTCCAAAAGGTCTACACTCCTGCAATCCAAACAGAAACTCAAGGCAATAGTTGGTGATGTAAAGATTTATGTAGTTTAATCCGACTAAACTTCCTGTCTTCGAACTTCGAATCTATCAAACTTTTGTCTCTGCATCTGCAACTATTAGTTCTGGAAGTTTTCTTTTGACTGGAGGAATTTGATATGTAAAACAAATCACCTGACGGGTCTACGGCTGTTGCTGTGGTACCCTACCTCCCTTTATTCCTGAAGGCTTACAGTTTAATGACCTTTCAGAAGGTTACAGTAGTAGATGCCCTTGTGATATTCTGCTCACCCGGTGGACTTCATCTACACAGAGGTTTTATGACGGATGATTCTTCTTGTTGCAGCTGTATGCAGACCATCAAAACATGCCTAATGAGCAATTAATGTTCGACCACATGGTTATCAGTATGTGCCAGGCAGTGCCTGGTGCAGTGGTGAAACAGGAGTGGTATTCCTTGAAGGAGATTTTCTAGCATTTTTCTGATATTTCACAGAGCTCACGGACAGCGCCATCATGGGTCCAGCCGACCGCATGAGGGCTCTCAGTCTGAAGCTGGTGTCTCTGGGAAAGCTCTACGCTGGGACGCCACGCTATTTTCCGCTAGGTATAACCAGCCCTTTCCTTTTCTCTTTTTTTTACGTACACACACACACACACAGGTTACAGGTAACTTCTACACACTTGTATACACATATTCACACACTTTTACAGGTAATATTCTTCCTCTTACATGCACACACACTCTTCCAGGTAGCTTTCTCGTCAAATACACTCACAGGTATTTTTTTCATCCTACATGCTTGCATGCACTCTTACAGGTCACGTCCTGTTTTCTACCTTCCGCCATGCACATGCCCAACCTTACACATACACAAATTGATATCCACCCAACTCTTTCCGTCCCTGCTCTCCTCGTAGTTCAAGTGGAGGCTCTCCAGAGTCCACTCTACTTGAAAGCAATTGCATAATTGCCCATTCAGAATGCCCTTAACCAGCTTGAACATGTTTGTGCCAGCCTACCACAGCTAGCTCATAGCCCTCTGGGGTTCATTGAGAGCAAGTCTTGTCATTCTATGGTGTTTGCCTTCTATGGTGTTATCACAGTTACATTTGTGTGTTTTATAAAATGGAAATTGGAAATATTCACACGTCAGTGTTCACATTGTTGTGCTCGCTCGCTCATGTGTCTTTGTGGATTTTTTTGTAGAGTTCCTGGTGAAGTTTTTGGAGCAGCAGGTGTGCGCTCTGGCCTGGGATGTGGGCTTTGTCACCTACACCATGCTTGAGATCGGAGTGCAGCTACCTCGCCTGCTGGAGGTCTATGACCAGCTCTTCAAAACCAGAGTATGGCTCTTTGTCCAATCTAAATCTAAATTATCTAAATCCATGTCTGCCACAACATGTGATCCTTAGGAGCATATCTTCAAAAAAAAATTTTTTAAAACCTCCTACATATTCTGTCTTACTCACTCGCATTCTTTTACTTCTAGGATCCTTGCTGGCAGAGGCTGAAGAAGCCTTTGCATCTGGTGGAGTGCATACATGTACTGCTCTCTGGATATGTTGAGGACCCTACTCGAGTGCCCACTTACGACAGGTAACGTCACTGGTCACTGTTAGAAGCCCACCACCTACACACTGTCACTGTTTTATGTCCTTACATCTTGCACCTCTTTTGAACTCTTGTCTGATTTTTATGTTTCTGCCAGGCGCCGCTTCACAAACGTGTGCCTGGACAACATCTGTGGTTACCTGGTGGAGCTGCAGTCTCTGAGCCCAAACGCTGCCCTTCAGCACATCATAGGCAATTTCAAATCCCTTCAGGCCAAGCTGGAGAAGGTCCACTGAGCAACCAGGCAGCCGAGCATTGATGTACTGCCCAAAAAGCTTTCTCTGAACTGATAACCCAAGACTCAGTGGCTCTTATTTTTTGCTGTGTGTGTGTGTGTGTGCGCGCATTAATTCACTTCTTGCAAATGTGTGAAGTGTGTTTGGAAAATGCCCAAAACTTGAAGTAGTACAAGAGGGGAATAGATTTTAAAGTACCCCTGGACAAATGTCTGTCCTCAGGATTTTCAGTTAACCGCTGGTTTGCATTACCTTTTGTTCATCAGTGAAAAACATCTACTACGTTTTACTCCAGAAAATATTGTGCCATCAGAGAATAATTTAAGGTGCTTCTCTGGTTCACTTTTGCCTGGAAGAGATGAGTGTCTGTCCTGTCCTCATTCAGAAAGAAGACAGCCTGTTTGTTTGGGGGGGGTGTTGTGTCGATTGACTGTAAAAGTAGCAAAACCACCACCTCTGCCACATCTGTGGGTTGCTACTGCTCACAAAGCATCTGAGAGTAAGTTTGGGGAACACAGGCATTTCACCTTGGGGCGTGTGAGAGTGTGTGTGTGTGTGTCAGTGTGTGAGTGAAAAAAGAGACATATTTAACTTGTTGAAGTGTGTGGAGGGCAGTTGTTTGATCGCCAAACTACCAGAAAATTCCTGTGCGCTAAAATGAACACAAATAAGTGTGTATTTTCCCAAATCCCAATATTTGAGGTTTACTTTGGATTTTCTTTGCAGAAGAATGATGTTATCTGCTCTCTGTGGTGCAAACTTCTTATGTCTGGTGTCAACTAGTCCTTTGACCTGAAATCGTTTTTGTTACTAAAGGTCTTTTTAAAATCAAGACTCAGATGCAAAGGTGATGAATATCACTTAGGAATGTATTTGAATTGATCTGAAGAAAACTAATTCAGACTTTGTATACATATACGGATCTGAATAACATTTTTATATCTGTCAAAAGTTTTTTACATAATGTGTCAATGTTTTGTTTGCTAGTCTTTGTACGCCCTAAGTAGTAAAGAGGAATAAATAAAAATTCTGATTAATCTGAGATTTTTGTTTATGTTGTAGTGTCTGGGACGTTTCAGAATTTCGTTTTAATGTCCTTGCTTTATCCTGTTATTTTGATGTTCCAATCATATCAAGTGGAGTTGTGGGAATTTAAATTGTGTCCCATTTGACTTTGTTGACGCAGGTTCAGTTTAGTGAGATTGTGCCTTGGGGAAAGACGTCCCCTGAATCCATTTTATCCTAATTGAGCAGTGAACAGGGGAACAATTGGTCAAATATGTTTGCAATTATGTCATTTATAAGCCCATTGTCTCTATTGACAGAAGCTCTATTGGCACTGGTGTTGGCCAAAATAAAATTCTTGATCTATAATCTGTAAATTAAACATTTTTATTTAGAATATTAAACGCTGTAAAGCTGAAGAGATCCTGAGATCCATCTTGCAGTGCACTGTTTGCAGCAGTGAACTTCTCCCCATACTGGTGTGATGGCAACCAATCTCTGCATCAAACTGAAATTTAGGCACATCATTTTATTGTGCATGAAATGACATTTACATAAAAATACATTTAGTCAGGTATACCAGTAGTTGCTTAGGCATAGGATTTTTGTCATGATGTCAGAAAATGTATTTCAAAAGATATGCATCACTATACATGTGTATAGATTACGTATAACCTTATATTCTGCTCAGTGCTCTATAATGAACACTGTTCTACAAGATGTGTGTCATTGATCACACATGGTCACAGCCTCTGGCCATTTCCATCTCACCGTCTGCAGTTGCAGGTGAGTTTCTTCACCCCGTGCAGGAAGATGTAGGGAATGATGCAAGTGTAGGATGCTGCGATGTAGCTGGCCACCTCCACCACGATCTCGGATGTCTTCACGTTGCTGGTGATGCGGAGGAGCAGATGGGTCAGCCAGCACACTAGGAACACAGAGGCCACGGCCACCACACTCTTGGCAGCCCGCACCAGGCCACCAGCACTAGAGCCACCCTTCGCCTGTGCTTTGGACGCTGTCTGGGGTTGTTGCTGAACGGCAGCCCCTGGTACACTGTTGTGTGGACCTTGAGTTGATGAAGAAGTGGAGCCTTGCTGTGCTTGACCTGAACTAGTTGTATCTGCAGGGTCTTGAGGCCTGTCCGGTGATGGCTCACCTGTTCCCCTGATGCGTTGCTGATTTCTTAGAAGGGTGAGCACAATCTGGATGCTGGCGAAGACAATACCAGCAATAGGAATGGCATTTGCCAAGCTCAAGTACAGGATCTCGTAGATCTGATGGGCCGTGGGAGAAGGGAAGTTATCCACACAGTCAGGTTCATCCCCGTCCTCTACGATGACGAAGATGAGATGCGGGATGCTGAAGACGATGGCCACCGTCCAGCTTCCTCCTAAAAGTGCAGCGACCAGACGCAGGTTATCCAAGCGGATGGGGGCCCCTCCACGCTTCAGGGAGCCCACCAGCTTCTGGTACCAGAACACACTGATGAAGAGGGTGGAGAAGATGCTGCTGGTCTCTGACAGGTCAGCACAGAACCGGAAGATTCGACAGTAGGTCAGGCCCAGGAACCAGCGTCCGGCAAAGTCTGCCATGGTGTCAGGCAGATCTACCATGTAGTTAGTGATGAGGTTGGACACAGCCAGATTGACAAATAGGACATCATTAGTCTTCAGCTGTGACTTGGATCGTGGTAATGAACTAAAAGCTAGCCAGTTGTTGCCCACTATACCCAATAAGCACATAGTACCCCTGGCAAAAGACTCAACCCACTCCTCTGCATCCATTCTTCAGATTGTTGGGTTGCAATGCACTCTGCTGACATGAGAGCATGCAAGAGCAGTTCATGTATGTTAAGTCACCTGCAGAGGACTTTATAGTCAGCCTCTAGCATTTACATCATTTGTAACATGAGGCCACACCCAGAAAAAGGAAAAAAGTATCCCTGATGACTTAAGGCATTATATTTTGATAGAACATACATGGGTATGTTGATTAGGAAAATTGAGCAATTTATTGACTGCATTGTTAGTGAATCATGATGACATGTAGCCTATAATAAATAATTTGTATTAATTAACAGATAAATAAAATATAACAAATTCAAAAAATCAAATCATTATGAAATATCAATAAATATATTGATGGAAATTATCAACGGTAAGAGAGAGAGAAAGTTCGGCGTTCCTGCCTGCCTTATCAAAATAGATAAGGGAACTGTCTTGATTTAGTTACCAGGCAACGCGGTAGCTTCCCCGCGAGGAAGACACAGACCGCTGTTTGAGTCCGGAAGCGGAGGGAGATTCGAAATGTCTAATGTTACGGACAGAAACATGACAGACGCTGATGATTTACTGCCAGTTTTCACCGTAAGTGACCTAATTTGCACACATAAAACACCAACTACATGTGTTAATGTACGTAATAGGTAGCTTAAATGTTGCCGTTTAAGGATTTCTTTCCCAGAAGATCTCAATCCTAATGTTTCGCCTGCAGATGGGCATGGTTATGGAGTAAGGTTTGTTACGTTAGCTAGCGGTTTCGTAAGATCATTTCAAAACATGCCTGTTTGGTTGGATGTTTTGACACCCAAAACAACGAGGGGAAACTTAAACGGTGTGTTGAAATGCTTATACTCTCAATATTCCCTCGTATCTACAGACACATCTTGCCTAGTCCCCACATTGTAAAGCATATGTCAGGCAGCTAACTATCCAAGCTAACAGTTAGCTGCATGGTATAAATCTGATCTGTTATTGTTATCTGATTGCCTGTTATTTGCATTAGTAAGCTCCGTAATTAAGGCAAACTAGTTAGTCGACATCTTTCTGTTTAGTTCCCAGCCGTGTATTTAGATAGTACCGAACGGTAACTGAACAAACAGATTCAAATTTTTACTTCACCATCTAGGTGTTCCCAAGCTACCATTCGTAAACAGTTAGAAGACTGCTGTGCTGAATGGAAGTAATAAAAGGAAATAATTGGGAGAGTGAAGAGTGGTCCTTCAGAGGAGCTGATCATGGAGCTGAAGCTGGAAGTACTGCTTTCATCCAGCATCAAGGGGAAGAAGCCATGGCCGCGCTTCTGCTGGTTAGGAACGGTACGAATCGACCTCGCTTGCTTCACCACTTACTTTACTCTCAGTAAAGTTAGCTGAAACAAAGTAACTTAGAGGCGACATTGTTTTCATGCAGGAGAAAGAAACTGTCTTCCTCCTAGATGACAACCGCATCAACGAGATCAACATGGTTACAGGGCGTATTAAGAAGAAGAATTCAAAGCTACAGTCTTTGCTGCCCAGTGTGGTGGTAATGGCCAACTCTTCAAACGGTATTGACTTATCTTGCATAACTTTCTGCAATTAACATATCTGATTTAGACGGTGTAAATAAACCTTAACTGCCCCTAAACCTCTGTCAGGTCGGTGGCTGGCTGGCGTTCTTGCTTCTGGAGATCTGTTTCTTTGGAATAAAGACATCGACCTGTTCAAGATGAGCTCGCCTGTACCAGAATTGATACATCACTTGGCCACAGCTAAAGGTACTGCGTGTGTGTGCGCGCGTGCTGTGCAAATGTTATACTGTGTGCCAGTTATTGCCGTTTATACAACTGTGTTTATGTTGTGCCACTACACAGATATATTTGCCCCATCTGCTTTTTAGAACAAAGTAAATTATGAATATTACACTGATGAATGCACACAGACTTGTGTTTCCACAGCATTCTCAGTTCAGCACAGATGCTAGAAATGGACCACTTGAATTGCTAAGTGCGTGAGTGTGTGTGTGTTTGTGTGTGTGTTTGTGTATGACCCTAAGATCATTTTAAGCTTTTACTCCACAGCATTGCCTACAGCAGAGGGGTAAAGTGATAAGTTGTTGTGCATGTGGTCACATTGGTATAACTGTTTAGAACAGTGATGAAATTATCAAGTGAATGATCATTGGTACTTAAAGGCCTGTCTGCTCATTTCTGGTCGTGGAAAACATTTTTTTACTTGCCTCTTTATTGTGTGTGTGTGTGGATGTTTGTGAATTGATGTGTGTGTATGCATGTGTGTGTGCGTGTGTATGTGTGCACTGCACGCATGCGCATTTGTGTAGAGAATGGAGGGCCCCTCTCTCTGCAGGTGTCAGGGGATGGCCAGCGCGTGCTCCTGGTGTTCCTGTGGGGACAGGTGCTGCTGTGGGAGTGTAAGTCCCCCCAGGAGCTCAGCATGGTTCGTGGGGCCACAGTCAGTGGCCACTGGAGTCAGGTGCAAGCCCCTTCCAATGTGACCTTTCCTTCTGCCTCTGACAAGGAAGCATTCTGCCACAGTTTGTTCGTCAGGAGTCAGGTAAGGAACCTAGCAGCCTGTCATAGCGCGTACAGCGGTGCTGCCAAGTTTTTCCTGAGTACTTACTTACTTGCCTCATGCAATTGATTGAACTTAAGTATTGTTTCACTGTGTAAGGGCGGTGATATACTATCATGCAAACGACAGTGCTCCACACAATTGGCGCACAAAGCATGTCAGAAACCATACTTGTTTTTTCAGCTGTCTGGTCATCCATCCGTGGCAGCCTGGGCATGCCACAAAGAGGGCGCAAGCCTTGTCAATTTATGTCACATCCTCATAACATGCACTGTGTGTGTATGTGTGTGTGTAGAAGTATACCAGCCCCATAAGTCAGGAAACTTGCAAGCATGGATGTGTCTCTGATTCAGCCTCTAATGTGTCCCTCGCCAGGTAATTGGAGATGCCTGCCTGACTGTGTTTGTGTTCTACGTTGGAGAGACACTCACTATCACCTTCCTGAAGTTGCAGTGGGAGGAGGGAGTGGAAAGAACACTTAGGTGGGCAGCCATTTTTATGCTAATTGTGTCCTTTTTTTGTACCGAACACTGCCTCGTATAAAAATGTAATGAGTGCACCAGTGTGCGGCAGTATTGCCTTTGTTCTTTAGTGATTTCCCAACAGGTTTTTTTTATTCACTGAGAAAGTTAACTGTCTGATAACTGTGCCATTAAATGTACTGTAAAGTCAGTTATATGCAGCTGCCGTCAGTCTGGCCAGAGAGCAGTTATATAATGTTTCTTATGGTAACATACAAATTGTGTAGTTAAATTGTTTCAACTGTCTAGTCAGCTAATCGTTTTACAAACAATATGTAACTTGCATATCAGATTACACAGATTAAGTCATTTTAGGGATGTTTTTGCTTGATGATATTTTTGTTTTGACACCCTCTAAGTCATTTTAATGGCATAATGTGGTCATGTAAATGGCAGACAACAACCTTTTTGTCTCTACCAGCCACCCAGGCTACTTAGACATTGTTTAGCAACTTTGATGGCATCTTGCTAAGTTGCAACTGTGCATTCTATGATGAGTGCAAGGCAAGACATTTTGTTGGTTGCTAGTTCGACTAATAAAAAAAACCTTCCTTATTGCTGTTTTGAAAATTGTCACCACAACCTGATACCACTTGCATTACATCTCTGTCAGTGATGGGCAAATCTAGTATCCCATATTCCAAATCACCTGATGCTATCTGTGAACTTCATACAGGTATTTTCTACTGGCTGAAGGGATTTGCCTTATTAGAATCAGTTGATTGAGTGGATGGCTGGAGCAAATACGTGAACTGAATTGTAGCTTCTGATGTCAGGTTGCCCATCACTGATCGATGTGATTTGCTATTGTTTAGTTCTTGAACGAGACTTTTGCTTTGGTTCACAGTCCTGTGGGGTACGACGTACTGTGGGTGTCTAGGACGTACCCCCTGGGGCAGCTCCCCACGCCCTGCAGCCCAGTGAAGTCCAGGGGAGCGCTGGTGGCATCACTCTCTCCTGATGGCCTGCTGTTGGCCATCATCATCAACCAGAAGGACCCCAGGGTAAGCTCCCTGTGTGACGGGTGTGGTTTTGGCTTAGCATGGACAGGATGGTAAAGTAGTGCACAATAACATTAACCTGGTTGACCAGACTTTCACTTTCACTGCAGAGAGTCTGGATACTCTTAGTAGGCATGCGCTTACTTTCTGCTGGGTTTAAAGTTTGTGTGAACTTTTCAAACGATTGAGCCGGCCTTGGACCCATCACTACCGACTGCAGCATTGTACTTTATACTTTAATGCTTAGGTTCAATATCAGCGCTTTCAGCCTAGCAACGGCCTACATAGCCCTCCCTTTGTTCGCTAATTGTGGCTTAAATTTGTAGTTGCGGAATCCTGGCTCATCATGTTGTAGCAAATGGAATATTTAGTGGAGATACTATGGTGGCATTAGCCTGGCTACCAAGTTTTTCCAGCCATGTAGAACTTTGTGAACATGAAGCCATGGTGATGACACTTATTCTTCTTCTTGCTATGAGTTTGATGGTTAAACATTTGGGCAAACAATGTGGTGGTAAACAATGTCAGATGTGATGTTGTTTAGTGGTTACTGGTTTGCTAGTCTGTGGTAGTGGTGGAGATGAACATCTGTAGCATTTGTATTGCACAGGAAAGGCTTGCCGTTTAATGTATGTGCTGTGGACTCAGGCATGAAAACAGGATGATATATATTTTTGGCAAATTATTTACCTTTTTATGTGACATCCTACAGACTGCATTTGTTAGGCCTAGTTGCTCACTCATGTGTTATGTGTGCATCAAAAAAAATGAGGAGTCGAGATTGTTATGCAGCAATTAGTTTTAATAATTTTCACTTTCTCACAGTTTTTACAATTCTCATGACGTCAAGACATGACGGTATGTAGCCGCCAAGGTGTTAAGGCACTATAGATGCATTCGGTCGGTTGTAAGTTAACGTCTTCCCAGCTACAAGGGATTGAATTGTTTCTAAGACTACCAGAACATGTCATTTTACACAGCCTTGGCCAGGCCGACAGAGTTGGCCTGCATGTTGAAGATGGTGTAGTACTGCCTGATGAACACATCACCCAGGATCCAGAGGCTGTCGCCACTGCCGCTGAATCCAGTGCTGCAGCCGTAGTAGTTGGACTGCAGAGCAAGACATGGAAAGAATGGCATTAGCACATGCACTTTTTGATAATGGTACTACAGGCATTAGTATGTGATGTCCACTGTAAAATGTGCTGTTTAGAACCGACTTTTAAAAAATGAAGGCAACATCCTGCATGAATCTTTTTTTTACAGCGGTTTCTATGCTTCACTTTTTACTGTGCAGATAAAATGTGTCTAGTACCTTGACAGTTAAACTAGGGCTTACCTGGCGGACGTAGGCAGATGCAGGAATGGTGAAGGCATGTCCCTGGATGTTGAAAGTGAGGTCGGGCATGCTTCCAATGCTGTTGCAGTTAACTCTGGCCTACAACCAAACACGCATATTAAGCTTAGCAATGAAAATCAGATTTTTATGACAATCTAAACATGTTCTTGTTATAAACTATCTTAAAAGAAACATTTAAAATGTGTTTTTCATTTGTGGCATAGTAGTACAGAAATGCTTGGTTATACTCACTTGACCGTAAGAGCTGGAAGCACCAACAGCATTGTTGATGCCGGAGATGTCGTAGGTGGGTCCAACGATCAGAGAGGTGCCGGTGTCCACGATAGCCTGGCATCCACCATTGCAAGCAACAACTTGGCCGTTGACAGTGACGCTGCAATTAGCAAAACTCTGCTCAGTCCCATGTGACTTGTGCTTAGCAAAATAAGCATGCTTGACCATAGTTTTAAGCCTTTGACATGGGAATACTTGAAATGTGTTATTTTAAATTCAGTTGGCTTGGTTTGCATTACACATATGCTTATGTCTTAAATATTAAGATAAGATGGTACTCTTATTGTCTGTTTGCACAAGAAAATGGTCTTGCACCACCTTCCTGACAGTCATACTAAAAAAAATGGTGGGGAAAAACTCAACAGCCTTATCAATCCCATCTTATGGGGTTACTTTTGGTTATGGAGTGAGGTAGTGGAGTAAAGGGGGACACACGACTTCATCAATGTACCTCTCGACAGTGATCTGCCAGTAGGTCTCAGCAGACAGGGGGATCCAGACAAGAGGGCCGGTGTAGTGGCTGGGATCGTATCCACCGAAGATCACCTCGCTGCCAGCTTCAGAGTGGCTGTGCAGGCAAGCAGTAGAGGAAACATCATCAAGAAACACTCTGATAGTACTTCAGACACGTGTTACAGAGATGCAGGCTTGTACAAAACACGCAATCGGCAGGAGAACCACTGTTCAGTGGGACAGTTTTCAGCTTTGTCCTTAAATTAGTTAAAATGCTGCCTTCTAGGGAAGCAAGCAGTGGCACCAAGCCATCAAGGCATATCTGACTTGAATAAATGCATAACATTCTGCCTTCCAAGGTGACTTAATTTTGTCCAGCTTTGAAAACAGCAAAAATGTTTCCTTCATGTTACATTTAAAATTCCATGGAATTATAAAGTCAGATGTCAGCATGTTAGCCACATTGTCTAAACAATGAAATACACAAAAGATGGGGTTTGATTTAGCATTCTAGGTAGGTTCTTGTAAACAAAATTTTTAGCTCAATACCTTGATGCCTGTTACAACGAGTGACTTGTTAGACAATGAAGGCAGCAGGACAGCCACCACAAGTCACCACCTCCCTTGTTTCAGACAGACGGTTTGAGTTTGTTCAAATGCGGGGTTACCTGCTCAGGTACACGGAGAAGTAGTTCTGCACCAGACCCTGCTGGACCATGTTGTTGAAGACGGGCTCAGCACCAGAGGCGGCCAGGCGGGGGTAGGCCAGACCCAGAATGCCGTCAGCGGTCATGTGAGCCATGAAGGGAGCCTCGGATTGGCTCAGTCCGAAGATCTGGTTAGGGACGGTGATGCCTCCAACCTAGCCCAGACAGATTGCATGTAGTTGGTTTTTCAGGCTGTTTTAGGTGGTCATGTTTGATGGATGATGATTAATTGTCAAGTGTAGTCTTCCACTAATTTGCCACAGTCATTGCATTGTTGGATGATAAATATACAATACATAATATAAAAATATATCTAAAAAGATATATACATACAGTATTTGTTCATTTTTTTTCATTGGATTGGTGCAGTTTCTGTGATACACGTTTGTTGTGGGGTGTTGCTACATTTTTTTTTTTTTCGTAACACTCACAACAACGGTGTCGTAGCCCAGGAATCCAGTCATGCTGCCAGTTCCATACTGGATCTGCAGGGATTTTCCGGTGTTCCTGAAGGTGGAGGACTGGCCAGGGTTGAACCTGTCGTGGTTGTCTGAAAGGGGAGCATAAACAGTTAAAATCAATTGAAAAACAAAGCAATACTGTATTTGTCAAGTGCCCTGCTGCATTTTTTATTTATGCTTAGTTCTTACTTGGGCAATATGTGACTTTTTCCTATAGTGAAAGTTCTGATTTACTGTCCTATGTGCTGTTCTATATTTTATATTACACTAGTACAGAGCCCATCGATGCAGCCGTGTTATTTGAGAGGGGGAGTGGTTAGGTGCCCAGTGTGACACACAGGCAAAAGGCAGTTAAAGCTTGTTTTACTGATATATTTGGCATTTGTTGTCCTAACAACATGAAACTTGGCACTGCAGTCACTCCTGCCACTAGCAAGACACCTACCAAATTTGAGCTCAGTGGAATGAATTGTTCGAGAGGTGTGCGTCAAACAGACAGAATGGCAGACAGTTGTTTCTTGCATTTATAGATCGATTATTATATTTAGCATTACATTAACCATAACCTTCAACTTTAAAGAGAATACCACCTAAAGGTTCAGGCACTACAAGGCAGGGGTCTAAGAGACGATCTAGTTAATGATGCAGTTCTGCACTGTATACATACTGCAGGCAGCACTGCTGCAGTACACGGAGGGCACCCAGAGGTTGGAAGATCCAGTGTCGAAGATCACTTTGAAGGACTGAGGGGGAGTGCCGATGGAGATAACCCCAAAGTAGGCCAGCTGTGCAGGACAAAAACAGCATATGTCAGATGGCCAGTGCTCAGCCCCAATAGAGACTAGTCGGTTACACTTTGTGTTGGCATTCCCTGTTACACTGTATCTACAGTGTAATAAAGTATGTAACAACATAATGTACTTATACTATATCATAGGATTAGTCGTTAGACATGTTGGTTACACTTTGTGTTAATGGTCCCTGTTACAGTGTATTAACATCATGAAGTGCAGTGTAATTAAGTATGTAACAACATTATGTACTTATACTATATCGTAGGGTTAGGATTAGGATCAGTCTTACATCAGCATCGTTGGTCATCTGCTCATTGCCCTGGCTGTAATAGCCCTGGAACTTGGCCATGGGATTGTAGGGGTACTTCTTGCTGTACTCCTCCCAGAGGCCTTGCTCCTCCAGCCTCTCCCTGGCGGTCTTCCCCTTATTCAGAGGAATCCTGCGAGAAAAAGAACCAAGAACAAGACTATTGGTATGCATTGCCCAAGAATACACTGTAAAAAGTGCTGCTTACAACAACCAACCTCAAAAAATTATGCAATGTGCTGCATTGGTTGATTGTTTTTACATTGGTTTTACTTGCACTATTTTAGATGAACCTTGAAAAATACTGCTGGTTAAACTAATGTAAAAAGTATTGAGTGCAAGCTAAACTTCGTAAGAAGATCCATGCAGCAGGTTGACTTAATTTTTTAAGTTGGTTCTAAGCCACACTTTTTGTACAGTTGGTTCTAAAGCCACACTTTTTGTAGAGTTTGCAGATGTAGGCTACCACTAGGCAATAGGTTTGGACATCTTTGGACACAAGGGTGTCTCAGTAGAAGAAACTCAGCTACTAACCTGACCATGCACTCGGACAGTGCCATCAAGGCACACAGGATAATGGCAGCCTTCATGGTGGGTTGGTTGATCCGCTCAAAAGCCTTCACCTGGAGCTGAGTGATGCAGCAGTGAAACCCGTGTCCTTTTATACGCATGGTCCCCCTCAAGTTCTGTTTGCTTTCTCAGTCACCCTGATAAAGCAACTCGAACTCTTTATCATATGTCTGATAGCAAAACGAATAGATAAGCTGGGTGTCCTTTTGACAATGTCAGTGATGTGGTTGAATTTACAGGTCTAGTTAATGCTGCCGTTTGATTCTATTTTCCAGTGGTTCTTATACTACTTTAGTGAGAAATAAGTCATCATATTTACTGGCATACATTTTCCAAATTAATACAATTGTATGTTGGTTGGTGTATAAGCATATAATAAATAAAATCACAGCTCTGAAAAGAAAAAAAACATCCAATTAAATCAAATAAGGTGTTATTTAACAATATTGAAACAGTATGAGGGATTTTAAACTTTCTGAGCAATGTTTTTATTATTGGTGAGTAGTTTTCTCGCCATCTATTATGTGGTATCATTTGGTCATCAAGTTTGCTTTGATTATAAATGGTCCTAAGAAAGGACAGTTAACACATTTATTGCTCCCACTCCCCACACACAGGGTATGCACTGTTCAGTTTGGGGGAAAAATGTAAGAAAAGTTTTACATTAAAA
This sequence comes from Setipinna tenuifilis, assembly GCA_030347295.1. NCBI lineage: Eukaryota > Metazoa > Chordata > Actinopteri > Clupeiformes > Engraulidae > Setipinna > Setipinna tenuifilis. The sequence continues at coordinate 21,520,779 of CM059275.1, forward strand.
GGTTGCCAACTATATTGGCAAAAGACATGATTTTGTATGCTAAGAAATATTTTATCACTGGCATGTACAATGTTCTGTATACCTGTTGGGTAGTACACAAAGCCCCTGGATGTTGTTGGCACATGAAGGTTTTATTTTCCTTGTGTCCCTGTGTTCCATCTATCATGATTAGTCAACCTTGTTAGGAATTAAACATTTTTGACATTGCACGTTTGTTTGCCATTGAACTACTTGTCCTGCTTTAAATACATTGCCGTATTTTTTAAGGAATAGACATAATTGACAAATGTTGCTTTAAATACAAATCAACCTTTCAAGTGAGATAAAAAGGATTGTGAAGTAGAATCCTTGTTTTAATGTGATTTTTTTCCCTGCATTATCCTCTGTGGTAGTCAAAAGTGATCCTAACTAAAATGAACTCAAACATGCATCACGTAAATCACCACCTTTTAATCTTGTGTACTACACTATTAAACTGTGTGTGTATAGTAGGGGCCAGGGAATCTTCAGTTTTACCTTTTATAATGTGCTGTATAAACAAAAAAAACATTTACCTACTTATTTTTCATGTACCAATAATGCAACAATATGTAATAGGGTTGTAGCTGTATGCAAAATGGGAACGATCAGGATGAAACTTAAGTGTAATCTATCTGCTCAGTGGTTATTTTTAATTTCATATTTTCATATTTAATGAACACTTTAACGTAAACCTAAATAATCAGTGTACTGAAACTATCTATGACTATAGCTATAAATAATTTTAAAAACATGTTGTTAAACAACATTCTCTTAATTTCTATGTACATAAACACATTTTAATTTATAATTATTACAAAAGTAAAGAAAGTAAAGAAGTAAAACTATCCTTCTAGGTTTTAATTAATCTGGTCCTAGGAAACTTTTTCTCAACAGTTGCGTATCTATTTTTGATAACACCTACAATCTCTGTGGACTTTTAAACAGAAGTAATTCATTGGCAAACACATAGCGGAAATGTTCTTAGTTATTATTTAAGGAAACTTGAGATAGAGATATGAAGCAAACAAAGACACGCTTGAATGGAGATTGTTAAATCTTACATCACATTATTGCTTACGTTGCTAAAAGTATTGGTTGAAACTTTCAAATTTTGAGTTTTAATTTGGTCATATCTTGTATATGGTTCTGTCAACATTTAGCAGTCTTTCATAATTTTTTTTTCTTGTTAGGAAATTTGAATATGAGTTTTAATGGACATGTTGTAACAAAGCTGCATCAGAGAAGACTGCGCTTTGAAGAACA
>CM059275.1:21532062-21857062 GCA_030347295.1 Setipinna tenuifilis
GCATGTGTGTGTGCATTTAGTGTGTGTATGTGTGTGTGTGTGTGTGTGTGTGTGTGTTGGTGTAAGTGTGCATGTGTGTTATAAGGATCTGGCCATAGATCCTCACGGTTTTCCCCAGAAAGTCCATACAACTCAGCCGGACACGAAGGAAAATGCTGTTAGTAGTTTATTACCAGAAGGGTGCTATAACAAGTCATAGGGTAGACATGGTCTGTGGTATCTAACAAACAGTAGACTTACGGTCCCTTCCTAGACAGATAGCAAAAACATGCACACGATGCAAGTGGTATCAGAAGTATATCACCCTAGGCAACAACCCGTGATGTCATCAGGGGGCGGTCATTACAGTGTGTGTGTGTTTGTGTGTGCGTTTTGGCAAATGTGTGTGTGTGTGTGCATGCATGTGTGTGTGTAGATGGGCTCCTGTGTGGACGCGGGGCTCTGTGAGGAGGCGGTGCGGTGGGCCTGTCGCCTGCTGCCCTTCTCCCGCTTCCTGTGTGCCGAGGAGCTGCTGCAGGACCTGCTGCTCAGCCTGCTGGCCCAGCTGCCCCCCACACCCATGGTAACTACCCCACACACTTCATAACTACCACACACACTTCATAACTACCACACAGACTTCATAACTACTCACACACTTCATAACTACCACACACACTTCATAACTACACCACACACTTCATAACTACCACACACACTTCATAACTACCACACACACTTCATAACTACACCACACACTTCATAACTACTCACACACTTCATAACTACTCACACACTTCATAACTACCACACAGATGTCATAACTACTCACACACTTCATAACTACTCGCACACTTCATAACTACCACACAGATGTCATAACTACCACACACACTTCATAACTACACCACAGACTTCATAACTACCACACACACTTCATAACTACCACACAGACTTCATAACCCCGCATGCCCCACATATTTAAGGAGTGCATGGGAAAAATGGGACTGGTCACAAATGCAGCGACTGAGAAAATGTAATTTATATTATAAGTTTGACTTTTAAGGAAATAAGAACTCCCATACACTGTCCATTCCACAAGCAAAATTTTATTTACAACATTTCAGTCATAGACCTAACCTTAGATTCAAAAAGCTGCGGTTTCGGTTTCCGGTTCGGTTTCCAACTACGAATAGGGGGAGTAACTTAAATTTTTTGATTTTGTGACTATGCCCGTTTTTCCTGTGGACTCTTAATTTGCCAGCTACCCCACATCTGTGTTAACTGCCCCTTCTCCCTACCTACAGAAATTACACTTACTAGCTGTTTGGAATATATATATAAGCAAGTAATGTGGTTGTAAATATGTGTTTGTGTGTTTTGACGCACTACAGGTTGCAGAAACGCTGGTGCGGGCCTTCCCTGAGGAGGAGCAGTCGGTACGGGTGGCCCTGAGGGAGAAGTACACCACCCTACTGCACATGCTCAGACCCTGCCCCGTGGTGCAGCCCACCACACCTCACGGTGAATAGGCTCTATTCCATTGTGCCTAACAACTTTGTCATTTACCAGCTTGGGATCGATAAAGTACATCTATCGATCCATCCACCCATCTGTCCATCCTTAGGTCAATAAAGTACATCTATATATCTATCTATCCATCCATCCATCCATCCATCCTTCCTTAGGTCAATAAAGTACATCTAGCGATCTATCGATCCATCTAGCGATCTATCGTTCCATCCATTCATTCATCCTTAGCTTACCATCTAGATCACTGAAGGATTATTCCAGTGGCTGTTGGTTTACTGAACATTCGAAAGGCTGCCACCTGCCAGGTGCCAACAACAGCTAACTTGTGAATATAGTCATTTAGTAAATGTAGTTTGTGTTTGTTGAGACTGTGTGCAAGCAGCTTAATGGTATGCACCTAAATTAGCTCCTCCCTTGAATCCTTCCTCTCTTCCTTCAGATGCCGAATCAGGCACCTCCCACATTGAGGTACAGGAGATGTCATCTCTCCTGAAGGTGTGTCGAAAGCAGCGCACAAAGTACCTGTCCCGCACAGCCAAGCACATGGCACGGGTGCTGCCACACCTGTGGGAGCGGGAGGAGGGGGGAGAGGAGCGGGCTGACCTCCCCTCTGCCCCAGATCGCCTCTCGCTGGGGGCCAGTCTGAGCTCCCTGACGGAGACGACGGCCGCCACACTCACCAGCAACACCGACGCTACCACTCCCCAGGCTCTCTCCCCAGACCTGCAGGCTGGACCACGCCACAGGTGAGCCACTGGACGTTATACAGGTTACAGGTGCCTCACGTGGTACTGGGTCATTATTAAGGCATTGAATTGAATTTAAAGGGATTTCATAGACCTTTAACCAATTAAGGATAGAATTGGCTTTAAGCACACAGTTTGTGTTGACAGACGTAATACAACCAGTTCTTTCATCTTACACAATGCACCATAATGGGTATAGCAACACTTGGAAAGACTTGCACAGCACAGAGATAGCCTAGACACAGCGTAACAGCCATATCCATAGCCTGACTTATATAGGTATAGGTACCTCATAGGTATTAACTGGACAAGATATTTCTTCATTATAGTAATCTGTGTTGTTCTCATTGCAGTACCTTGAAGCCAAAGGTGCAGGGTTCATCGAGGGAGGCAAATACACAGAAGCCACCATCCCCACGCCAGGAGTCCGATGGCAGCGCGGCGCCCGTGGTGGGCAGCTGGGAGTTTGAGCTGGAGGATGAGGAGTACCTGCGCTTCCTGGAGCTCTTCCTCAGCTACCTGCTGGAGCGCGGTTCTGCTGGTGGTGCCGGCCGGGCCAGCGAAGAGGCGGAGCTACCCCTGATTGGCTGCTTCTGGGCGCGGCTGCGGGAGCGGGAGCTGCACTCGCTGGGCTTTGACGTGCTGACCACCCTGAAGCGGCGGCAGAGGGACGTGCGGAAGACCGTGACGAGGGCAAGCGCCTACCACCACCACGCTGACGCTGCTGCTCCCCAGCTGCCCGTCTTCCAGGCCGGCCGCTGCTTCCATGGCCAGCAGCAAACTGACGCCTCCCCTGAGCGCCCTCCATCCTCCACGTCTCGCCCCTCCCTCCCCATCCAGCCCTGCCCCTCCTCCTCTTCCCCAGGACTATGGGGAAGCAAACACCCCATGGGTGGGGGTGTGACCCTGGAGCTCAGCCCCTCTCCATGTGTCGTCTCCCATCATAAAGGCCTCTCCTCCTCTCTGTCTCTGGAGCTTCAGCAGGAGCTGGACCCCAAGATGGAGGCCCGCTTCCCCACGCTGGGCCGGCTCCTGGTGTGGATGTCCCGCTGGGCTGACCGTCGCGTGCTGCTTCGCAGGATGGAAGAGCAGAGAGGAGGAGGAGGAGGAGGAGGAGGAGGTGGTGGAGCGGTCACTGGGCCGGCCATCAGGGCCAAGGCCTCGGCCCCCGCCGTCCTCACCGCCCTTCTGCTGCTGGAACGCCGCTACAGCGCCGCCCTGCTGGCTGCTGAGAAGAATTACATGAGGGTGAGCATTTTTACCCTCCACCAAGGAGGTTATGTTTTTGCTGCTATTTATCTTCTGTCTGTCTGTTTGTTTGTTAGCAAAATAACATGCATTTTGACTATGTCGGTATTGTCACTGCGTGGAGGTATTTTTTTGGATCATCACAAAAAAAATAAAAAATAAATAAATTTAAATTAATTCATTAGGAAATCCTATTGACGAAATTGGCGGAGGTCTGTGCTCTCTAGTTAGGGCTGCCGTTTACATTGGTCTGGCACCAGTGCACACTACTGAATTACTGTCATGTTTTACATTAAATGCCATGTCCTGCTAATAGTCCTGCAATCCTATAAATGCTCCCCTGACACAAATATTGATTTTTTTTCTCCATCAGCAGAGGTTATTGTTATTCAATGCTCCTGCTATTGTGTGTGCATTTGGGGCAACTGTGGTTTAGGAGGTAAAAGTGTTGACTAGCAATCGGAGCGGTGCTAGTTTGATTCTAGTTTGTCATGACCAGGTCTGTGTCCTTCAGCAAGACACTGAACCTCATACTGGACCCAATGTGCTGTTTTGCACCTTGCATGGCAGCCTTCCATCAGAGATGTGTGTGTGTGTGTATGTGTGTGTGTGTGTGTGTGTGTGTGAGGCATCGTATTGTTAAGAACCTTGGGTCAATATACCAAGTGTGTGAGTGCTATGATGCAACCCATTTACAATTCACCATTTGTCGATTGATTTGGCATTCACTTAGATCCCCAAAAGCTTAGATCCACATCTCACTCGTGCCCCCCCCCCCCTTGTCTCTGTGGTGCAGGTCCCCGAGGTGGAGCTGACTGTGGCCCCCATGCTGCAGTTCCCGACCTGTTCTGGGGAGAGAACGGAGCAGACGGACGAAGAGAAGGAGAGAGAGCGGCAGCAGCAGGGCAGAGAGAGGGAGAGGGAGAGCAGCGTGGACACGGGCTACCCGGGCTCTGTGGGGACGCCCATCACCCTGCCTGACACAGACCTCCAGCCCCCACAGGCCTCTGAGTGAGTATCGAGTGGTCGGCCGTCAGCACCGGTGCTGGCCATAGGGAGGTTCGGGAGGATTCCTGAATGGCCGGTCTCTTCCTGGCCAAACCAGCCAATGGTCGGATTTTGTTTGACCCTGTAAAATGCAGCCTGTCTTCGCAGCTGTGGGTAAGGTGGCACAGAGTCAGGGTTGCCACTCCTATAATGCACATAGTTTTTTAACGTGGATCTTTATTATATGGTCCCACCTTTAAAAGTTCGAAACTTCCTAGTATGTATTGGTTTTAAAAAACTGATATAATTTACTTGTTTTATAGTATAAGTTTTTATTAACTTGATTAATATTTATATGTTTATTTATTTATTTTAATCTGTAATGGTCATTAATGACCACAGTTGTTAAAATGGCAATAAACTAAACGAAACAAACAAACAAACAAACCTATAATGCACATCACTTACTGCATGTAGGGCACCAAGTGTCAGACGGGGCAATAAAAAACACCACAGACATAACAGTCACAACATATTTTAAATAATAAAAAAAAACATTACTACTACTAATAATAATAATAATACTGGACAGTCATGCTGGACATGTGTCTGCCACAGAATGCTCATGTTGCCACTAATACTACTGAGGGCAGACAGCAGTGCTGCCCTACAAAGCCAAAAGGCAGAAACTACATATTTTGTCAAAACTAAGTTTAGACTGGAAATTGGCTTAATAACACCTCTTTTTGTCTTGTGACTAAATCTCTTGCTTCTACCTATGCTCGCCACTGTAGTGTGTGCATGTGTGTATCAGTGCTTGTGCACACTTATGTGTGTTGTTTTCTACTGGGCATTTCATGCGTGTGTGACAACTGAATAGACTGTGTTCCACAGGGCCTGTGAGTTGCTGGATCTGCAGTGTGAAAGCGAGGGCTCTCACCTGGGCTCTGTGACCTCGGAGTGTGGCAGTATTAAGGAGGCACCTAAGCCTCCCACACAAGGCAGCAACATGGCTGATGGCTACTCATCTGAAGGTGAGAGACTAGCCTTTACAGTCCCACCGTTTAAACAAGCAAGAAGACAACACCATACCTACAAACATGCTAAATTGCATTGTAGCAAATGTTATTATCAATTACATGTAATTACCTCTTTGTTCTGTCACCTCTATGCACTTACACTTCTGTTGTAGATGAATGGTAATGATACTGAGTTTCCTGCATTGTGAATGACATGTTTGCTGTTATTCGTGTATCTATGTAATGTGCGTTGAGTTTAGTCTTATCAGTAATTACCATTGACTGTATGACAGCCTAGCTTGTCTGTGTGGCATGATGGAACTGATAGTTGATATGTCATTGGTCTTTCAGAAGAGCATAGCTTGGTGGAGGAGGAGGAGTTAGAATCCCCCTTGGCCCAGAGTCCGTCCCCCTTGTCCACAGGGCAGGTAATCGCCTGCTTTTAATAACACCCTAAAAATGACTTGTCCTCTCTTCTGTTCATATTATCAAGTACAGTTTAATCTAACATGTCTGAGTTATTAAAATTTTATTGTGACTATTTACATAGGACCTAAGTCTTCATACATATTGTATTATTGACTTATGTATTTACTTTTTTCAAATACAGGCTTTAACTCTTGCAGACCTGGCGTATGCCAGTCCAGAAAAACCAGCTGCTATCACCCAGTAAGTCATTTTGAGCCATGAAAGAAAAAAACATGCAAAACATGAGAGCAGTGAAATTTTAGTAGTGCCCTTTGCTGTCCTTCATTTTCCCTTGTTTTCCTTAGTCAGGTTGCTAAAGTGCTAAAAAAGCCATGTGTGTTTATTTCGTAGTATATATTTTGCTGCTCTCACATGAAACCGAAAAGCATTGTGGGTTAACAAGTTTGACATCTTGGCTGTTGCCATGGTGAGAACGTAAACAGTTCCCTCCCTCGTGTGGATTACACACTGTTACCAGGGTTACAACCACGCTGCACTGGCGACTGCTCTTTTGTGTTGTGGGTGAGGTAGCTGCTTGCCCCCCAGTGCATTCTGGGTAACAGAGTGGTTGTGTCTGTTACAGCCCTGAAGAGGATCGTCCGTCAAAACACAGACCTGTAGAGGCTGACATCAAAACAGTAGACATGTGAGTCTTTTGTACAACAGAAACAATGATCACTTTCTTCAGATGTACTTCTATCCTTATTTTGACAGTCATCCTTGTTTAGACTGGTCTTTAAGAGTTGCTGGCTGTCTGTCCATTGTCTTGTATCTGGAGCAGTGATGGGCAACCTGTTATAAGCAACTTCAGAAGATACAATCCAGAACCACAAATTTGTTCCAGCCATTCACTTAATCACTTAATGACTATAATTTGCACAGTTCTTTAGCCATGTATAAGAGGTCTTGACTCACTTGTATTGAGTACACAGGTAGAATCAGGGGATTTGGAGTATGTGGAAATCATGGATTGCAGCTTCTGAATCCAGGTTACCCATCACTGGTTTAGACTTCCTGCGTGCCTATCTGTCTGTCATGTTGTATCTAGGTTATAAATACTAACATTACTAATGCTGCCGCTGCTCCAGCAAACCCATTCATCAAGCTGCCATAGCAGCTGCACCAGAGCAGGCAGAGCCCGTGCTCCCTGGGCCACACCCACCAGCAGGCCCTCAGGGGAGCAGTCTGCCTCCAGGGAGCACACCCCCGCCGATGCCCAGCACTAACCCTGCTCCAGACACAGCCAACACCAACCCTGTCACCCAGCTGGTACAGGACGAGCTCTTCCGCCTGGTTCAGGTCAGTAGCCAGGAGCTGGGACAGTGTGTCAATAACAGCTATTAAACAGAAAATGAACTTTTGCACACCACTAAAGAAGCAGGTGCGTTGGGGTCTGACCGCAGTCTCACTTAGGTAAATAAGGACTACCGCACACTGCACGGTGAAGCAACCCAATGAAGGTTAATGACCAAATCATTGTAAAGTACATACATCTTGCCTGCAGAATTGGCAGTGTGCAGGAGTTCTTATTTCCCTAATAACAGCTATTATTAATAAGAAATAATACTGAGTCATAATTACTGTTGTGGATCAGTAATTACTAACAATAAATACTTAAGAAAGAAATATTAATGGTAGTATTTCTCGCTGGACCTTATATTACTTACATTGTGTGAGTGGTGCTGTTTTAATATTGCCTGTGTCTGTCCTTTCCTTTCTGTCATCAGTTGCAGCAAATCAACTTCATGAGTCTCATGCAAGTTGTGGGGGCCTCTTTTGCAAATCTTCCTTTCTCCCAGGCCAGACTGCCTATAGCACAGTCCACTCTCCTGCCCCAGCCCAACCCTCCATCTGCCCTCTCCAGTGCCCCTCTACCCCAAACCACCCCTGTCCCTTCCCAGCCCAACCCAGCACATACCCCACTTCTCTCTCAGCCCCTTCAGACCCATGTATCTCAGGCCCAAGCAAGTTCATATCCCACCCAGCCCACCCCTCCTTTGGAACCCCAGCTCGCTGCGGCCCCATCCCCTGTCTCTGACCCCCAGGCCCCCATTGCCCAAGCACAGCAGGCGAGGGACCCTAAGATACCAGCTGTCTCTGCCCAACAGCCCAGTCAGGACAACCATCAGCAAGTAAGTGAAGGTTTGAGATCTCTGACGTGTAAAGTTTCAGCTGCAAATGATGGTTATTGTACAGACGGTGGAACATATTTTCGGTTAAGAAGTCTGGGTTAAAGATAATTGTATATTCAAGTGTAAAATAAGGTTTGCTTTGTGTGTACAAACCCAAAGCTAACAAGTCTAAAAATGTTGTAAACGTGAACAAGCCTTTAAACACATTAAAACATTTAATTGATTTTACAGGTGACTACCCATCTATAGACTTTATGTAAAGTGATGCAGTTGGGCATGATGGTGAAGGTGTGACTTAGTATCAGGGAAGGAGATTTGATCAGATGATGAACCATGTGATTATTCACAGGGCATGCAGCCTCTGACCATCAGCTCGGGCCCAGGGAGAAGCACCCAGGCGGAGCCCATCCCTGCTTCCCAAGGTCTGCTCACCACAGTGGGCACCTCCGTCACACCCACACTGCCCCACAGTGGCAGCACACAGAACATTCCTGCTCTCATACCCCCGGCGATGATCCCTTCCCGTCCCACAGGTCTCCGGCTCCTCCAGCTGCCTCCCCCTCAGCCAGCCCTGCTACGACACCCCCTCCCTGTCCCCGTGAGGGAAGCATGGGCACCCCATCTCCCAGACTCGCACCCCACACTCCCCACACAGCAAGCCTACACAGCAGCTCACAGGTGGCCGGAGAGGGTCGCTTGCACTCCGGACGCCGTCTCCAGGCAGGACGCTGCCCCGCGTCCTCTCCCTGCTCCCCAGCATGCTGCTCCTGTTCATGGGCTCCCCCTTCTGCACCTCCGCCCCAGCCCCAATCTGCCCGTCAGCCTGCCTCTGATCCCCCAGCCAGCCCCAGCCCCAGCCCCAGTCTCAGCTCCCGCACCCTTCCCTCAGCTCCCGCACCCTGCAGGCATGGGACCCTTCCCCAGGCTTCAGCTGCTGCAGAGGGGCCCGGATCCACCCAGCACAGTAGGCATCTGTAGCAAAGATCTTCAGCCAGCCAGCCGGCCGCCATAGATCCATGCGGCTTACTGTAATTTGGAATGACTAGAACTTCAGGATGTGGTTATTAGTTTAATTAACACAATAATTTAACCACAGTAGTCAACATAGGTTTTAGAGAATGTTGCATCCATCTTCCAAGTTTTTTGGACACAAGTCAAGATCAAGTGTTTCCAGAATGTCAGATATCAGGCTTTGGACGTTTTTTTTTTTATTCTTAGCCCAGATTTACAACACTGACTATGCTCTTGATTTGTGTACCAAGTAAACAGATGACCACCAGCATTTAATCCATTTAACCAGTAAATCGCTTTTCAGAAATCATTTTAGCATGAAGCATTTTGGCACTCTTTAATGCTACTGTGTACTGTTTCAGTTTGTGTCAGATAGTTAACTGAAATGAACAAAAATTCACAACAACAGATGTCATTATCCAGTCTGTTTTAATGAGGACTGATAAACAGAGCTGTAAAATAAATTGGATGATGCTGTAAAGTAAATTGGATGATGCTGAAGTCGCAGTTCTGTGGTCTGTGCTCAGGGGCGTAGCAGCGGACCCCCCCTGCGGACCCCCCGTCTCATCCCCCTGGAGCAGCTGCTCAGCTGGGCAGGTGGAGGCCCCCAGGGCTCCCAGGCCGCCCCACCTCTGCTGAAGGCCTCTATCCCCATCTCCAGCCATGACCTCCACCACAGCCATCCAGTCTGCAGCACTCCCTCCTCTCACAGGTGACCACTCTCACCTTTACTCCTATCATCTCGACAGGCGTCACCACTGCGGTCCAGTGCGGTCCACTGACTCAGGGGTTCTACTCTACTGCGTTTCTATCTCTCCGCTCTAATCTGTGTGTTGAATTGGCAATAGAGGTGTCAGTCCTAGCTACAGAAATTAAAAAAACCTTGCCATGTACATTGCTTCTGCATGTTCACTAAAAACAGGTGATATCACTAATTAACTGAGTAGCCAATCTAACCTGATTGATGATTTGTGTGCTCATTAGAATCAGCTGGTTCAGAAAATGGTTGTATCAAATATGTAATACAGTTTGTGCTCTCTGAAGCTAGGACTGACAACTCTGGTTGGCAACAATTTGTTGTGTGTTCCCTTGGTTCCCTTCTTACTCCTGTTCTCCCTTTTTCTATGTCGCAGGCAGAGGAGAAGGGAAGAGAGGGAGAAGGACAAGGACAAAACGGGGAAAGGATTGGAGGTCTCCTTCAGACCTGAGGACTCCATCATTCCACCTGCAGAGGTACAGGCAGATGTAGTGTGTTTTAGAAGATTTTCTCTGTTTTTTTCTCTAAATATTCACTTATACAAACAGCTTGTAACAAGTTCTAATGGAACCTTTTAACATTATTTTATGGTATTTTCCTCAGCCTGAGATGGAGGCTCCAATTGCAGGAGATGGATTTGTATTGCCTCTGGGTAAGTCAACGGGTCTGTCTATCAGTGAATGCACAACACAAGGCAGGAAGTGTGTGTGTGTGTGTGTGTGTGTGTGTGTGTGTGTGTGTGTGTGTGTGTGTGTGTGCGTGTGCGTGTGCGTGTGCGTGTGCGTGTGCGTGTGCGTGTGCGTGTGCGTGTGCGTGTGCGTGTGCGTGTGCGTGTGCGCGTGCGCGTGCGCGTGCGCGTGCGCGTGCGCGTGCGCGTGTGCGTGCGCGCGTGTGTGAGAGAGAAAGAAAGAGAGAGAGAGAGAGAGAGAGAGACAGAATAATAACTAAGTCAACTAATATTGTCTCTGTTTCGCTGATGTGCATGCTTCTTCCCCTGCCAGGCTCCTGCGACTCCATGCTGACTGGTCAGCGACTACTAGCGGCGTCCTACGCCACCACGGCAGAGCTCCATGCCTACGCCTCCACGCAGAAGAGGCCCCCAGAGCTGCTGGACATGGGTACCAACACGGAGACAGGTGGGTCCATCCAACCCCACACTCACCTGACATGGCACTCTGACAGGGGCTCAAGCATTGGAACAGCACAGCAGTCTTGTTTTGTCCAGCACACCATGTTCATTACATACCACATTATATACAGGTGGGCTTTTCAGTTTAGCTATTGTGTTATAGCAGTTGGCAAGAAGGTTTTTTTTGTGGACAGTGTTGGTATACTGGTTGGCTCTTGGTGGTCATTCTTTTCCTTGTACTTAAATCACTGTATGTCACTCAGGATAAGAGACAGATATTGTAAAATAATGGAGAGGGCTCTTATCAAGGCTTTTAATGTGTGTTATGTGTGTGTGTGATTGAGAGAGAGAGAGAGAGAGGGGAAGGGGTGTCAAGGCCTCATATTTCATTCAGTATTTAACTTTAGCTACTCTGAAAGCTCTTTAGTCCACCACTGCTGGGTGCCCACTGGGCAGAATGCCCACCGCCTTGGCATCTTCGGCTTCGTGCTTTGTGCCAGCCAATTCACTATACTGACATGCAGTATGTGTTCGAAACTGTCTACCCCTAACAGCCCCTCCGTTACTCCCAGACAAGTTCACTTCTGCCCAGCCCTCCTCTCCTGCACGTAGGGGAGCTCTACAGAGTGAGTTAATGCACATTGGCCTTTTCGTGCCTTGGAAGAGCATTCCTACACTTGTGGTATGGTTTATAAAAGACTGAGCAAGTCTGTGTGTGTGTGTGTGTGTGTGTGTGCGTGTGCGTGTGCGTGTGCATGTGCGTATGTGTGTGCGTGTGCGTATGTGTGTGCGTGTGCGTATGTGTGTACGTGTGCGTATGTGTGTGCGTATGTGTGTGTGTGCGTGCGTGCGTGTATATGTATGTGTGTGTGTGTTAACAGCCGAGAGAGAAGTGGCTGACGCTGTGGCGTGTCTGCCCCCTGAGCTCTTCCTTGACCTGCGGTTCCCCAGAGAGGAAGGCAGCCCACACGCTGGAGAACCTGCACAGGTGCCATAAAAATTCAAAAATCCAACCCCCACCACACTCTTTTCCTGTCTTTATCTACTTCTGTTGTCAGATACCAATCCAGCTGTCTGTCTCCCTTTCTGTGAACCTGTCTGTATTTGTTAGTTGCCCACTGTCCTTCTGATGCCATGTAATACATACATACACCTTAATTTAGCAGCTGTAATGTAAGTATCCATGTAAGTGGTTCTTTAACCACTGAACGTCTGCTATGGAAATAATTCTGTACTTCAAGTGCTGTGGAGCTTGTTTGTTTAATACCAGCGGAATAATATACATTTACAGTGAGTGCACAAAGAGTCTGCAATCACTAAGGGAAATGGCAAGGCGCACAAGATGACTCCATTGCATCCATAATAAATTATGAAAATGGCTCCTCTGCTGCAGGCCTGTTTCAGAAGGCATCCTGCTCTGTAATGAGAAACAGAACACTTACAACACAGCGGAGCTGCTTCTGGCACATCCTGTGTGATTTGTTTCTATAAAAGGCTGCTCGCTGGCATGGCTGTTGTACTTCTCTAAATGTCTTTAGAAATTCCACTGATAATATAGCGGAAGAGATCCCATTATCATAATTCAGGAACTTCTCTGCTTTTGCACTTAAAACAGTGCTTCATCTGGTAAAAAATAAGTTATCACAGTGAAAATAGACCAGTTCAGCTCCCATAAACTTTTGGCTGAGTAAATGAAGTTATAACGTTTATTTGTAACTTATTTCGCATTGAAATATATGTCATATAAATACATTTTCTGGCCTTTAATAGAGTTGCTGGTGCTAATTAATTAATCTAGATTACTTGAATGTGTTCATGAATTCAAGGCTCTGGTCTGATGTAGCGTGTACAGGCACTCATGGCATCTGTGTGTCCATCCATTTCTCTGTGTCTGTGCGTGTTGTTTTTAAGGGTGATAAGGGGAGACAGTTCATCAATGTCATCGATCTGGAGGATGGAGCCATGCTGCAGGAGCTGCCCCTTCGCCCGGCCCCCACAACCACCTCCACAGCCAACGCCGAGCCTGCCAGCTCCCTCACCTCAGCAGAGCTCCATCTGCTGGCGGCCTCAGTGACCAACGCCACCCATACCCCTCAACCCCAGCAGCAGCAGCAGGCAAAGCAACAGGAGCTGGATGAGCTCTTTGGTAATCCCGCCCTTACCCTCCCCTATCAAACACATGTGCATAGATGCTTATAGGTTTACTACTAACTATCATAAAATAAATCTGAGAAATAGTATTTGCAAAATACACCCATATAGCATACAGATTTTGCATATTATATAACATGCAATTCAGGGCTAAGCTGACTTGAATTGACTGCTGCTATGTCTATTTAGTATGCCGTCTGTACTAGCCTACAGTAGACTGATGAAAGTGTTTGCACTCCAGGATATGCCAGAGCCCAGAAGCCTGAGGACGAGAGGCCTCCACTGCATACCTCTTGCCCAGCCATCTCTGAGGGCCCCTCCGAGGGTCTCCCCTCTGCCCCTCAGGAGTCTCCTCCTCCCCCCACGGTGGAGGAGTACAGGGGAGACGCGCTGACGCGAAGCCTATTGGAGAAGCCGCTATGGGGTCACACCCAGCTGGGCAGCAGCCAGGCATCTCCATCTCAGGTGACGGTCAGGCAGGCGTCGGCCCGCCTCTCTGAGATGGACAGGCAACTGGCTGCCTTGCAGAGCATTGCTGACCAGATGGACCGGGAGTTCGCCGACACACGCCTGGTAAAAGACTGTTTGCTGAGGACATCAGGGACAGCTTCTCTCTTGTTCTTTTTTCATTCTTCTTTTTCTGTCTTCTGTTTGTCTTTTCTTATTCATGACTTTTTTGGCCTCTGTTTGTTTCTGTATGCTCTGTTCTGTCTGATCAATTTGTTTGAATAATCAACTCGCAATCCATTTCTCTGTCTTTCCACGATGCATCTTTACCTTTCTGTCTTTCTTCCATTTGTTTATTATTGTAAAAACCGCAAGACAGGGAGTAAATAACTTAACATGTATTGCATTGCCAACGCATTTAAGATAGTAGCATTCTCTTACATTCTCTTTAAATAAACCAGTGCATCGTGACTGCAGGTTAGAATCAGTGGGGTGTTAAAGTTGTGAAGATATGTTTGGTAACCTGCATGCACCTGTAGATAAACCTTGATGTTAAAAAGTGCATTCATATGCATTTAATGTCTTGGCATATAAAGTGCAGATAATGCTGCTTATGCTTTGCTTGAAGTATTACCAGTCATGTGTTAAAACCCATAGTGTGTGTGTGTATTCCACACTCTCGTTCCTACTCTCGGCTATATATGTATCTTTGCTGCATTGGCAAGCTAGAGTCTGGTTATGGTCTGTCTCCTGTAGCTGGTGAGGACCATTGACAATCTGAGCCCTGGTTTCCTGACCCGTGCCGAGGAGCGGCCACATTCAGTTCCACTCGAAGTCACCAAAGCAGGTGAGGCACACCTGCTCCCTGGTATCACTAACATGGATAGCACACACGAGTCACTCCCACACACGACACACTAAACTGCTCGATTGCGCTCGTGTCACTTCACTGAACAGGTGTCTAAGTTTCTGTATGATATTTCATGTAACATCTCAATGTCATGCTGGTTGCTTACAGTTACTAAGCCACATTTCCTATACATGCATAAACACATACATATACAATAAGATGTAGGAATGATGAGTGACTGATTCTTTAACCTATGTCCCTTGCCCTGTTCACTAACTTTATTTTCTGTGGATGTATTTGGCAACCTGCCTAAATCAAGTTTTAAAGCCACACTAAGTAGTTTTCGTCTTCGGTCGTGCTACAGGTTACAAGCAGAATTTTGTCTCATAGAAAACTACAGAGAGACACTCCACTCTTCTGAACTTACTTAGTATGGTTATAGCCCATAAAGAGTGGCAAAGCGAATTCAGAAGTGCTTTTCACCCTGTTACAAGTTGATGAACCACTGAAATGAGTTTGGAAACATTATATTAAGGTTGAAAAAACTACTTTGTGTTGCTTTAAACCCATGCCTCCCTACTTTGGAACCAGCTTTCTTTTTTTCAGGGCTCTACAGGATGAGTCACACAGACTTGCGCAGCTTTTAAACCTCTTCCTCTCCTTCTGTGAGCAGCGAAGAGTTTGGTGCGGGTAGCAGGGGCACGGCCCACCCTGGGCCTGACGGACGTGCTGGAGGAAGATGAGGAGACTCTGTCCACCGGTGCAGCTGCAGGTGGTCTTCCAACTGTGAAAAGACGTTCCCCTCTGCTTTCACATCCCGCCTCCTCTCGGACCTCTGTCCATCAACGTCACGCATCTTCCACAGGTACCTCTCTTACACTTTTATGTCCCTCCTCATCTGGTACGTCATCAGAGAAAAAAACAGTCAATCAGTGTTAATTGTGTTTTTTTTATTAATTAACTGTTGGCATAGGCAAGTCCACGCCCCACTCTGCCATTGTAAGGTATTCTGGTTGCAAATACAAAATAGGTCTTGCTTTAAACTTATGTGATTGATGTTTTAACTTGTTACCATGCATAAATAAACCTACAATGTCAGGAACTCGAGAGTATCCCTTTAACAGTCTATGTTATCTTATCCTATCTTATTTACAAACAGTCACCTTTAAAGTAAGAAGTACAATCAGCATGCCAGTGATCTTGTGTGCTTGGCTATGGAGGGATTTTGCAGTATTGCTGTAGCCCAGCATATTAACAGTGACGTAGGGGGTCACAGGTCTGTGAACGCCTCATCTGTCTGCTAGTTGTAGCCGCGTACTAACATGTTCCTGTCTGTGTTCCTCATTGGCAGCGATCAGGGAGCAGACTAGGTGGGATACCAGCCAGGGTAAGAGACTGCTCCCCCCCTGCTGATCTTACGCACTGCTTCATGTTACCCTACACCCAAAGAGCCTCGCATGTAACTGTACACCCACTGACCTGGAAACAGCAATTACACATAGATTTCCTGGTGCAGAATCAGAGGCGCATTAGACTCTAAGCTTTGGTCGCAGTCATGTCTGCTTTTTTAACACGGGGACCCTCTTTTGTAGATCTCACAGGGACCATAGGAGACCAGTCAGGAAGGTAAGTATCTTACACATCTTCAGCACACTGCCAACATGCATGTCATTTGAGACTTGTGTCTTACTCTCACTCCTCTGTCTTTCTCTCTATATCCCTCCCTTCCTCTCTTTCTCTCCTCTCTCTCTCTCCCTTTTTCTCGCTCTCTCCATGTCCTCTTCCTCCCTTCTCCTATTAGTAGGCTGACAGAAGACACACTGGGTCTGAGTGGGCTGAGTGATGTGGCGGACATCTTGGGAGAGTTGGTGCGGGATGGAGGCCTGTCTCCCACCGCTCTGGGTCTGTCACACACACAAGCAGCCAGGCTGAACCGGTGAGCACACAACCACCAGGCCATAGCCATATCCAGAGTTAAAGGTGCCACAGTGTATTTAGGATTGTGGCCTAAACAAGTACTGCAATCGAATAAAGCAGTGTTTCCCCTCTACAGCCAGTGGCAACACACAAAATCAAAAAAATCTATTTAGAACTGTTACTGTTACTTGCTGTGAATTTCTTGCACATTATTTATCTTAAATTAAATATGTATGAAATTATATATGAATGTTAACACACAGTATATTCTAGCCAGAGTGTGTCATTTAGAGGCAGTATCCATCATGCAACAGGCTACATGGCTACAGTTCATGTGAGACAAGTGTGTGCCTGTGGATGTCCGTAATATAACTTCCACTTATCCATTAGACTTATCCGTTAGTATTTTATTTGTGCAATATAATACAATTGTCTGTGTTTCTGTCCGTGCATGCATGTTTGTGTGTGTGTGTGTGTGTGTGTGTGTGTGCCTGTGCATGTATGCTTATGCATGTGCGTGCCTCAGGGTGGTGGCGAGTGGTCATCCCCAGCAGCCCCTGCGTGGCCAGCGGTCGGATCAGGAGCGGCGGGAGCTGAGGGCCTGGATGAGGAGGAAGCAGCGCGAGAGGCTGGTGGAGTACCGGCGCCAGAGAGACGAGAGGAGAGCACAGGAGCGCAAGCCCTTCGTCTCCCCCGCTCAGCTGGTGAGCATGCCATCCATGGGCTGCCCATTGCCATGGAAATCCTCCTTGACTTACAGGAAATATTAAAATAATAATGATGACAAATCCTAGTAGATGTCTAAAATTTTGTTCAATATCTATTAGGACTGTATTAGAGCCATAGTATTCAGCTTCAGTTTCAGCTGTTTTCAAATACCATGTTTTTACAATTTCCTAGGAAGATATGATTAGTATGCTTATAACATTAACTAATCACTTTTGTTTACTGGTTTTTGTTTTCCATAGAAACCAAGTTCCAGAGATGTCAGTATTAATAGAAGGTTAAAAGAGGAAAAGGACAAGTAAGTGTGCACTTCTGCAATTCAGCTATTTTATTTTCTGTCACAGTGTGTTATGAGGTGCAGTGCCACATGCTGTCTTTGACCTGACCTGACTGGTTCCACAGGGTGGCTTTGCTGGAGCATCATGCCCAGAGAGCTTCAGAGGCCTACAGCCTGATGTCCGACCTGCTGACCACCCCGACTCCAATGCCCACTGTCACGCCACGCCCCAAGTCCACAAGCCCTGCTTCAGCCAAGATCAGCATCAGGTGTGCTTCAAAGCTATGCACTTCTAAATTCAGTTCATGATATATGACTGTCCTGGACCAGTGATGTGCAACCTGGCTTTAGGAGCCATAATCCAGCATGTATTTGTTCCAGCTGCTGACTATATCTGTTGATTCCTGTTAGCACAACTCTTCAACCAGGTCAAGGAATAAATTACTGAATTCAACTGTATAAAGTGTACAGGTAGAAGTGGGTGATTTGGAATAATTGGTATGTATTTATTCCTGTACTACATAGTAGCTTCTGAACCAGGTTGTCCATCATTGGTCCTCTCGCTGCCTGCAGCCTGATCAAGTGTCCTTACTTTAAGCTAGGCTTCTTCAGGCTGCACATTTAAAAAAAAACCACTTGCTACATGAAACAATTGAAAAGGAGTGTGTTATTGCCTTTTTTTACTTCTGAAGTTCTTTGTTGTGATTGCCCTGGTTGACATGGATGTGAACCGTTTGTTGCCTCAGGAGCAGGAGCCAGTCAGCAGGCAGGAAGAGTAAGAGCCCTGGGACTGCCCGCTCCCTCTCCTCTCCTGGACGGACGGCCATTCCACCCCAGAGGGTCATGGGAACTTCGCTGAACATGAGCCGCAGTAGCAGGCTGGGCCTTCACAGACCTGGTGAGTCATCTCGGAGCACACAAAACCTGAAACAAAATACAGTCTATGTACTGCACCGCTATTTATTTCAGGAATGAAATGTTAAAGAGATAAAAGTCTTATTTTCTAAAAGATTTTAAAAAACACAGTTTAGGTGCGTAATGGTACTTACACATGAAAGCCTAATAAAAAAATAGTAGTGTGCTACAGACACATTATTACAATTAATATTTGATGAATGGGACTAACACTTTTACATCCCAATTATTACATATCGTGTTTGTCATCAGTGTGGTTAACTGCAAAAGTTTCTCTTCATTGGGTGATGTTTCAGCAAGTGCACTGCCAAGAGACCGGCTATCCCAGGTGACCCGAAGAGGCATGCTGACCTACACCAGAGGCAGATCTGAGGCACCCTTGAAAGAGAGTACGTATCCAAATCAGGGCTGGGTATTTCCTGCAACCTCATAATACAATATGTTATACGATACAGAGTCCACAATGTGATGCATATCGCAACACATGTTGGTCCTGGTCCAATGGCTTTAGGCTCTTTTTTTGGTGCTTTTCTGTGTTTTATTTTTATCTTTATGTATGTGTCCTTTGTACATTAACGTCCTCAAACCGCTACAGTCGTCAAAACTCGACATCGTTTTTGCACAAATCTCTTGTTGCGAGACCTCTGGGCTCCCCATGGATTTTTATTAGGTCCAGAAGACATCAAAAGCTGGGGAGGGAGAAAAAACAGAAACGGGATTGTACAGTTCCACTCTTGGAGAAAAACCCTTTACAAGCCCCTGCTTCCCAGTATATTTCTCACCAATGCTAGATTCATGGTCAATAAAGTGGATGAATTGGAACTGCTTTTCTCTACAAACCGCTGTGTCAGAAACTGCGGTGTCTTGGTCATCACTGAGAGCTGGCTCCACGCACAAATCCCTGATGCTTCGGTGCAGATGATAAACCGCACACTCCATCGCTTTGACAGAAACCAGGACTCTGATAAGAGCAGAGATGGGGGGCGCTGTATGTACATTGCTGATGGCTGGTGTATCAACAACAACACAATCATTAAATGCCACTGTTCTCCTGACCTAGAGTCCTTGTCAGTGAACCGGGGGAGTTAACTGTAGTTATTGTAACCACTGTCTACATACCACCTGACACTAATGTGAGCACAGCCCTCACACTGCTGGATACTGTAAACAAACCACAGAGCAGCCATCCCAGTGGAGTTTAAATCATTGCTGAAGACTTCAACCGAGCAACCCTAAAAACTCCCAGCTTTTTACCAGCATGTAAAATGTCAAACCTGAAGGAAGAACATTTTAGACCATGTCTACTCAAACATCAAGCAGGGTTATAGAGCTATCCCCCTGCCTCACATAGGTAAGTTAGATCACCTCTCCCTGCTTCTTGCCCCAGCATATAGCCCTCTCAGATGTCGATCAACACCGGTCATTAAGTCTGTCACCACCTGACCTGAGGCAGCACTCAGTTATAAGACTGCTTTGACCATACTGAGTGGGACATATTCAAGCATGAGGGCCTCTCATTATACACAGACTGTGCCGTCGTACATTAAATTCTGCACTGAGAGGGTTTCCATGGTCAAGTGCATACATGTCTTCCCAAACAAAAAACCCTGGATTTAAAAACCCTGGCCGCATCCTGATCTGAACACTGAGTAACAAACTCAGAAGAGCACACGAACACCACACCCTGTACCGCACTGCCTGAAAAGAGGAATTAGAGAAGCCGAGATGGACTACAAAGGGAAGCTTGAGTCCCACCTTCATGACAACAACCCACGGCAGACATGGCAGGTCATACAGAGCATCACCAACTACAAAGGCTGCCAGGTGACACCCAGTAGCAGAAGCAGAAGAACTGAATTGTTTCTTTGCTTGTTTTAAGACAAGACAGCACACAGACACACTATTATCGGTGCTTACACCAACCCCCTGCCCCCGCACCTCACTCACTGCCACGGAACATGAGGTGAGGTGAACACTCAAAGCGGTGAACCCCAGGAAAGCCAAGGCATGTGCAGACCAGCTCTCGTATGTCTTCATGTCCATCTTCAACCTTTTTTTTTTCTCACAAGCCATCATCACACCCTGCCTAAAATCATCCACAATCATCCCTATTCCAAAGAAATCCACCATTGACCGTGTCAAGGATTTTCATCCAGTTGCCCTCACTCCAGTTATCGTCAAGTGTTTTAAGCAACTGGTGCAACAACAATCACAAGCAATCACAGTTTGCTTCCCCCTTGTATTTGACCCACATCAGTATGCCTATAATATTAACAGATGTACTGAGGATGCTGTCGTTACAGCCCTGCACACTGCTCTCTGCGGCAGGGGTGCTATGCGAGATTGCTACCTCATTGCTATTGATACCTCAGCTTTCAATACCATCAAGAGAGACAGCTTGATCACAAAACTGTTAGCACTGGCTCCCCCCCACTCACCTGCTCGTGGATAAAATACTTTTTTAAAGTCCCCAGACTGTGAAACTTGGCCCCCATCTTTACTCCTCCCTCACTCTTAGTATCGGCTGTCCTCAGGGCTGTGTGCTGAGCCCCCTGCTATAGAGACCGGGTAGAGACCGTTCACACCTTTTAGGTTCCTCAGCACTCACATCTCCACCAATCTTTCCTGGACCAAGAACATCATGGCAACCACCAAGAAGGCTCAGCAGCATTTGCCCTTCCTGGAGACCTTCTACAGAACCTGAACAGACAGCTTGCTGATGTATAACATCACAGTGTGGTTTGCCATTTGCACTGCAGAAGACCGAAAGAAGCTACAGAGGGTGATATCAGCTGAGAGACTTGTTGGTAACCCCCTCCCTGCATTGGTTGGCCTCTACAACTTCCGCTGCCTCATGGAGAGAAAGCCATAGTGAAGAACCGCTCATATTCATTGTGCCACTTCCTTAACCTGCTGCTCTCCAGGAGGCACTACAAGAGCATTTATTTCAACAGTTTTATCCCCAGTGGTGTAGCCTTAGTGAACTCCCACATGCACTAACCACCCCATCTCAGCCTGACTACTGCTTAGGTCTATATTTATATATAAATGTCTATATTTATATATCTTGTATATTTATTTTATTAGTAGTATTATAATTTCATTATTTTTTATTTTTCTTTGCTCAAAACAAGAGCTATTTTAAGTGTAATCAGGTTACAGAAATTAGGACTATGAATTGGGCTGCTTAGATATTTATCCCAGTTAGCACACTAAATAACTAGCTTCGGTCTGTCCAGTGTTGTATTACCAGTCTCTGCCACTTTGTAGCGGTAGCAAACAATGGCCCACAGCCATGGCAACATCTTTGTGGCGGTAACAAGCAACACAGCGGCCAGCCAAATCTCAGTACAATATCCTGACACAAAGTGGCAGAAACTGGAGATATTTTAACCTAAAAATTGTACACGTAACTCCTTTAATACCTGTTCTAATTCTAAATGACAGCAATGGCAAAGTCTAAAGGATCACATAACTCAACAACACCTCATTTTGGCTCCCAGAGTTCTTGAATGCCAATGTTAATGTGATTTACAGATTCAGTTCTTACAGTTATTAACTTGGTAGTCTCATATCGTTTTATTTTTCTGATGCTGTATCGGTATAGATGCAATAGTCCTCCACAATATATCATGATGTATAGAGCGCCGCCTTAATCCTCATAATCCTCATACCCTCCTTTCAGTGTATCTCCTTTCGTGGGATGTGAATGATATTTTGAAATATGAACATGACATGTCTTTGTATTCATACAGTGTATCCATATGCATTTTCTTTTACACTCTTTCTGCAGCTCAAAGAAGACCTCTGAGCCAGTCGCCAACTGGGCGCAAAATAGAGAGAAATGGGCAGCCGGGGGAGGAGCGGGGTCGCAAACAGCGCAGGGAGATTGAGAACACTGAGGACAGAGAACTTCTAAGCCCATGGGACCCACCTCTGGAGATTCGCAGAATATTGGGCCTGGATATTCAAAACAAGGAACAACAGGTGTGAGAAAATGAGACCGTACTAAATGTATATGCATGTACTGAACAAATAGATGAAAACTGGTACTGCACTCAAATTCATGATGCTGTTGAGAATTGTCAAAACACTACATTGATTAAAATCTACATTATGTTTTAAAATGTAAATAGTCTCACTTTATAAGTGTTGTCAGTGAAATCATTATTTAAATTTTAAAAGGTGTCTTTAATCTCCGGTGACATCAGGACACTTTTATAATTATTTGTCATACATTTCTTACATATAGCACCTTTTAAAAAGGTCATAAAGTGAGTGCGCTTTGCTTCCTCGGTTAGATAGGAGTAATTTTAACATTAAATGGTTATTGTTTTCCCTGTGTTATTGGGTAGTGGGATGGGGATAAACCATATGGTGCTAAAGCCATGTTTACTTATCCTCAGGGGGCCAGAGGGACTGAGAATGACCTGGATGCCCTTGAGACCCTCTCATGCAGCTCTGGAAGCATTCTGAGTAAAATCAACTGGGATGAAATTGAGAAAATGGTGGCCGATGTGGAAGAGGATGACCACTACAACTGAAGATGAGATGAAGATGTATTTTGAGAAATATTTAATATATATATTTTATACCACTTTGTTTTTATGAAATGTGGAAAAATAAAATGGAATTTGTAATCCTAACACTGTGGTGCAATCTGAGTAGTGAAAAGGCCTCCCATTTAAACTTACATTACCACGATTTATTCATTAAGATGGCCATATTTCCTTTTACTGGGGTATTAAACAATTTAGGAATACATTTATTGAGGCATATATGTCAAAAACACCAAACTGTTAGACTTTACTTTTGTGCCAAAAATGAAGACTAGTCTTTGGTAAATTCTCCAAAAATATCTAATGTTTTGTATGTAGGAAGAGTTCATGTTAATAGGCTCAGAACTAAAGGTATACATTTTAAAGTGCATTGCTCGCACAAGAATTTTAGGTGTAAATATCTAATATTTTCTATGTAGAAATGAGCTAACGTCAATAGGCTTAAAACTGTAAGTGTAAATCTTACAGTTAAGATGTAACTGTAAGTCTAAATCAAAAGTGCATTACTCGCATAATAATTTCAGGGGTAAATATCTAATGTATTGTATGTAGGAAAACAGTTAATGTCAGTAAGCTCAGAGCTGCAAGTATACATCTTGAAGTGCATTTCTCGCATAATAATTTCAGGGGTAACGCACCTTTAAGGCTTTTTTTCCCACAAGACGGAAGTCCGATGATGACGAAATGCATGGTTTCCATGGAGGGCGTGGCATTATTATGGGATGTTGGAGGTGAAATGGCGCTAGGCGCGTTATTTTAAACAATCGTCTTCATTTGCTGGTGTAGTATCGAGATGCAGAAACACCCATCCTCGGTCGAGATGCTTTGGATATGACAAGAACTTCCAATCTGCGAAAAACAATTGCGACACTGAATTCGGCAAACTGTGTAAGAATTTCTGTAACCTCTCCGTTGGGTTTTCAGTGAGGAGGCAATATGATATTAGCCAACGTTAGCTAAATTGCTACACTGCTAACCCTAGCAGCTACCAGCGACTCAGGAAGCCCAATGCGGACCAGATGGCTAGCTTTAAGTAATCGCTAGCTAGCAAACAGCTGACGTCCTGCAGCGAGATTTGGTGCTGCAGACTACTGTCCTTTGCAATAGAAAACCTACTGTAACTGTAGCTTCATGGCTTCCGTGTGTTAGCTGACTTGTTACTTTAACAAGTTATCTGAGAACATGTGAGTTTGTTTCCCCAAGTCAACCATGATTTTAACTTTACTGTCTAAACACTAGCTAGCCCAGGAACTATCCCTATTGAACTTGAAGCGTATGAACTATCAAACTAGCTGGCTTATGTTGTTTTGAAGTTAGCGTGCTAACAGCTATGTATATTAGCTAATGTTGCCGTAGCGGACAAGCAATTGTATTAATAGTTAGCCAAGTCTGCTATTAGCTAGGGTTGACGCGTTAACTGGCCTGTAACCCAGTTGCAAGGCAGTGGTGTATGTCAACTGGCTTAGCAAAAAAGCTAAACAATGACAGCATTGCTGGCTTGAGTACTTAGCAAAACTTGAAGGCCAGTAATGCTCTTGTCATTACTTTACTCACTGTTTCAATAACAGTTAACCTTACCACCAGAGTTAGCTTATTAGCTCAACATTTCATTAGTTTATCCACTTATTGACATGCAGTTAGTTGGGGCATCTGATAAATGTTTGTTGACCGTTCTTATTTAGTTCCATCCCTCCCTTTGAGAATTTGTTTCAGATAATACAGAGAAAACAAGTAACCATCGCTGTCTGAGACTGTTTGTCCTTGTAAGCTAGCTGTTTAGCTTGTAACGTTAATAAATATTCCATTGCTAGCTGTGTTTTCCCTTGAATCAGCCAGGTCTGTTTAGTACATTTTGTTGCTCAGCTGTTCTAACTTGTGCATTTTACCATCTCGCCACAGCCATATTGATCGTTACTGGTCATGCAAATAAGACGTAGAAGAGATACCCTGTGGTCATATGCAACTGCACATTGGAGATTATAGAAAGGTTCCTGATTTCTATACTTGACCGAGTATAGAAACCACACCATAATTGACAACCTATTCTGGTTGCCACGGTACAACCATCCAGTGAGAGATCATAAGTTGCAAATTACTGTGCCTGTAAATTCAGTATATCAGTGACTTTGTGCTCAGAAACTAGTCAATGTTACAGTATGATGGGTATTTTTCGTATCCCTTGTTATCTCTTCTCATAAGATGAACTGATGACGAGTTGAAAATGGCGGATCTTTCGAAATCCAACCCCGGCCTGAAATAGAAACGCAGTGAGCTAGCCACTTTTGCAATGTTATTCTAGTACTGTTTGGAATCGATGCGTATTTTAATATCTGTTCCTTGAATTTGGCGCACGTTAAAAGAGTATCGTATTGACAGTTGTATTTGATAGGCTACAGGCTGTGGTATTGGGCATGGCTCACTCGTGAGGTAGGGAAGGTTGTTATTTTCTGAGATTACTGACGAGGCCTTATACATTCTTCAATACAGAACATGCAAAAAAACAACCTTACCTTAAAACATATGCTACGTAAATGTTTCACTTGGATTAATATTACCCTTCTTTCACTTCGCGAGCCATGTCAAGTTGCTTTGTTGACATACACAGGCCAAGTAACTTATGCTAAGCGGTCTGTAGTACATTTATTGTTCAAAGCAATGGCTTTTTGTTCTGCTATCGTAAAATCACTGGCCAAATCCCTGCTGTCCGATGTACAAATGCAGAGTCGCCATCAAGTTAGCATTTTCTGTGTGTTATTTCTAAAGAATAGAATGCAAATGTTTGCTAGCGTTTCCCTTACAAAATGGGGTTTGCTGTTCTACAAACACATTGCACAGAAGTTTGCGCTATCACCCTTTCAACCAAAATGAGTTTAAAGGTCTAACGTTAAATGCTAAGCTGACAACAGGCCTTTTCTTTTTCGCCTGGAAGTTTTGGTTAACTCTGAACTTTATACCAACATTGATTTTAAAGGAATTTCAATATTTTTGGGACTAAACGTCTATCTGTTGATCTGTTATTGTACGTGATGTACACACATGGACAATATTAACATCAAAAAAAAAGATCAATATAAGCATTTTATTTATACAATGGATGTGCATGTTACAGGAAAACCATCTAATTCGTGTTTTGGTGTAGTTAATTAGACTTTTTTCCAGTCACATGGTTTTTGCATCGCAGTTATAGAAAAAAAAAACATTGTTGTCTGGCCAGTTAGCCTCAAACTGAATGCCTTTTCATTAGTCTCTTATGTTTCCATGTATTGTTTCTGATTTGTGCATGAATGTTATAATACCTGGGTTGAGCTTAAGAAAATTGATGCATAGCCTGTCTTTTAGCTGATTCAGAGACAAGCACCACCTCACTGCTAAAGCATTTCAGTTCAGTCTGTATCTGGCCCGGTCATCATGTAAGTGACTGTGAGCCTGGGAGGTAGACAGAGGTTCAGTGTTTTCTTTAGGTAATTCTCTCGTGGTTTATGTGTTTGACAACTTTTGTGGATTGGAAAATACTTGGGAAATCACTTTATCTACTTGCCCACATAGCTGTGGCAATCTAGGCTTTCAGAAATGATTGGATCGGATACTGGTTAAGTAGGATGTGCAAAAATCTACTACAGGACCCAAGTTTCTTGGCGAGTAAGAAATACCTCAGATGTGCTTTACAGCTGTTTGTTTTTCTTGAAAAAATATCAGGGAAAAATAGCAGCCACTTGTGGATAAAGTGCACACTACACCAAAAACTTATAGATATCAGAGAAACAACCTAAAACTTAAGTTTGGTGACAAGTACAAGATCAAAAGCAGCTGTTGTCTGCAATCTGATTGTTATGTATTATTTTATGAAGTGTTTCATGACCTTTACTTACATTTGAATACTTTGCCACAGACCACAGTTCATGGAACTATTTGTTTTGTCCTATTCAGTAATCCAATAAACTTGTAATCAATAAACTTGAATTTAAAAATATGCCTGATTTGGGTTAAATGTTTAGTGAGCATTTTTTAAAGAGACAACAGTGTGTCTGGTTTACAAATGCAGTTTTGGACTTCAGTGCAGAGACTGACTTGTCCTGTGTGTGTGTGTGTGTCTTAGTGACAGTACCAAGCTTTCAAAATGGACGTGGTGCCTCCTGAGTTGAACAGCTTGCTCCCGGATGAAATCATGGACACAGAGGTCACTGACGACGACCTCCCCGTCGTCTGCCCCGCTCCGCCCAACCCCCTAGAGACCCAGGACGCTCCCGTTCCCATGGAGACGGAGGTGCCCGAGATAGTGACTCTGTGCACGGCGGCACCATCCATCCCCGTGCAGAGAACTCAGGCCATGACCACCCTCACCAGCACGGACTCCACCCCCTCCAGTGGGAGCGGGAGCACGGGCACCCAGCTCCTCCTCACCCCCTCCAGCTCCTCACTGACCCTCCAGCCCACCACCCTCCCTGTTCTCTCCAAAGCCAGCAGTCCCCAGATCACGGGGGGCCTGCAGAAGCTTTCCGCTCCCCTCGCCCTCTCTGCCAACCACCAGCTCATCCTCAACAAGGTGGCGTCCTCCCCAGGCTCCGAGGTCAAGCCCACGTTGCTGAAGCAGGACGGTCAGAAGCTGCTGGTCACCACCTTGGGGAAGTCGGGTCAGCCCATCGTGTTGGCGCTGCCCCCCTCGGCTGCCAAAGCTGGCACGGTGCTGAGCGCGGGGGACGGCAAGGGGCAGCCTCAGCAGTTCAAGGTGGTGACCATCGGTGGGCGTACTGAGCTGAAGCCAATGGTCGGGGTCCAAGCGGTGAGCACCGCCAGCCAGTTGGTGGGCACGTCACACACGAACCAGCAGGGCCAGCAGCTCAAGACCGTGCAGGTGAGTGAATGACCCTCAATTATATAAAACTCCCCCCCCGCCCCCACCAATACAAGATCTTCATTTGTAGGAGTAATGGAAAGTCATGGAATATCGATATTGTCAGCTCTTTATAGGAGCAAGAAAGGTTTCAGTGAGGGGGAGCAAAAAAAAATAAATGCACCAGTCTGATATTTGTATCGAATATCTGACCTCATATGGACAAAATAGTGGATTGGGTATCGGAAAAAACGTAGCTCACCCATGGGCCAATCTGCTTCCTCCAACTTATTGCAATGACCGCAACAACCCTGTGTGCTATCCTATCGTGCATGTAAATACTGCCAGTAGCTTGCAAAAAATGACCAAGCTTCAGCTATGCTGTATGCAGATGCAAGGCTACTGCAGGTTCAAATGAACAGCCAGCTATTGCATCTGGATTTGCTTGTTAGTGTAGCCTACTATCCAACTAGCTCGCTTCATGTCTGCTTGTTAGTTTTGTAGGAGCAGCCCAAAGTTACTCCCCAAAATCATTGCAAACAAATACACATTGCACATCTGTTATAATCCCAAAAAGAGATTTTCTTCAAGTTGTTAAGTTTTTAAATATTTCTTTTCACTGATGCCATATAAAATAAAAAGAATTAATCTCCAGTATGCTGGAGCATATTTGCCTACTTTTTAAGACCTTGCCTAAATAATTTATGAAATGTATGTCTTGAAGCATTAATTTTAGTGAGCGTTTTATGTCTTAGTTGTAAAGCTGTTTTTTAATCCAGTGGTCATATCAGTATCAGGTACAACATACTGGCAAAATAATGTTGCTGCTTCTTGATCAACTGTTTGTGTCACAACCCCACCTGCTCATTTAGAAACAAATAGAAACATAGTATGTGCTGTGTTTGCATATGTCTTTGTTTTGCTACAGCCTTTGTGCATGTCAGTGAACCTAGCTGATGCAATGTTCATGTTTATAATTCTTGGCTTTTTTCCAAAGCCATGATGACTCTAAGTTGAGTCACTTTAAAAGAGTGACTTTCTTTCCCATGGAATAAAATACCATTGGGTGTCTTGTATGCCCGCAAATGACTCCATATGCAAAATCGAAGTTGTATAGTAAAATATATATTAAAATTCCTCTGCTGAAAGAGTACTGATCTAAAGATGCTTGACTGGCTCCTCCTGAAGATTGGGTTCATGCTGTAGTCAGTGGCAGGAGACATATGGTGGGTCTGTCTATCAATCTCCTTGACTCAGTAACACTGCGCACCTGTTGCCCGGTTGTACATGTGTTGTTATGGGAGAGCCCTATAAGGAAAGGGAAAGCGGCATCAAGCTGTGTATCTACCATTCAGCACTTTCTTGACCACATGGCTGGTGAAATCTGCTTAACTTGTCTCTGAGTCAACGTCAGTATGAACAGATGCAGAAAGCCTCTGTTTGTGTGTGGTGGCTTGCATGTTTACTGTCAACATTAACCACAGAAGGGGGTGGTGGGTTTAAAATGTAGCCAAATTGCCTGAGCTGAAAACTGTTCTTATACTAGAGGAAGAGGCTAGGCTAAGACTAAGGATTCCTAAAACTTGTAGTTCTTAATATATAGCTGCTATTTATACCTATATGCTTCGTCTTATGGTCAGGCCATCCTTAAAACTGTTCTTGTTTCCTGACACCTTACTGTCTGTCAAATTGGGCCAGACTGTGAACTTCCATTTATTTACACTTGCATATTATTCCTTTCAGTTTCTTTGTTTCATTTTTTTTTTTTTTTTGTTGCTTCCTTTTTTTTCCCCTTTAAGGAACTTGCCGACCTTACCGACCCTTTTTTTTTCCTCCACAAAATATTACTGCAGGCAAACATTTAAGGGTGGTCTAAAAACTGTGTTTTTTTTTATCTTGAACCTGAAAATATAATTGAGTATTCACAACTGAATTGTTCAGTTTACTTCAAACAAACTCAAGTTTGCTCCTCCCCTTTGGGGAGGTGTAAATACAAGCGCTCTAAATCAGCTGCAGACCAAACAAGCGTACTGAAGGGGTTGCCACGGTTTGGTTCCAAGCACACCCTGCTACAGTATATTTGAGTTGTGGAAGCAGCCCTTCCTCAATTCAATCCCATGGGTAAAAAAGTATACACCTTTTTGGATTCAACAGGCTCTTGTTGTCTTACATCATGGGAAATAACTGTTTGGTTAGCAGCACAACATAGACGTGTTTAGCCTATCCTAAACATGAGGTGTGGGCTAATGGGGAGCTCCGAGCAGACACGCTGCCTCTTGGATGTCTGGGCAGAGGCCCATTAAACACAGCTGCCAAAAAGGACACATCATAAAAACGCTGAGGTGATCAGAATGTTTGGCGAACGAATGAAGGAGACAGAATTTAAAACAGGAAAGTGGAAAAATTTGCCTACAAAGACATTAAGGTGTGAAGTTCTGCTGAGGGCTTCCTGCTTTTAGACTGCTCCAGACATTTCTGTTCAATGGTTGAATCACCTTAGCTTATGTTTACAAATTCTGGTCCACTTGCAAAAAGTGAGTAGTGAAGATGAACTTGAATTTGGTTTGTACCAAAGTGACTCAGTTCATGGTGTAAAGGCCCTAAAGGAAAGTAAAAATAATCCATAAAGTGTGTTACAAACATTTCAGTTGGTCTCATGTTCTGGCCTCCTTTACTCCCAAGGGGTTTGTGAATTTATCACCCTAGACCTGAAGCCCATAACAACATAAATGACAACCACATTCACTGTACAATGGCTTTTTTCAACCACTTGGTGACCTAATGGTTAAGGGGTTGGTCTTTGGATTGGAGGGTTGTAGGTTCTGGTCTACTGCACCCGTGTCCACAGCTGAAATGCCCTTAAGCAAGGCATCAATGTCGACATTGCTTCAGAGGGGGGGTTATTGCTACACCTAATTTACTGTTTGTCGCTCTGGATTAGAGTGTTAGATGAAATTCATAAAATGGGGAAAAAACATATTTAATTTAAAAAAATTAAAGCCACACAGAAGCAGTTAAATGTGCCCTAGAAAGGATGATGCCTACCCCATGATTAATCTGTAGTGCTGGCAAACGGACCAGGAGATGCAGGTGAATCACACCTCATTTTACAGACAAACACAGGACTCACTCTGTCGTACCGTGAGATTAACATGGGCTGTTTTGTCTCCGGACAGATCACCAAGAAGGTCCCAGTCTCTACTGCCGCTCCAATGATCACCAAGTTCATCATCACGAAGGCTCTTAACAACAAAGGCTTGACCAGCCAAACGTCTGTGTCCCCTGTGCTGACAGGTGAGTGCCTTCTACCTCTGAACGTTCTACATTCTAAACTGTTCCTGTTTTTTCACAATCTAAACTGTTGTTTCTGTTTTGGTACAATCTGATGGAATTGGAATATTGCTGTTTTGCTGTTATGTCATGATTCTCTGGTGACCCTTAGTTATGTGTCTGTGAAAATGTACCTTGGCTGACTTAACCCCGAGCAGGGCAGACTTCAATCAACATGCTGATTGTCATCTACACTCCTTTTCTTGAAAGTCCTCACACATCTGACCAATCATGTTACCTGTGTCTGGACTATTATGCCTGTTTTGGTGCAGTCACATCAATTAAAATTAAAACTTGGACTACAAATACATGTCAAAAACAAGGCATGCATTAAGTGACAGATCTCCATAGAGGATATATGTCCTCAAGAATGTGTAAAAGTGATACTGTAAACAGAAGCACTTGTTGGTTTGTCATTTGTTACTGTCAGTTGTTATTGATGTGAAAATGAGAAGGTGCATTGGACAGACGCTTGCTTAATGAGTAGTCTTTGCAAAACAGTCACAGTCATGGCAGTGCTGAGTAAACGTCTGAGTAAACCATGTTCGCATATCTCTTCGACTATCAGCATGTTCAGGGCATGACGAGAGCCTTATCTACTGCAATCGACAGTTACCTCTTCTTTAGGTGAATATTTGACAACTGCTCTACACTACCACACAAGTTGAATCACATGATGAGTCTAGCAAATAATGGTGTAATGTACTCCAAAGAGCAAACTACTGAAGATGCACAGTCAAGAAGTGTCAATGACACTTTTTTTATCTCATTTCTCAGCCCTGGAAGAGTCATGAATATCAGTTGAAACATTGGGACTGTCTGATCAGGACGTCAGTTCGTCTGTGTTGAACTTCTCGTTTGGTCTTACCTAAGTTGTATCCAGCGCCGCAGCGGCACCTGTAATCTACCCTGTGCAGGTCTTCTGTAGTCTGTTTCGACATACAGTATGGTAATGGTAAAATGAATGTATGATGTTGTACATGCATAATATTTAATTGTGAACATTTCTGGGGCGTGAAACAGTCAGCACGTGAGTTGGCATTACCTAACCAGGTTGTTTGAAATGGAATGTAAACAGTTCACTCACTGATTCCGCTGGCAGAGTTACGTATGCTTGTATTTCATGTTCTTTTAGACTGTGAAAGGTCATGGAAATACCAGTAAGTGTCTTTAAAAAGTCATGGGAAAGTTTAGAACTGCCACTAAAAAAATGGGTGGGAACTGTGTGA
Organism: Setipinna tenuifilis; assembly: GCA_030347295.1. NCBI lineage: Eukaryota > Metazoa > Chordata > Actinopteri > Clupeiformes > Engraulidae > Setipinna > Setipinna tenuifilis. Next base: position 21,564,304 of record CM059275.1, read on the forward strand.
TCAGGTGTTACATCTCCAGCACTGTACATGAGCTCAGATCGGTTGTCGTCCTGATGAGGTTGATGTAATCTCCAGTTCAACAGTTTTACGTGATTCAAGTCTAACCAGTGCTTTTTTATCTTAATGTAACAGATGAGTTGGAGGAGCAAAGGTGAATTTTTGCTTTTACACAGGAGGTCTTTGTTATGTGGCCCTTTTTTTTGTGAAGCAGTAATGTGTTTCTCTAACACTGACTGTGTTCCACAGGACGGGTTCTGACCCAGAGCACCCCGGACACGCCTCCTCGGACCATCACTGTCGCAGATGCACTTGGCAGCACCCCCCAGAGCGGAGGAAGTAAGGTGGCCATCTCCCCCCTCAAGTCTCCCAGCAAGGTCAGTCAAAGCCACTTGCCATTGTCCAAAACCTCACTTGGTGTAACATACACAAAATTCATTACATTTGCCTCTGTTCATGGCAAAGTCCTGGAATGGACCAGTAAATTGTATGACCCTGTGTCCACTTTGCCTCTTTGTTAGAGTGTTATTAAAGTTAAGTGTCCTTTATTCTGTGTGAAAGATTTCTAGTTGGCTCTAAGCTTTAGATTCCTGTTACTTGTGTGTGAAGAGTAAAAGAAATTGAAGTAGACAGAGGTCAAGAGTGTTTGTGTGTGTGTGTGGGAGGCTTGCGCCATTGAGGTTTAACCATGTGTCCAACCCTGATGGCATAACTACAGCTGTGGCTGAGGTGGTGAGCTTGGTGGTGTTGGCATATGGCATCGGCATGCAGTGTAGTCTGGCTCTCCGCAGCAGTAACACCTCTATGCAGACTGAATGAGTGTTTTAGGTTTCTTTGCGGACATTGTTGTTGACAATGGTAGTAGTGTTCTGGCGGATTCCTTCATTTGTATTGCAGTTGTCAAATATAGACCCAATAACAATGCCTGAACATTGTACTTCGTTCCCAAACTTTTTCCACTACACTTCACATGGTTGAAAATGTTAAAATGAAAACTCTCTGGGAACAGCTATGACGCAAATAATCCAACTCCAACTCCGCCTGTATACCAAGGACATGTGTGAAAGAGAAAGCAATGTCCACAGACCGGTATAACTCCCAGAAGGTTTATTAAATCACAGCAGCAATGTTTTAAACCACCTGAAACGTTGCCATTGTGTTTTTATAAACGTTGGCATCTATACCGAAGTGCGGACACCGTTTTTCTCTTTCATTTATTGTATCTTTTTTTTACTGTAAGGATATGTGTGCCCATCTTGAGGTCACTGAGTGTGAAAACTGTCCACTTAATCGTTAAATGTATTTGTCCACAGCTGACGGTGGTGTCAGTGGCCTCCCCGTCGCCCGCCTCCCCACAGAAGTCGGTGGCTGTCCCCCTCAGCATGCTCGGCCAGCAGATCCTCACAGTGCAGCAGCCCACTCCCACGTCTCCCGCCAAAGCTGGGGCCAGCCACTCCGCCGCACAGGTGAGGTTTTACCACCCCACCCCACCCCAACTCCTGCCTGAGATGGTGAGGCATTACTGCACATTGATATGCAGCAAAGACAGAAATCTGTGCTCCATTTATTTCAGTTGGAGACAGGCAACAGCAACATAGACAATCTTTTTTTGCTGTTTTTTTGTTTGTTTGTTTTGTTTTGTTTTAATTCATTTTATTTTTGAAGCTAGTAAGAAAAAAATCACAGGCAGGGGTCAATTGGAATGATTGATATTGTCCTTGACAGCTGAAAAAGTTCTGCAGAACAGCATCACTGGCTCCATTTATTTGTTTAAAAAATTGTGAGCTTTATTATGTATTGTTCCATGCACGTTAGACATTAAATCTTCCTTTTACTTTAAGGACTGATAGTTCTGATGTGATGACTAGAGTCCAAACTAGCTGTCTAGTAATCTAGCTAGCTTGCTAGCAGCAGCAGTGCATAACAGCAGTGCATACCCACTCAATGTAAAGCCAGCATTTCAGTTCTGTAAAATGTGTTCAGCCAAACTACACTGTCAGAGTTCTACACTAGCAGCTGTCTTTGAGTGTGATGCCCACACCGGTGGTTAAATTGGCTTTTGTAAGGAGGGGGGAGCCCTTCATCACTCACAGTGGTCAATATCTCACTCTATTGTATTACTATAAGTACTGTAGCAGAGGAAGCTCAGCTCCAGCTGGCTGTATTGCCAAGGTGTGGAGGGGGGGGAGCTCAGTTCCGGAGTGCTTCGGCCCAATTTTAAACTCTGGCCCACACCATCATTTGGTTTATCTAAATCCTTCAACTCGCCCACTCACCTTCTGCCTTCCCCCACTCTGCACTAACATAGGCAGTGAAGCCAGTCCAGACGGTGACAGTGGGTGGGGTGGCAGCGCCCCAGTTTAAGACCATCGTGCCCCTGGCCACCCCTCCAAACGTGCAGCAGATCCAGGTCCCTGGGAGCCGCTTCCACTACGTGCGCCTGGTGACCGCCTCCAGCGGCAGCCCGCCAACAGCCACGGGCAGCAGTCCCAGCAGCGTCGCCGCCACCATACAACCAGGTGGGTCCCACTCTGCTTCTCCTCCTACTGCAGCACACACACAGTCTACCAACTTCCTCGTCTGGCCCTCTTCCTGTCAATAGCTCCGTTTTCGCACACACACACCTGCACACACACACACACACACACACACACACACACACAACTGATATGTGATCAATGGCACCTATCTACCTACCACACAGACAGATGCACAGACACACACACACAAACACAGTCATACACACCTGCACACACACACACACACACACATGCACACACACACGCACAGCAGTCACACACACACACACAGTCCCAGCAGCGTTGCCGCCACCATACAGCCAGGTGGGTCCCACTCTGCTCCTCCTCCTCCTACTGCAGCAGCAGCTTGTCTGATGGCCATACTGCTACTACTACAGGGCCAAAAGACAGGTACTACATATGTTGTCAAAGAGTTTAGACTGAAAATTGACTTCATAACAATGACATCCTTTGTCTTGTGACTAAATCTCGATTCTTGCCATTAAGAAAGTAGATAAAAACATCACCAGTATTACACGCACAACATGTTTCACTGGGCAGTATGACAACATTAAAAGCATTTTTCTCAGTTTCTGTGTTCCTGTAGTTACTGCACTTTGCCTTTGTAGCGCAGCATAGGTGCGATTCTCTAACCGCTGATTCACATGGTTTTGTTCCTTGAAGCTTGCCCAACGTGTAAGGTTGTAGGTGTTTCTGACCGATGTGATCTTCTGTGGTTTATCATCATTGGCTAGCTGTGTTAAGCATGTGGTTGCCTGGCATACATGTTGCAAGTCACCCTTCAGGTGCATTGTTTTGTTACAGTGATGGGTATACTTCTCACCACCATGTGATTTCTGGGTAACAAATTTGTGTCTGTTTCAATCTTTGTGCAATCAGACTTTTTAATTTTATTTATTTATTTTTTCCCCCACTTTGCTTTATAGCCAAGCCCATGGTAGTCAACTCAGCAGCAGTCCGGATGTCTGTTCCCATTGTTCCTGCTCAGACTGTTAAGCAGGTAAGATTCTCCTCTTCCCCTCGCATGGTTGGTGCTTTACTCATTTGAGCTACTGACTGTGGTATACCTTGTGCTTTTCAACTCATTTGGTTATACTGGCCGATATTGTATTTTCTATTTTCTATTTCCTTATGTTCAGAGCTGCACATTGGCTTTTATAGCACACTTCCCTTCCAACATTCTGTCAGTTTAGGTTCCATTGCTGCCAATACCTCCCAATAACCTTGAACTGTTGATTTGCTATCTGGGTTTATTTTTGCCAGCACAGTTTTTATAAAATCCATCCAAGTCAAACTAATTTTTACCTTTTTTTTTACCTTAACAAAGGGTAGACGTGTTTAGAGTTCTATGGTGTGCTGAGTCAGTCGTGTTATACATGTGCTATAACTAGTCTGATACTCTCTGTCCAGGTGGTGCCCAAACCTCTGACGTCGGCCACCCCTCAGGTGGTGACCAGCCAACAGCAGCGACTCATAATGCCAGCCACGCCCCTCCAGCAGATACAGCCCCTTCCCCCCGGTACTCTCCTCGCCCCCGCCCCTGGCCAAGGGAACATGGGATACGCCGTTCTCTCCGCACCATATGTCACACAGGTCAGCAGACGCATTGCAAAACACCACCTCAGTCACCATGCCTTTCTCAGCCATGCTAGCCAAATGTTTATGTTCGTGTGTTCGCATAGTGGTGAAGGACTCTGACTAGCATGCTAGGAGCCTGACAAGGTATAGGTTCAAATCTTTGACAGTTGGAACTATGTGGGTCGGGGAAGTGAATAACGAGTGTTGTCCTGCACCGTTATCCATGGCTGAGGTGCCCTGGTGAGTCTAACCCTAGATTGCTGCAGGGGCTCTGCCCCTGTATCCTAAATGCCCTGTATATCACTCTGAAAAAGAGTGCCAGATCGCTCCAGGGCCTCTGCCCCTCTACCTTAAATGCACTGCACATCACTCCTTAAAAGAGTGTCGGCTAAATGTGATGTACTGTAATGTAACATGCTGTAGTGGTGGGCTTGTAAATGGCATCCCAAGTGAAACACATCTTTTCTATTAACTTTTGCTGTCTACATTTGTAGATAGTGTACATTTGTAGATAGTATTCAGTAGATAGTATTTCTATCCACTTGTATAAAGCCATCATTTAATCCAGATCGGTTTGTGCGTTGGTCAACAGATTTGAGCGTAATAACACGATTCGTTGACAACAACTTTTTAATATCAGCTTTGAGGTCAAAACTAGGACAAACTGTAAACAGTTCTGCTTAAGACTTGTGCAAACTGTGTAGTACCAAAGGCACTCAGCCATGCACGATTGTTTCATGCCTGTCACATTGCATTTGTCACACTTCAGATCATAAGAATGCCCCTGCAAATCAGAACAACAGCACCAAGATTAAAGCAAACGTTTAAAGTTGACCGTTGGCATTCATGTTGGTTGCCACGTGGATGTGGGCATCACAACTGCATTGACACTGTGATCCAGGTCATCCTATGTGTCAGAATTGAATTGCAAGTTGACTATTATCTGTTAGTGAACAGTTTCCTGTAAGGGACAGTTTTTGCATTCACAGTGATTGTTGTTTATAACTCTAAAGTCTATATTTTTTATATATTTTTTAATGAGAATGGTCAACTTTACCATCAAACAGGACTGATTAAATTGTTATCTATATACACAAAGCAGAGCTGTGCACAGCACACTGTTTGGTGTAATTCCATTCTCTGAGTACAATGTTGATTGTGTGTCTGCTGCTTGTTCTTCAGCTCCAGCAATCAACAATAGTGACACTGGCCAGTGGCTCTGGATTTTCCACACCATCTACCGTACAGACACAAGCCAGACTGCCTCTTAATGGGTGAGAGAGCAGGAGAGACGAGGACACACACGCACACGCATGCACACACACACACACACACACACACACGTGCACACACAAATACTCTTATTCATGGATTTATAATTTTATTTGCCTGGATGCACTAATGTTAACTTTCACAAGTCATATCCCTCTAAAAACACTGTATGTTTGTTCCCAGTCTGTCAGCATCTGATTCAACATCGAGGCCAAGGAAGCCATGCAATTGTACAAAATCACAGTGTCTGAAACTGTAAGTTTTTTTTTTTTGGTGTCCCTTTTTAAAGTATGAATTGTAGTAATATATTACAAGGATTTTAGATTTTTGATTTATTCAATATCTTCTTTTTACTTATTCTTTCCTGCAGTTACTGTGACTGTTTTGCCAATGGCGAGTTTTGCAGCAATTGTAATTGCACCAACTGTTTTAATAACCTGGAGCACGAGTCAGAGCGATTAAAAGCTATCAAGGTAAGTCCTGCACATGACAGAGCCATTAAGGATGCTGCAATCTTTAACAAAAATAAATAAATGTTCTGTTCTCCTCACCTAGAGGGGAATGTTGTGAACTTAAGCAGAAAGCTTTTAGTTTGTTTTATGGATGTAAAAAAAAAAATAGTTGCTTTTAAAAGCATCTTCAAAAGTATTGCCGCACTTACCGAAATTTATGGGGGGATGTACTCAGCCATATCAGAGCAGTGAAGCATAAGTCCCAGATATGTTGGTATACCTACCTTGTTTTGCAGGGCAGGTATACTAACATATGTTTGCCTTTGCCTGTTTGCCGATAGCATTTAACTGTAATGGATTTCTGGGGTCATTCATGTTGGTGGTAGATTTTTGTATTTTTTTTTTAGTAGTTTTTTGTTATTGCACTGTTTAGCTTAAGTGATTAAACAAGCTGCTTACACCATCAGGACTGCCAAGTCAGTGCCCATCGAATATTAACAAGGTTGCTTAGTTGAAGTTGCTACAGTTTAAGCCCATGTAAAATGTATGCAAGTGTATATACAGTTGTGGTCAAAAGTTTACATACACTTGTAAAGAACATATTGTCATGGCCCTCTTGAGTTTCCAGTTATGTCTACAACTGTGATTTTTTTCTGATAGAGTAATTAGAACAGATACTTCCTTGTCACAAAAAACATTCCTGAAGTTTGGTTCTTTTATGACTTTATTATGGGTTAACAGAAAAAGTGACCAAATCTGCTGGGTCAAAAATATACATACAGCAACATGAATTAATATTTTTGGTGATTTAGAAAGTTGTGTCAATGAAATGAGCTTCATATCATGGTCTTTTAACTTCTTGTGAGTGATTATGAGTGACTATAGCTGGTGACTTCTCTGAGGCCATTTAAATAGGGCTTATTGGATACAGACACCCACAAACACTACAATGGGAAAGTCAAAGGAGCTCAGCACGGATCTGAAAAAGAGAATCATTGACTTGAACAAGTCAGGAAAGTCACTTGGAGCCATTTCAAAGCAGCTGTAGGTCCCAAGAGCAACAGTGCAAACAATTGTTTGTAAGTATAAAATGTATGACACTGCTGTGTCACTGCCACGATCAGGAAGAAAATGCAAGCCATTACCTGCTGCTGAGAAAAAAATGGTCAGGAGGGTGAAGAGTCAACCAGGAACGACCAAAAAGCAGATCTGCAAAGAATAACAAGCTGCTGGGACACAGGTGTCAGTGTCCACAGTCAAGCGTGTTTTGCATCACCATGGTCTGAGAGGGTGCCGTGCAAGAAGGAAGCCCTGGCTCCAAAAGCAGCACCTTAAGGCTCGACTGAAGTTTGCTGCTGATCACATGGACAAAGATAAGACCTTCTGGAGAAAAATTCTGTGGTCAGACGAAAGAAAAATCGAGCTGTTTGGCCACAATGCCCAGCAATATGTTTGGAGGAGAAAAGGTGAGGCCTTTAACCCCAAGAACACCATGCCTACCGTCAAGCAAAGTGGTGGTAGTATCATGCTGTGGGGCTGTTTTGCTGCCAATATAACGGGTGCTTTGCACAGAGTAAATAAGATAATGAAGAAGGAGGATTACCTTCAAATTCTTCATGATAACCTAAAATCATCAGCCCAAAGGTTGGGTCTTGGGTGCAGTTGGGTGCTCCAACAGGACAGTGACCCCAAACACGCATCAAAAGTGGTAATGGAATGGCTAAATCAGGCTAAAATTAAGGTTTTAGAATGGCCTTTCCAAAGTCCTGACCTAAACCTCATTGAGAACATGTGGACAATGCTCAAGAAACAAGTACATGTCAGACACCCAACAAATTTAACTGAACTGCATCAATTCTATCAAAAGGAATGGTCAAAGATTCAACCAGAAGCTTGTGGATGGCTACCAAAAGTGTCTACTTGAAGTAAAAATGGACTAGGGACATGTAACCAAATATTAGCATTGCTGTATGTATATTTTTGACCCAGCAGATTTGGTCACTTTTTCTGTTAACCCATAATAAAGTCATAAAAGAACCAAACGTCAGGAATGTTTTTTGTGACAAGGAAGTATCTGTTCCAACCACTCTATCAGAGAAAAATCACAGTTGTAGACATAACTGGAAACTCAAGAGGGACATGATATTATGTTCTTTACAAGTGTATGTAAACTTTTGACCACGACTGTAAATGTTTAACAAAAACAAAGTTCATCAGCACAACCAAGTCTGACTGGTGACCAGGTTGCTGGGGGGGGGTTGCAGGGGTGTAAATGTTTAGAGCATAAACAGTCACGCACTTCAGTGTGCAATAGGGACCTGTTTATTCTCTAAAATATATAAGTGTTTGTTTAATATGTTTGTGTATTGTCCTGTCGTAAGTTAGATTTGTTTGTTTTTATGCTTGTAGGCATGTTTGGATCGGAACCCAGAGGCCTTCAAGCCAAAGATCGGCAAAGGCAAAGAGGGCGAGTCAGATCGCAGGCACAGCAAGGGCTGCAACTGCAAGCGCTCGGGCTGCCTGAAGAATTACTGCGAGTGTTACGAGGTCAGTTCTTTTCGATTCAAGAAAGTACCAAAGTAGTAACACCCAAAATGCATTGCATGCAAGCGGGATGTACCACTTTCTCTCCGCTATGAGTGGACGTGTACCGAACATCAGTCGAAGGGACATGAAGTTTAAATGACAGCATAATCCTGAGTAGTAATGATTTTTTTTTTTCGGTATGGGAATTTAGTGTTGATCAACAGTACTGTTTTATATTTTGTATTTTTCAATGTTTATCTTACCACCTGCCATCTTCCAACTGAAAAGAAAGGGACGTTGTTCTAAAACAATGTGATTGGTTACTGCTCAGTAAACACCGCTACTCATTTGCATTGCTTTACTTTTACTGCTCGCCTCACTGTTCTATATCACCACCTGCCTTCTTCCAACTGAAAACTGAATGGAATGTTCCGTTTCACCCACTGGCATATATTTTAAGCACAAGAAGTTAAATGCTACAGTCAGTAATAGTCCACCACCAATTGGATGGTCACTGGTTCAATTTCAGCTCTTCCTGGCTAGGTGGAAGAGTCCTTGAGTAACACACTGAAATTCATACTGTTCTCAGTGTGCTGGTTGGAGCTTGGCATGGTACACTGCTGAGTGTGAAAAAAGCACTATATGAATGCAAGCCATTTATTAAATAAACTTAGAAAAATAAGTGTAAAATCATGCCTAGATGCGAAGGGTGAAAAAAAGTAAAGCAAATGTCCTTACACAGATTTTCATATAGAATAAGCATGCCATACATTGTAGCAGTGCTGCCGGTCTTTTCCAAAATGTGTTCAACGGTTTATTTCAGAATGATTTTTTAAACACCATTCTGTGTGTATGTGTCTGTTTATGTCCGTGTTCATGTGGCTTTGTTGGATGCATCAGGCCAAGATCATGTGCTCATCCATCTGCAAGTGTGTGGGCTGCAAAAACTTCGAGGAGAGTCCGGAGAGGAAGACTCTGATGCACCTTGCCGACGCGGCCGAAGTGCGAGTGCAGCAGCAGACGGCGGCCAAGACGAAGCTCTCGTCACAGATCTCAGACCTGCTGACGCGCACCACTCCAGCCATATCCAGCGGAGGCGGGAAGTAAGGCCATCCAGTCCTTCCTCTGATTGCCAGTGGTGCTTGTGATGATTGCAGCCCATTCACACCAAGAACTGCTATGATGGACAACTGTAATGATACGAAAGTTCATATACTAAAGAGGGTCATTTTAAGGATAGCATTGTCATTATACACGTGAACAATTAATAGAATGTCACGTCCTGTAATTTCTGATCGGTCCCAATTGGCTATAGTGTCCCAATGATCTCATTCTGCCCTGTCTTTGTCATTTTAATTGTGAGCGCCGCCATTCATTGATGTTGCGACATTTAAAAAAAAAAAACATTGTTTTGGGTATCATTATAGTTTTTGTTGGTGTGATGTGTGTGACTCTTCAGTGCAAAGGCGGGGGGGTCTTCACATACTAAGCTGACCGTTGACCTTGTGTTCTCGTTCGCAGGCTGCCCTACACGTTTGTCACGAAGGAGGTAGCAGAAGCAACGTGCGACTGTCTGATGGAGCAGGCAGAGCAAGCAGAACTGTCCAATCAGAGCCAGGCCATGGCCGAGCGGGTCATCCTGGAGGAGTTTGGCCGCTGCCTCAAGAGAATCATTAACTATGCCGGCAAAGCCAAGACAGACTGCTGCTAGGCAGCCAGCCAGCCAGTGTGAACCACCACCACCCCCAGCAGCGGAACCCCTCTGGCGGCTCTCGGGTAGCCGAGATGGTTACGGCCAAGGTCACATCCTCGCAAACCAACCCCAACCACACTTATCTGTCTGGCATAAAGGCTAGATGACCTCAAACCCCCCCGCCACCCGCCCCCCCAGCATTCTCCAGAATGCCCCACCTGCCTGGTGGAACGGACAGGCAGGCAGGCAGGCAGGCAGGATTGTCCCTGCCCAATCAGGTGGTGGGCAAACTTCAGGAGAGACAAGGCTGTGTGGAGCTTTGACGGCTCTGAGAAGACGTCAGTTTTCTCAAGCCCTGTCCTCAAGGGAGAGGTCGGCTGGGAGGGGGGGGAGACCAGAGACTTAACGCTCCCTTCCCAGCGCCCAACTCCCCTACCAGGTTGTTATTGAGGAGAGCACTATAGAAAGAAAACAGGAAAGACTGGGACAGACTTGGCATTCTAAGCGGAAATCATATTTGGTGGGCTCGCTGAGAGAGTAGTATTGCACAGTATGCTTTTTTGGGATGTGTTTAGAGTGTTTATATTTACTTTTGAAGTAGGATTTTATTTCTTTATTTGAATGATTTATTTTTCATTACATTAATTTTTTATCCATCATGGAAATTGCTGATCATCTAGCACACAGTTTTCAGATGTCTTTTTGAAATGCTCATTTTCAACTAACTGCTTCACCTAAAAGGCTTAGCTGAGGCATCCATATATTCAGCATTCGGCTCATTCTCAAATCATGACTTATGTACAGCATGTAGCCTCTACTGTAGCCTATGATTAAAGACATTCTTCTTTTTTTGTATTTATTTTGATCCTGGGGATTGGACGTTGATCCCACCAAGAATGGAAAGTCTCTGAGAGTAGGAAATGATCACTGAGCTGTGTTGCCTGTTGCTCTCGCTGGTGTATGGGCAAAGATGTATCAGTGTGGTCCGCAGATTGCATTAACAGGGTTTTGGGCTCCAACCACCACAGAAAGTCACTGGCTAAAATCAACTTGATTGGTTGGTTGGCTGGCTGGCTGGCTTGACACGACGTCAAATGAGATTGGACGAGATTTGTCAGTGGACCGCCATCAAATTGGAAACCAGCTGGCTGAAGTTGTCTTGCTCCAAGCGCAAAGTTTTTAGTACCGTGATGTTTAGACAAGATTAAGCCAGCTGTTTTGCGATTTCACAGCGGTCTGCTGGCAAATGTCTTCCAGTTTCTTCTAGCGTCATCTAGCCAGCAAATTTGGCCGCAGAGTTGGGAAATGGATGTCGGTTGGCTCCAAATTGCTGTTCAGAATGTTTCAGAATGATGCTTAGACCAAGTCTAATGTTTTTATGCCTAGTGGAAGTGCTATTAAATTTTTTGGTGTAAATTAAAATGTTTTTCATGAAGTTTAAAAAAAACTGAAAAAGAGAATTGTTACTAAATAAGAAATGTCAAGGGAAATGTTCTTATAAAGTGAAATTTGAAATCAACTAGGCCAGAGGCATAATCTGAAAGTATTACTAATCTCTTTTAAACAAGATATTAAAGGCAAAATCCACATGTTTCCATACATTATGAATTCTCTTCAGATCTTTGTCTTTTGATAATTTCATACAAACGAAATGGCATTTTAAAATGGACTATTTCAACCTGACAGAAATACACAAGCTAAATGAGCAGAATTTTGAAAATTGTTAGTGAGGTTGTATTTACATGAGTGCTTTTGCCCTTCTCTACATCCTCCCCCAGAAGTAATATAACAAATTGTCCCTACAAAACCACATAACGCAACTGCCTTGTTCCCCAGAATGTAGGTTTTGTTTGTTTTGTTTTGTTTTACACCCACCTACATGGCTGCAATACATTACTTCCCAGTATCACATGAAAAAATGATCTTGCTGTTTTTGTAATGTATTTATGTTGGGTGGATAATGAAGTGAATAGCCACAGGACATTCAAGTGAACCATAAAGTCAGTTGATTCATGTTAAACTAGTCTTGGTTGCAGTGCCTTTCTCCATTGATTAGGAAATTACTGGTTGTGGTGCAAAAAAATGTTAAGGATTGAACCTGGAGGTTTTAGCAGTGTATTCAGGGTCTTTGCCAGTTGGTGTATAAGTTTGGGATCACTTGGTTTTCTAAATTAAATGGCATGCGTCTTGGAAGTGTAGTTATAAACATCATTGAATGATTTTACTTTTTTTTTTTTTTTTTAAGAAGAAAACCCCATAACCCCTTGTGTTGACAGATTCCCTGTATTTCTCACTTCGATGTGAACAATATGCCTTAGCCACCACCTATTACTCAGGGCTTTGTTGAGTTAATTTAGCTTTTTACACATTTCCCTACACAGTCTGTAACCCGCATGAGTGCGGGCATCAGAGTTGGTTGTACTATGCATTTGCAAGCAAATTCAAAGGAGATCTGCCTTGTGATGCCTACCCATTGTATCCATATCGTGTTTTCCCCTCAGTCATTGCAAGTACTCCCCAAGTTCTAAGGATCGTCTTCACTGTTCTTAAACCATGATGGACTCCTGGAGTCGGCCCAAATCATCTCAATCACCTCCACCCCCCTCCACCCTCCAATCATCTTCAACTGTCTGCATGCTGAAAGACCAGTGTGTCCCAAAATATGCCCCATGGTGGGATTGTTTGTGAGGGCTGCCAACGGACTCAAAGCACAATCAAGTCCCCAAGCTCAAGGCGTACCCCCCCAGCTACATGTGGAAGTGGACCCCCCCCCCAGTCAGGTCCCCCCAGATACTGTTCCCTATTGTTGAAACCAAACTAAAGGATATCTGAACTTCAAAGTAGGCCTTTTTCAGGAGTAACAGCTTCTTCCTTCAGGTGACTTAACGATGTGATCTTGTACAAATTGAAAAGTGCAGCACCTCACTGCACTTTCCTCCATCATTTCTAGTACTTCCTTAACCACCAACCCCTTACAGAAGTGTAATTCTAACTTTACACAGCCACACCTCACCACGTGTACAGAAGACTTCACAAAAGCTCACTAGTATCCGGAATCTGTGGACTGTATATGTTGATGTGAAATTGCTTTGTATTGCTGTGTATTTCTGTTAACATGAGTTTATCCCACCTTTTTCTTTTTTCCCCTAATTCGTTCTTGTAAATGTGTACTTTTTTTCCCCTGCCCTGTCTTTATGTGTTTAATTTATCTTGTTTATACTCAGTTATAACACCAAGTATTGCAGATAATTAAAATTCATTGGAATTATTTGCAAATGTAACAATTATTAATTAGCAAAGAATATGTGATGGTGGTCTGTGAGCAGTATGTTGTACACAAATTACAAGCAAATTAAATTTATACTGTTCTTTTAAAAGTTTCAAGTTTTACTTCTTCAAAAAGAAAAACAGTCACAGTAGTGGAGAGTACATGTGGGATTTAGGCACAGAGATTGTTTGGTTGTAATCAGAGCTAGACTGGTGTTTCCGATTCCACTGATTCAAATCTTGCCACAAACGGTAAATGAAGCAGATATGAGATCAGCTTTGACTGCACTTTTGTATTGCGTTCAACTGCCAATAGACAACTTACCAGATGAAGGCAACAGTGCTATTATTATATGTCTATTTAAAGTAGTTACATGGAAACATGGTTGAATGGAAATGGATTGATTGTGTATACAAGTAATAGGTTAATGGATGATGAATGATTGAGAACTGAGTTCTCAATCAAAAAAGATTGATTAAAAAAGATGGATGAATGGACACAGTCTGCATGGTTACTTTATAAATGTACAACTGAACAGTTGCCATAATGTTGTCTGGTCACAGGTTATATAATTATGGAGGATAAAGACAGAAAACGGTTGAAAAAAATCAACAGTATTCCTAGCTGAAACATTTACAGTTAGTCAGATGGCCTCTAAATAATGTACTTTTGCTTTCAGTTTTTTTTTTTCTTTTTCTTTTTTAAAATTTCTTAAAATGTGTCTCCTTGGCTAGTTCCTCGACAGCTCTTTGCAGACTTGCACATGTTGTTCCTGTAGCACGGAGGAGCTGAATCACTGACCTGCCCACAAAACCCCTGCACCACACCTCCACTGGGTGGCTGGATGCTGCCCAGCCTACCTCTCTGCATCCTGCTGCCAGTGAGGAGTACTTGAGCCGCTTTAGTTCGTGTGCAGCTGGTATGCCCTCTTTCCAAGGAATAGTCAGCTCAATGATGAGGACTTGCTTGGCAGCTGTGGACCACATAATGATTTATTCCATTTTTAGAGTTGACTGCACAGTCTCCCTTGGGAAGATGAGTTGCCTGCGAAGGTCAACGCGCATCTCCCACAACTTTGCAGGGCTCAGCAGCAATCACTCTCCCAGTCAGATGAAGAAAAAATGAAGGAAAAAACTCTGCGCTTCTCCAGGAGTTCAGCTAACTTCCTCAGAACTTGGTTGTGCTGCAAATCTCAAGCGGCTTTGTGCCAGTGCCACTCCACATGATGGCAGGATGTGTTGGAAGCCTACATTGTTTTTTTCTGCACTGGGGGCATTTGTCCTCGCTCCCAAACCACAATAAAATGAAAGCTTTTCCGGGCAGGAGGGGGTGTCATACACTGCCCTGACTGAAGCTGAGCCATGCCTGTGGGGGGCTTGCCAGATGTCTTTCCAGGCAAGGACACTGTGGATGGTGTCCTCTCACTGGGTCCACACTCCCTGTTTGGTCTGGGACACATCCTTGAGGAGGTAACACTGTAGCGGCTAGCTCGAACTCATGACCGATTCCTGCCCAGCCTTTTTGGACTCCTTCCAAGACTTCCGTATGCTGCAGCCTGGTCTACCTCTACCTGGGCCCTCCTATGCCCTGTCCGAACATCCACTGCCATGCCTTCCCTCTAGGGGGGTGTGGGGGCATGGTCCACCAGAAGAACATTTTGTGTATGCATTTAAATGCAATAAGATGGTGAATTTTCATGGGTCAAATTATGACAAATACAATACTTAGATTCTGCTTTCTTTGTGGAGTATTTCGCAATCATTTAAAACACTAGTCGTAAAGGTATGGTGAAGAAGGTTACTACTTTTGCATTTTCAAAAATAGTGTGGCAAGTCTATTATTTCTGTGGCTTTCTCAAGTGTAGTTGTACGTTCACTCCATGGTTCACTCCTGCATGTCAAGTACCTATAGCAACGGAGCTCAACTTATCTTGTCATTTTTCCTTACTAAATAAACTAAATGATAATAGGATTTAAGAGGAATTTCTTAGTTTAAAAACTTGCAGTGTGAATTAGGGGTAGTCTTAGCAGTAACACTAAAAGGTTTGTGAATACAGACCCTTGGTAAAATCAAATGCCTAGATTACTTTGTTTTTTGTAAAACATGAATATGGGCATTTGTGCTGGTATTTGGGCAACATCTAACATATTTTAGTACCGCATCGAAGATGCTGTTGGATTATTGGGAGTGCACTATTCCCAGAAAGCAACTGTGGTCCAGCCTACCTTGCCTACCTTCTGCAGATTTTAGTAATGGAAAGGAATGGCACACTAACCATAGACAGTAAACTAACACCTAAAATTCACTCTTTTAGTTCTAGGGGGCGATAATGAGCCCTGCATGTGAAGTATACTTGGAGGATACAGGAAGTGTACTTCCTCTTTTTTTTCCTCCAACATGAGTTTTGTGCACGACGAGTCGACTCTCGAGCTCATTTAAAGAGTTCACTACTCTCAGGAAGGTCTTCGTTTACACCGTTGCTGAAATAAGTCATACATATTTATTAACTACTGGTGTTTTTCGTCAAAGAGTGAAGTACAGCTGACCATTTTTTGCAAACAAGAACGCATACGGATATTTGCCTTGTAAGTCACCGTCGATGTCGTTTGCCGTTTGTCATTTCTCTGGGCTAATTATTGAAGTAGTCTTATTAAAATGTGCGTCCGATGATTAAACTTTTTTGCTGTTCACATCATGATTGTTTGTGATTAGACTATAATCTATTATGAGGACGTTTTTACCGTGCAGGGTGGTTTAAGTTAATGCTAAGTGCAAGCACGAGGTGTCTTGGCGCTCTTGCACGTGGTGAGGTTAATGATGTGTTTCTTCTCCATCGAACAATGGTTGGTGGCAGTTGAAATAACCATTTTTCTGTTTTATCAGGACCCTGGAAAAGTTAAGAGGGTTACCGAAGGCGTATCTACAATCTTGCTCAGGTATGTTGTGCTAAGCGATAGGTTTAATCACATGAACGTCCATGCTCCCAAGATCAGTTGCTAGCTGTCTAATTTAGCTGTCCCCATGATTATACTCACTACCCATTTGACCCTTTATGGGAAGGATATGTAACACTGTTTTTATGAGGGTACAGTCAAAGACATATTCTCCATTTTTTGGCATGGTGCCTGTTGAGGGAGTATAACTATTTCTCTTGACTTTCCAGGTACAATCCAGTCTGCTGAAGGAAACACGGAGTCTTCCTAAAAGGATTGCACAGGTGGTAATTCAAATATTTAAATGCTTTTTTAATGTTTAAAACTGAAGGTTAAATTTAAACATGAATGATAAATTTGACTTCCATGTGTTACTGTCGTTTTTAACTGTAAGTTATGAGAAATTTGGTTAATGGAATTTAATAAAGTACTTTAATATGTCTCGTGTGGTATGTGTGTTTTTAATTGTGTGAAGTTGGTCAAGTGTCAGATGAAATGAGGCCAACTGTAAAGCTATAAGGTGTTTCTTTAGTGAGCAGACAACTATAGATTAAAAACCACTAGCCCGGTCTTGGTAGTCCCCATTACTGGCCAATCTGTAGCCAAATCTGAAAACTAGTAAAATGGGTAGGTTCCACAGAAAATGTTTTGGCCACAATATAACATTTTATTTGAAATGCTATATAAAAATGTAGCCCTACTGTAAAGCTTATTAAAAAAAAAAAAAGTATAGCAGGATAACCAGTCTTCCCCTTTAAAAATCTGTATATGGTATTTGGTTCAAAAGCAGAACTGGTCACACCATAGGGTGGACAATTATAGCAGAGAAAAGTTGAGGCCCAGCTTTGACAGTCCAAATATGCATGCCTCCTATCCATTAATTCTAATTGACTAAAAAGAGGAGGTGAACTGGTTTGAGTATAGAAGAATACAAGTTATGAAATCGGTGTTTAGAATGTCTTCACTGTAATTACAGTGTTGTACAGCCAATTTAAAATGCATATGCATATATACATACATTGTAATAAAGTACATATATAACATGCTGTAAAAATGTTTTTGAGGCATCATAAAATGCAGGATAAAGCACTAAAATATACAGTGCATTTTAGAAAAGTATGTTATTGAGACTTTTTCTTTGGATGAAACTGTTGACATAATTGTGTCAATATCAGCCAGGTTTTCCAGAAAGTAGGTGTAGTAACTTACCTGGGTATGTTAGCACTCAGCAAGTGGTAAACCTAATAGAAGAGTGCTGCAACTGTTTTGATAGGGAAATAAAGTCATAAGGCACCTCGGTTAGGAGGTTTATGACATACTCTGAGTTAACTTACTTGGGTTAGTCACTAAACCACCTTCTTGAAATGCCCTCTAGGTCTGCTCTATAACGGCGATCTTTTGTGTGGAGCTGTTCTAAATTGTAGCAAATCCTCACCCCAAGCAGTGGTGGCTTTGTGCAAACAACACATCTCACCTTAGGGGGGCAGTATTTTGCCATATATTATTAGACCCCTTAATGTGGACTCCTTGACAGTAGTTGCTCCCAAAGAGTCTAGCCTAGCTGGTCAAACTCCACCCTAAGTTCCAACCCCTCCTCCTCCTCCTGTACCCAACCCCGCCCTCACAGCTAAGCCCCCTCCTCTCCTCTCCACAGTGACTACTTGACTGAGCAGCCCATGAGCAGCTTCTCATCAAGTAGGCTGAAGTGCAGCCAGCAGTGCTGCCATAAGTGGCCCTGAAAGGGACGAGGGAACCTGCAGCGCATGGGGTGGGGGCCATGGACGCCCCAGAGGAGAAGACCTGTTTTTGCGTCCGCATGTTCGGTCTGAGCGAGGACCCGCTCCAGGGTGCTATTCAGGTCGCTCAAGACGAGCAGCAAAGGGAGCTCTTGCTACAAGTCAGCCAAGACGGGAGGGGGGTCAGTCTGGTCCTGGTGGAGGGTAAGTGAGTGACTCGTACTGTGCTAGATGCAGGTCTAAAGTCTGCAAAAGAGTGTACTGTAGACTTGAAGTCCTCCTTTACCCTGGACAGACACCCATGTTGATTTGTATGTTTAAAGCCTGTATGCATGGCATGAGATACAAAACATCAATTTATGCCTTCAGCCAATGTTAATGCAAGAGTAAAATTGTACTTCCTGGCATTCTGCACTGCACTGTCTATGATCGTTAACTGTAAATTAAAGAGCCAGTCAAAGCAGGTAAATGTTTTCTGGGACCATGATGAGAGCCAATATTTCCAGATGCACTAACGCAAGACCATATAGACGTTTACATCATCCCAAACATGAGGGGCACTTGCAAATGGTATCAGTTCATTATGTCCGTTTGCTAGAAATAATGTCCAAAACATTGGGTCAAGTAGAGCACTTAACATCAAATCTTATGCCAATCGCAGATGCATACTACCAATGCTGGTCAATCAGACCCAAAATCTGGAGTCGTTTCAGGTGAAATCCAATTGACCTGAGCAGGGGAAAGAGGCAGTTAAGACTCTGTCCTCCTGTTCTTCCTCTCCCCTGCTGTGTTTATACTCAGGTGGACGGCACATCTGTCGGTTCCTGTCTGGTTCCGTTATTTTTTTTTTGGTCCTGCCCTCTGGGTGCAGAGCACTGGATGAGATTTACTGCTGAGTAACAAACAGAGCTCGGCCTGCAGAGGCTTGGGACTAGCTGTGTGGCCTGGTGTGTGTTGGCTGTGGGGGGGTGGCAGTGTGAAGGTCAGTGCCAGTTCAGTGAGGCTGCCAATGCTGGGAAGTGTTTTCTAGCACTGTGGAGTTGGATCACATCACAGTGCGTCACCCAGGAGTGCTACAACACATTTTTGATTGCCCTCAATGCTGGGCCCTCAGAATCATCCTAACCCCCACACCTCAACCCTCGGTGCTGGCCCTGGTTTCTGTACTTGTATTAGTCGCTGTGAAAACACTCAAAGTAATAGTGGGTCAGCCCAGTGATATAAATGACTTTACCTAATGCACTGTAGAAGTCAGCAAAAGTACTTTGAGATCGGATAAATGTGCAATACAAATAAAATGTATTATTATTATTATTATTATTATTATTATTACAATTACTGTATCATAATTACTAATATATAATAATCTTATAGGAGTTATTAGTAATTATTAATAGTAATTATTAATTCTAGGAATTAGAATGCTGTAATTTTGACAGCAATGACAACATTGACACTAAAATATTTTTCAGTTTGAGTTGTCTGTTTTGAAGGAAAAGAAGGTTTGAGTTTCTGTATGGTGTGTAGATGATATGACTCTCACTCTTACAGACAACAGGACCTGTGTCCTAAAGGTCACTATCACATCGGAGACAGACTGTTGCCGTGTCGGGGCCCAATCCTTTCTGCTCTCCAAGGGCAACACGAGTTCAGTGTTGTGCTTCAGGACGTGCACAGGTCAGACCCACACACACACACACACACACACACACACACACACACACATACACACACTTTTTTCACATTATTTACACATTTTTTACAGATCATTTACATCCACTAATCATCTCGCAAGTTCATTCATTTAACATGAACGTGTTCAAGTACAAGTTATGGATCTCAAGATGATGTCACACACACATTTCTCATGTTAGCCACACATGCTGTTGCTGATGCACACACACAAATTCTAACGTGCATCCATCACTCATCTTACAGAAAGCTTACCCCAATCCCACAGAATCCCATTGGCCCATAAAAAGGGCCAAATGACACGTTTGCCTATATTCTATAGGGCACCGTCCCTCAGGACGGTACTTTAACGAGATATAAAACCTTCATTATTAGGTCATGCTGAGCTTTGTCATCATCCGTGACCTCTATTCCAGCGGTTTCTTTACTGTAGTCATTATAAATTAAATGACATCACATATATATATATGTGCGTCATGTTGCATGTGTAATAACCAACATCAGGCATCGTTGCAACAGCACTGAGGTCACCCTGTCTCTCTGAAGTTGAAGCCGCTGCACATGTGCACTACATCTGCAAGCAGTGTGTGTGTGTGTGTGTGTGTGTATGTTTGTGTTTGTGTGTGTGTGTGTGTGTGTGTGCTCTTCAAACAAGCCCTGGTCTGCCCACTCAGGAACACATGCGGTGACCAGGGCCAGGATCAGACAAGCGTTACGGCAGAAGGGTGGATGTGTGTGTGTGTGTGTGTGTGTGTGTGTGTGTGTGTCTGTGTGTGTGTGTCTGTTCAGACTGCAAGCTCGGCTGGAGCTGTGTTATTTCACCAGCCCGTCCATAGCAGGGTGTAATGGTCCTCAGTGATATGGTCCGCTTCAGCATGGGGGATGGAATGTCAGCACGGTACCCAGGCCCCCATTCTCGGAGAGCCCTGTCGACCGTGAGGTGTGTTTTCCGGCTCGTCTCGGGCCGGGATGGGAATGGGAATGGGAATGGGAAAGGGGGAATGCAGTGGTGCTCCGGTGTGTGTTCCAGCTGTGGCCGCATGTCTGAACACGAGAGTGTGTGATCATGCAGACGGGGCTGTCATATGCCTAACCCACCACACCATACCTGTCAGACACTGAAAACCTCTTGAAATGTCCTTAATAGGCAATTTGTGTTTCAGCAGAGATATGTTAGAACATATCAGTTCTCACATGTACCTAACACACCGTCGCCGGAGATACATTAAAACACATTAGTTTACAAAAACACACAGAAAGTCAATCATCTACTCACTGCATATATATTTTAAGCACATTAGTGGATAGAATAAAATAAAACTATAAGGAGATATTACATCCTCACCTTTATATTAGCCCCAATTTGTTTAATTGAGTTGCTGTCATGGGAATGCTATTCCAGTTGATTGAGACGGTGGGATGTCTATACCTTCTGCCAGTGGTGCTAAGAAAGGGTGGTATATGATCTGTGTTGAAAATATAATACAAATTATTTTGTACATTATATATTTTTAATGTAGATATGTATGTTTATTATTATTTTGCATTCCTGAGTTATTTTGTTTTCTTAGATTGTTTCCAAATAGAATCAGAACTATGTAGAAGAATTCCTGATTAATCTGGCATAATGTGTCTGTTTCTATGTCTTAAGTGATCAGTGTGCGTACAGAGTGAACTGTAATACTTCCCAGGAGTGAGTATGAGACGATGCCAGTTATGCCAGTGATGAATGACCAGAAATGTAACTCAACAGTGGCGCAGCTTTCCAAAGGCTGGTAAAAGGATAGGGGTGAAGATAACATTCATCAGTGCAGTATCTTATGGAGCTGATGGCACACAGATGAATAGCCACAATGAATGGGGGACGCCTATGACCGACTATGATGCACCAGTGGTTCACAATGTACAAATACATGTGCTGATTTCAAGGTCAAGGTTATTATTTATTTTATTGTTTATTTACAGAGTTCCAAGCCTTCCAAAGACTCCTGAGCCAGTGGATAGAACCTCGTGTGGAGCACTGCGTGTTCGACCAGCGAACCGAAGGCTCCTCAGCACTTCAGTACTTCCAGGTGGGTGCCTGCACAAGACCATCTCACCTTCACCAGGCTTATAATGAAGGAAAGATATTTCTAGTTAGAGGACTGGATTCATGTTTTAACTATCCATCCACTGACTATCCCAGCAGTCATCTCATAACCTTCAGTAGATACTGTACCTATGTCTTAAGTCAGTTATATGAGTTTGTGTATTTAGAAATATTTCAGTGATGTGTTCTCAAAAACTTTAAGAAGGGATGAGCCTTTGTGATGTCTTTTTAAAGACAACTCCTCACTCTCATTGTAGTTTTATGGCTGTTTATCACAACAGCAGAACATGCTGCAGGACTACTTGAGAACTGCTACTTACCAGAAGGCCATTCTCCTGAATGAGGCAGACTTCAAAGATAAGGTGAGACATTGCTAGTAGTGGATCCCCTACAAATCTGTATCACTTTGTGATTTTCATTTATACATCACATCAGTGTTCCCTTCTATGCAGTTACCTGACAATGGGCCATGTAGGTCTAGACCAGTCAATCAGCAGTGTTTCATTTTTTATTTTAAACACGTCCGCAGTACCCAGGGGTGCCATTTCATCCATCCATGACAGAGCCCACATGTGGATCACAGCTTCCTTAATACCTGCTCTTCTCCCCCTGTTCTCAGATAGTGCTGGATGTGGGCTGTGGAACGGGGATTTTGTCATTCTTCGCGGTGCAGGCGGGTGCCAAGAGGGTGTATGCTGTGGAGGCGAGCGCCGTGGCCAAGCATGCAGAGGTAGAGTCTGTGCTCCTGATTCAAAAATCCGGTTTTAATTTCAAATGGAATCGAATAAAATAAATCGAATTTTAGTGAGTTGCTTGATTTAACATGTCTTGCTATCCAGAGAAGAACATAACAATCCTGTCATTTAGATGTTTACCATGTACGTATTTTTAACTTCTAGTTGTTTATTACTTTAAATGTGTTTTTCTGCATGACACATGTTCCTCTTTAACCTTTTCCCAGTCTAAGTTGTAACCAAGTAATAGGCAAGCTGCAGCCTTACCAAAGTAGCCTGTCTCAAACTCACTTTGACAATTTCTTTTTTGACCTCAGTCAACATAAGCCGAAGAGCTGTGGCACTTTGGCAAATATCTCAGTCATAACAGTGAAGACCAGAGATGTTATGTTGTCTGGTATGACTAATTTTTTAGTCTGCTGACGTCATGACAGATAATTCCAAAGTTTGGAATACAAGATGAAAAACTGACTGCCATAGAAAGTCAAGAAATTTGGCATTTAAAATTGATGCTCTTGTTACAAACTGTGTTACAAACTATTTCTCCTGGGTGGTTTCAAAACTCTAAGCACTAAATATCCAGGAAACATTTACTGACAATAACAAAGTCCTGGACTGAAAACAAAAATGTAGGAGTGTGGAAATGTTACAATATCAAAGAGACACATCTAGAACATTCCAAACTCCCCTCAGGTTGACCCCAAATCATCAAATTCAGAACTTAATGGTGCAAAGGCCGTTTTTGGCGCAAAAAAAATAGACGCTCTGCATTGGGGCAAAAGAAAACATATTTTCATGGGTGGGTGGATGCTCGCCAAACAGTCAAGCACAGTCGAGCATACGCGTCTCTGTTCCACTCTCCGCTCGCCCTGGAAAATAACACAAAGGGGTTCATTTTTAAGAGCGCAACCAGATGTGTCTGCTGGCCGTTCCTCCACATTGCCCCTTATCTGTCTGTGTTTGTGCTGATTTAGAGAAAATGTCAAAATCACCACAGGCCAGTCCAACACAGACCACACAGACAAGTAGTCCTCAGACACCATCCGCATTCCTGTTTGTGTTTTATGCTCAGGTGGGCTTTTTGTCCCATCGCACTAATGGGTAACAGAGTAAATAACACAGACAATTACTGGTGTCTGTATTAATCTGCTACACAGGAAATCGTTTTGTATACACTTTTCAGGACGTGGAGTCTGGACTATTGAAGCTCTGTGATTGAAACCAGCTTGAAATGACAAACATGTCCTTTTTCTTTTCAGGTCCTTGTGGAGAGCAATGACCTGTCAGATAAAATCGTAGTCTTAGCTGGAAAGGTGGAAGAGATCACATTACCTGAACAGGTAGATGTCATCATCTCCGAGCCCATTGGCTACATGCTGCTGAATGAAAGGATGTTGGAAAGTTACCTGCATGCCAAGAAATGGCTTCGGCCCAAAGGTGAGCTATAAGGTTAAACATTCATATGCTATGGCTTTGTGGTTATATAAAGAAAGAAATGACTGAATTTCAGAGATGAGCTTTAACAGTTGTGCTTTACATGTAAGTGGAAATCCATCACACAGTAGTCTTTACATTTTATTTAATTCCTGTGGTAGAAAATAAACTAAAATCTAAATATATGTCTTAGTAATGATTAGTTTGTAACTAATAATAATAGAAACTAATAATAGTAATAATAATAATAGTAATAGTAATAATTATTTATTAGTTATCATGAATGTTTCACAGCTGCTACATGCATGGAGGTGAACAGGTCAGTTAGGTTTGTTAATGAGTTTCTGCTGCTTGTCATTTCTCTCTCTTCTGTCTGTCTGTCTTGTTGTTGTCAGGCATGATGTTCCCCACCTCCAGTGACATCCATGTGGCCCCCTTCACAGACGAGCAGCTCTACATGGAGCACTATGTGCGATCCGGCTTTTGGTAAGACAAGAAAGCACAGACTTCCCTTAAGTAAATCTGATGATTACTTTAAACTTGCGCCACTAAGAGTCTTGGTTTAATTTTAATTTGCTTTATGGATGTATTCTAAATGTTTTTGCTTTGTCAGGTACATGTTAATAATGGCCAGAGGTGTCAATCTTGGCTTCAGAAAGTACAAACTGTGTCACATATTTAGGCCAACTACTTTCTAAACCAGCTGGTCTTAATGAGTACAGAGATCATCAGACAGGTGGATCAGCTCATTAGTGAAATCACCTGCTAAATGCACAGGCAGAGGGAATGCAAGGCTGGTCATATAATTAGAATATTATGAAAATTTGATTTATTTCAGTAATTCCATTCAAAAAGTGAAACTTGTATGATCTACACATTAATTTTACACAGACTGACATATTTTAGTGTTTATTTCTTTTAATATTATATTGATGATTATAACTGAAAACCCCAAATTGAATATCTCAGAAAATTAGAATATTGTGAAAAGGTTCAATATTGAAGACTCCTGGTGCCACACTCTAGTCAGCTAATTAACTCAAAACACCTGCAAAGGCCTTTAAATGGTCTTTCAGTCTAGTTATGTAGGCTACACAATCATGGGGAAGACTGCTGACCTGACAGTTGTCCAAAAGACAACCATTGACACCATGCACAAAGATGGTAAGACACAAAAGGTCATTGCTAAAGAGCCTGGCTGTTCACAGAGCTCTGTGTCCAAGCATGTTAATAGAGAGGTGAAGGAAAAGATGTGGTAGAAAAACGTGTACAAGCAATAGGGATAACCGCACCCTGGACAGGATTGTGAAACAAAATCCATGAAAAAATGTGGGGGAGATTCACAAAAAGTGGACTGCAGCTGGAGTCAGATATAAATCAACCTATTCATGATATTCTAATTCGCACCTGTACATGTCAGGGTTTTTACTTTCTGAAGCCAAGATCTCCACCCTGGATAATGGTAAAGTATTAAGAAAAGCAGTTGTTTATTTACTAGCAGTATCATCTTTATGGTGCATATGGCCATGTTCTGAAAGTCACGTTTTAGTGTACTGTCACCACATCCTCATGTATAGAGGGCAATTGTGTTGCAGTGGTTTTGTTGCTGCCTGCTAGTAACTTACAGAGCTGCTGTGGAAACACTTCAGAGCAGATGAGCTCACTTTTTCTCCCTCCCCCACCAAGCTAGGTGGAACAAAACATAGCAGTGTTTTAACAACCCATACGTGAAGCCCCCGCGATCACCCACACAGCATCTCAGACGCCTCTCTCCCTCTCTTAGACACACACACACACACACACACACACACACCTAGACACCTCTCTCTCTTAGACACACTTTCTCTCTTTTAGACACACGCATACACACACAGCAGTCTACATGTCTACAGCCTCACCCATGAGAACTAGCTATTCCCCTTTATTTCAAATATAAGCAAGCATAGCATACAGTATATGCACCATCAGACAGAGATAAACATTCATATGTATATCCACTGCAAACAATCACGTGTGTTTATATCTACAGATATGTATGCACACACACACACACACATATATATATATATATATTATTCTTTAAATGGACATATGTAGTTAGCAGTCCTTCCACCCACCATGTTTTTCCTTCAGGTCACTGGGCCATGACCCCTCTTGTGTGGGTTTCCAGGATGCCGTTAAATGCCTCAGTTCTGTCCAAGCCCTGACTCCTGGCCCCACGCTGACAGCACAGAGCCTCTAGCTGCCTCACATCATTTCACTTGATACTGACACACTGTCACGTCTCCTTTTTTTTTCTTTGTCAATTTAAAGTAGATTCACATATAGATTACAAGTCAATGTAAATGTATTCGCCAAAAAATGTTGTGGTATAGATTTTAAGCAAGTGACTGCGTCACTTTTTAGGGATATGTGACATTTAATTGCATGGTTAGCGCAAAAGGTATCAGTTAGCCAAAGACTTACAAAATGTATATGTCTCAGAAATGTAAGAAGAAAGAACCTTAACTCCCATGTCTACTGCTTTACTTTTGAAACTGTATACTATACCTATAAGCACAATTCGACACTTAAGGAACATGTCACTAAGGATCGTTCTTCATTTGAATGCATCATAAATAATCTAACACAGTTGCATTTCCAAAATAATGGTCATATGCTTAAATGTGCTAATATCCTCAATCACTTTTCATGGTAGTCAAGTGAACTACCTGATCCAGAGAAGGAATGAGTCCAAACACAGATTATAAGATCTCTGTGCCTGATCTGCTCTACAAGTTCACACTTGAGACAAGGAAAACTCCTACCACTAAATATTTTGGATAATGGTGATTCCTTCGGATTGGTTTAGACAGGGAGACGGGAATACCACTGAAGTGAGTTTTACGGGGGTGTATGTTGTGGAATGAAAACAGAGCTGTGGCTTAAATTTCTTTACAGCATCGCAACTGGTGCTTGCATTTAGCGTTCTGGCCAACTCACGGCTTAGAGGCTAGAGGTTTGCTCGCCAAAATATGGTTAACTACCCCCATGACTCATGGAGTTCCAAAAGGGCACTTCTGCATGACTCTTCTAATAAAGCTAAAATTATCCAGTTGTTTTTTCAGATCTGCTGAGAAAAGCACAAGTGAAATTGTTTGTAATCTTCTGTTAAGCTTTGCAGTCTACCGGATCTGTTATTTTGGCAATTAATGGTCTTGCATGAAGCTGTTAAATATTCATGCAGTTACAGCACATTTTGATGTGATTTAAATCTGTTTTTAAAGTTGTTTTCTTTGACAGGCAACAGACGTGTTTCCATGGTGTCAATCTTAGTGGGCTTCACAGTTCGGCTGTGGATGAGTTCTTCAAGCAGCCAATTGTGGTATGCT
Source organism: Setipinna tenuifilis (assembly GCA_030347295.1). NCBI lineage: Eukaryota > Metazoa > Chordata > Actinopteri > Clupeiformes > Engraulidae > Setipinna > Setipinna tenuifilis. Next base: position 21,591,619 of record CM059275.1, read on the forward strand.
GTACACACACACACACACACACACTTGCACCCCCACTTTACCTCCCAATGTGCGTGCACACGTGCACACATGCACACACACACACACCCACATTCACATACACATACACACGCACACGCACACACAAATACTAGTATGCATTCAACATATAGACAAGTAGCAGCATGCATTTAACATATAGACAGGATATATAGAAACATACTGTGCAGTGCAGACAATCAATCATTAATGAGGAAATGCATTGTATCTGGAAGAATGTAAATATTCTCGTGTGCAGGCATTAGAGGAATAGTGTTGCCAACAGATTATTTTGTCTTATATCTGAGTGAAGAAATATTCCCTGCACTGTAACAGCATTTGTACATTTGTACATGTATTGATGCAAGTCATTTACATTTTGTTTTCATCTAGGACACATTTGACTGGCAGATTTTAATGGCCCGGTCCACGAAATACACTATTAATTTCCTTGAAGCGAAAGAAGAGGACTTACACAGGTTTTGATTTCCACATATTGGATTTGCTAGTTGTGTCAACATTTAATATTTTTCAGTAACATTTGTCACTTTTTTGTGTCTGAACTATATACATTTTTGAGTACCCTTGGTCCTCTACATTGCTTCTTTTTAATGTGTGTGTGTGTGTGTGTGTACGTACGTCTGTGTACTTCACAACATAGGCTGGAAATTCCCTTTGTTTTCAAGTTGTCCCAAACAGGACTGATTCATGGACTTGCCTTCTGGTTTGATGTAGCCTTTATTGGATCCAGGTATACACGATTGAAGATTGCTTTAGAATCCAATCAAAAACGTGGCGCAACAGAAGTATAACAGGTTATTTTGTGTTCTCTAACAGATTACAGCAAGCCCATAAAACTGTAGAGTAAAAGTCAGTACAGACCAGAGATTGTAATGGGTAGACCTGTAATGGCGTTAGTGTTAATCTTGTCAATAGCATCAGTGTCTGTCAACATCCCAAATATGTGTTTCTTTAAATCTGACTTATTTATTTCCAGCTTGTGTACAATATTTGCCTAGTTTCAGTGTGTTTTATATTTTTTTTTACTTCCAACACTTGATTTCAATGTTATGAGTTGAATCCTAAGCCTTTATTACTTGGAAAATGTAATTTAACTTAGATGCCGCTGTGAAGATGAAGAATATTTTTTTAATTCTCAAGAATTAAAAGTTTTAAATGTGATTATTTTCCAACAGAATGACTGTATGGCTCTCGACAGCTCCAAACCAGCCTCTGACTCATTGGTACCAGGTCCGCTGCCTGCTTCAGACTCCGCTCTTTGCCAAAATGGGACAAACATTATCAGGGAAAGTGCTGCTCATAGCCAATAAGAGGTGAGACACAACAAGAAGCATTCCAGCAGAGATCACCATTTTTCCCCACATAACCACTATTCATGAACCTATTCAAAGAAATAAAAACCAATATGGTTTGTCTTGTGCAGGCAGAGTTATGACATTCACATCAGTGCAGTGATTGACCAGTCAGGATTTAAGTCAGGAAATACACTGGACCTCAAAAATCCATTTTTCAGGTAAGCATTTTTTTGTGATACTACTACCATATAATATAGTGCCATAGGATACTCGAAAGTAAAAAATTGCATTGAACTTGGTGTTGACACAGAAGTGATGGGGATTGTGGAGGTAAGCTGTTCCAGAAATGTTTGCAGAGAAGGTATCCAATACTACAGTCAGTGCCCAATCCTGCCACCAGTAAAATGGTTAACATTTTAGAACAGCAATCACATCATTCTATATGACTATAGTGTCCACTTTGTAAAATGAATGTCTGTCTGCTTGTCTAGGGTGCCCTCCTGGCTTCAGGGATAGAGTGGCCACAACAGGAGCATAGAGGGTGTGGACAACAGCAGGGCATGATGGGACAGATTAGATTCGGGCTGGAACTGAACCCTGGGACTATAGGCTGGGTAATGTACTCTATAGTAGCAGACCAACAAACGGGGTGGCAATGGTGTATGGTACATGGAGATGTGTCAGCCGTGACCATATTGGCCAGGATAGAACAAGACTTTCCTCTTCGTGTAGTTGTTTGTTTCTCTATGGAATGTTGTAAGTGTTCTAAAAACGTCTTCACATACTTCAAAGCATTTAATTGCTTGTCACAAGGTACACATGTTCCACACTAGGCTGTGGAGTAATGTACACTATAGAAGGAGAATATCCGTGTAGGAGCAGAACAACAAATGGGGTGGGGATGGTCTATGTGATACAAATGAATCAGTGACAACGATGGGCACACTAGCTTCAGAAGCTGCAATTCAGTACCCCATATTTGGTTCATCCATTCACTAAATAATCAGATTCTAATTAGCACAACTCTTCAGCCAGGTAGAGGATTTAATCTGTAAATATCACTTATCACATTGGTAGAACTAGGTAATTTGGATTATGTGGTACAGAATCATAGCTTCTAAATCCAAGTTGCCCATAACGTGACTGCATTGGCCAGAATATAATTAGACTTTTTTGTTTCTCTAGGCAGTATTGTAAGTGTAGTGTAGTGTATTGTGTTGTGTATTTTTCACGCATCTTTCAAAGCGTTTAATTGCCTTGTCACAGGTACACATGTTCCACACTAGACTGCTGATAGTGATTGCTGCTGCTGATGTGAAAGTCATGCCTCATGTCCTCTGTTCTTCCCACAGGTATGCCTAATTCCCCCAGGTCTCAGAAGACATCGCATCAGTGACGGTTCCCCTTTTTTTCCCGTCCACAACTAATATGCAAATCTGCCTCCACTGAAGAATGTTTTTTTTTTTCCACGTATTGGACTCCTTATTTTAAAACTGGATCTGGTGTTGCCAAAAAAAACATATGCATTCATCATACCCTGTTGCAAATACACAGGCTATGTATGTGATAAGATATTTGTTATGTTATGAGACTGCCTTTGTTCAGTACTTTTATGGCAAATATGTACAGTGGAATGTTTAATTTCAGATGAATTTAAAATGTTTGAAAATAAATTGGTATTCTAATACATTGTATGAGAGAGTTTGTCTACATTTTGAAAAAAACTTACTGTATGTCACATTATGACTGATGTGAGGGGCCTTTAGCCACAAGCTAAACATAGGCCTAGACCTTTTCAATCAAAAAGTGTTATAGACATGTTGTTATATGTAGCCTATGGTTAAAAATATGTTTCCCTGCACAGTTAAACGTGTTCTTTGCTATTAAATGTCACACAAAATAAATCACATTAAGACATAATAAAAGACAAAGGACAAAGTAAAAGCAATATGTGCAACGTGCAAGCTAGTCAGTAGTGCAATGGCCTCTGTGCAAAGGTACAACAGTTCAAGAAAAATGAGTTCCAGTAAGTAGATAAAAAAGTTAAATACAACTTTTTTGTTGGGCCCATCAGTAGTTAGCTTACTCTTAATAATGGGCTGCAAAGGAAGTCATACATATTACTCGCATGCATGTATCCTAGATCCTACCCATAGACAAAGATTCCAACGCCAGTTTCCCTTCTGTTTTACGACAGTTTGTCAGCCTTTCAGTCTTTGCCGTAAAGTGTCTTCAAGCGTGTTCACTACAGTACAGGGCGACTCACATGGGAAGGTAAGGAATTGAAAACTATTCGACTTAATTGTAACTATAGTTGTTACCGTGTAATTTTTGACAGGCATGGAAAATGCTTGGTAATGCCTGAACGTCATCTAAAAGTGTCTGTTTATTAGTTTCGTAGACTCAGACAAGTACCCTCTTAAGAAATAAAACATTTCTCAGCTAGCTTGTCAGAACCTACCCCCAATCTTCCTAAAGTTTACGGCTGCACCAACACGTGGCATTTCCAGGGTAAAATAAAAAATATATTGTCACGGTCCTCGCGTACTATAGTGTTTTGTAGGCTACGCGGTGCCATGAACACTGCTGAGTTTGCGATTAAATTTGTGTAACTCTTCGATTGGTATGTTTGGAAGGTAGCTTGTTTGCTAGTTAGCTAACTAGCAAGCAATCTGCAAACCCTGGTGTTTGATTTGCTTAGAGAACACGCATACTGTTTTGTAATTGCAATAGAGTCACCATGGACGGAAAGCCTAAAAAGAAGACTTTTGCTCACAAGGATGGGAAAAAATCTAAAGGAGACGGTGGTGCTATGTCAGGTAACGAGCGATGTTCTGTGTATTTCTGTAAAGCTATGTTTCTCTGTGTTCATTGTTGAAATGTAAAGGTACTATATGTAAGACTTTTACGGCATGTAGACATAAAATAGTCATTTTATGTCGCCAGAGAATAAGAAATGATATATATTACTGACAGCAATAACGACCGAGAAATTCTGGTTCTGTATTGATTTTGTGTTATGCCTTTTGCCTCTGAAGGCATACTTGAACGTATTTTGAAGTTGATACAAGTGTCAGCTTTGGTCACAATCTTACATAGCACCTTCAACAGTAGTTAAATTAAACTTAACCTTATTATTTTGATTGGACAAGCATGCCTCGCTGTTATGAATCCATTAAAGGAGTGTTCATATCCTTCTTTCCATTATATAGGGAAACCTAAAGGAAATGTTCCAGGCAAACCAGGAAAACGTCCCTTCAAGCCACATAACACCAGCAAAGGCAAGCCAGCTCCAGGAACAGGAAAGAAATTCAATCACGACGGGAAAAAGTTTCAAGGAGCAGGGAAAAAGTTTCAAGGAGGAGGAAAGAAGTTCCAAGCAGGAGGGAAGGGTGGCCCACAGAAATTCTTAAAAAAGGGTCCAAATGATGGGAAATTCTCCAAGAAGAGAAAGTTGCCTCCAGGGAAGGAGGATGGGGACGGTGAGCATTATCATTGTTTTTTTGTAGTGGATGGGAATTGTTATAATAAGCTGCTAACCATGCATTGTAAATTACTAGTGACTGCGTGACCAATAACTAGTGCCTATGTGTTACTCACATTTAAGGCTCCAAGGCCAAGAAACCCAAGTGGGATGAGTTTAAACAGAAGAAGAAGGACTTGAAGCAGAATCGTCAGCAGAACGAGCGGAAGGAAACTTTCCACATCATTAGCAGAGCAAAGCAGGTGTGGGAAATAGTAAGGAGGTGAGTAAATGTTTTCCTTTTTTTAAGTTGGACTGATTAAATCACACAGTAGATAGACTCTGTGTAGTCTGTTTTATTCATTACTGACATCTAATTGCAGAGTACTGTACTTCATAGTCACAAAGGGGACCTTGGATGCTTATTTTCCATAATGTTGTTTTTTGTGACATGCTAAATAGATTAACATACTTTTATGGTTGAAAATGTATTTCTTATATAGAGCATCTGTATTTCCAGTCTGAGATGGGTTGTCATTAATGAGCTAGAGCACTCTGACTGTTAATGTAGTGCTTTGCTCCTCCAAGATTAAAAACAAAGGCTTGGATAGATTAGACTAATTCTTTCACCATCAATTTATTTAATGGTACGCCATTTTACACGTTGTATATGTCCTGTAGTATAAGGTGACTTCACCTTGTACAAGAAGAAAAAAAGAGAAAATGGCAGGTGGAGGTGTTTTTAGGGAAGTGAAAAAATGTTTATTGAGGAATTCAGTTACTCCCTCTGGAAGGGTCCATCTGCCAACCACTGGCCCCTTGTGACAGTATGCCTTATTTGTGATGGTTCCTCTGGTCTATTATTACTGGCTATTAATGCTAACTTGTTTTATGGTAATGAGCCCAAGATGGATGTAGTAGCCTCCAGTGGTTAGCTTTAACGAGTTAGCATCATAGTTAAGCAAAAAAAGCACTTGCGGTTGTGATGGGCAGAAAAACACATCTAGCGCTTCTGTAGTACCTCCGCTCAATATTGTATTTCACTAAAATACTCTGAGAAGTCTACTAAAGCTCTGGCTTGCCACAACCAAATATTTTGGTTTCCAGTCCCAGAGGGAGGGCTGTAGTATATGTATGCTGCATTCAGGTATTGATTGGTTGAAGGCAGATTCAGTAGTTTTAAAATTCACACAAGGCTTTCACCCACCAGCAAGTAAATGTATGCCTATGGAGAGGAGTCTTTGTGCCAAAGTGAAATGAAGTGAAAGAGTCTGCTCCAGCAAGCTAAAAGAGCTGACATTGACCAGAATGGGCCAGTGACTGACTGACTGACTGGCAGCCACTTTTACTGGTCCTGGGCTGTGCAAATGTTGAATTTTGCTTATGTTGTAATTGCACACAGTGTCTACAAACACAAAAGCCACATAATACATCAAATAAATGGAAGGAGAAACAGAAAAGCATCCCAGACCCCCCTTTAAGCAAATAAACATAATCCTGTTTTGTATTAGTCCTAAAATGTATCCTAAAATGTTGCCTAATAATGCTTCCAGGAAAGACTGCGATAAAGACAAGAGGACTAAGCTGATGAAAGAGCTGCACGGCCTTGTGCAGGGGAAGATAAAAGCTGTAAGTGTGTCGCTGTTGTTCTGTGTGTCCTCAGATAATCCCAGATCATTTTCAAGAATGTTGCACAGTTGGTGATTGATGGAGGTCATAACACAGTGATCAAAGCCAAATTGCATTTTTTTTATTTCGCGTGGAGACTTGTTTTAGGTGATGGATTTACATTTGGTGATTTCAATAGACCCTGATGTGCTTTTGAGATCTAATGAGGCATAACCACATTGTCTGCTCTCCAGATTGCCTTTGCACACGACTCTACACGCGTGCTCCAGTGTTTCATTCAGTTTGGTAGTGAAAAGCAGAGACAAGAAGTGTTTGATGAACTTAAAGGTGAGACATCCTCTCTGGGGAAAACCCAGCACTAGTTTTCTAGTAGCATAGAATAATAGCATAATTCTAATAGCATTTCCAGTTGGTACAATGTTGTCCAGACAGTCATGTGATGCCTATTCTTCTTTTCTTCCTAGAACACATTGTGGAATTGAGCAAATCAAAATATGCCAGAAATATTGTTAAGAAATTTTTAATGTATGGGTAAGTCTCTTCACTATTTTCATTGATTAAAAAGTCTCATACACAGAATTTCCACACTTACTAATTCCTTTTTTCATCTGAAGTTCACATTTTGTGGTGGAGATCTCAGATTCAGAAAGTAAAAACCCTACCACATACAGATCTAACTTTTTTCTGCACTAGCTGATCCTAATGAGCACACAAGTTATCGGACAGTTAGTTCAGCTAAGTAGTAAAATCACCCGCATTAAGGGCACAGGCAGATGACAATATATGACAGTGGTTTTGCTCTCTGTGTCCAGAATTGGCATCTCTGCACTTTGTGAAATTGGAGAATTTTGGTAAAGGAATCCCTGCCAACAGTTATGACCCAGGCTTAAATGCGTTCTCGTTCTCATTCTCTCTCTTTCTCTCTCTCTCTCTCTTTCTCTCTCTTTCTCTCCTCCATCAGGAGCAAGCAGCAGGTGGGGGAAGTTATGGTGGCCTTTAAGGGAAACGTGCGGCAGATGCTGCGGCACTCAGAGGCCTCGTCGGTGGTGGAGTACGCCTACAATGACAAGGCCATCCTCTCACAGCGACTCATGCTCACTGAGGAGCTCTACGGAAACACATTCCAAGTACTCAAGGTATGGACCAGCGCGCGCGCGCACACACACACACACACCACACACACACACGGTTATTTATTACTGTGAAAAATATACTCAAGGTATGGACCAACGCACGCACGCACGCACAGTTATTTATTACTGTGAAAAATATACTTAAGGTATGGACCAACACACACACACACAAAGAGTGATTTATTACTGTGAGAAATATACTTAAGGTATGGACCAGCACGCACGCACAGTTATTTATTACTGTGAAAAATCAAGGTATGGACTAATACCTTCATGTACAAACATGCATACGTACTTTTTTTTTATTACTGTGAGATTTGATTCTGTTATTTTGTTATTGCTACAGGTACAGCAATAATTGCCCACATGCCTAGAAATGTATTCCATGCCCAATGTGTGCATCTGTCCTTTATCAGAAAAAACCCCCCCACTATACTAGAATTGCGTGCCAACACTGAGAGATGTAAACAGACCTGTGTATACATTCATTTTTGCCCATATGAGGGTGGCCAGTAGAAGTCCTCTGCCCCAGGTGTATAATATGGTTGCTATGAGTTCAGTGTTGGCTCCATGAATTGGCTACATGTTTTCATTGGGACTGTTGTGGTCGGACTGTTTCCATGAAGAGATCCACATCCACACTTCTTTTTGTGGCCTAAAGTTGCCTTTATTCTAGTATATCTGTCAAATAGATCATCTCTTTGTATATTTCCGCCATAGCTATTTATATTAAGTTATGTGTTATATTTTGCAGTGCATGCTTGGTATACATCAGTAGCAAAAAAAGTGAAGCAGTTATTTACAAAACCAAAAAGCTGAATTTATCAACTTAATATAATTTTGGTTAATCCATAACTACAGAGTGAATGGCTATATAAAATTGCTTATAACTGTTAACCGAATAATAACATAGAAAACGATTGTGTGTGTATCCATGGGTTTTATTTAGCTGACATACCAACTGTGAAAAGTACTACCAGTATTTGTTTTTCTTTATTTTGCAGTCCTCGGTTTGTCCCACACTAGACAAGGTTCTCGAAACTAATCCAAGCAAGTTAGACAGCATCATGGAGGAGATGAAAGTCATTCTTACGCCAATGTCACAAAAGTGAGTACAACATTATAAAAAAAAATAGTAATATAAAAATGTAGTATAACATGTTGTCCTCATTGGTTACCTTTCCTGCAATGTGTTTCTGCAACACTGAACACAAATATTTTTTTTCTGTGTGATTTAGAGAAGCGGTTATCAAACATTCCCTGGTCCACAAAGTGTTTCTGGATTTTTTCCTCCATGCCCCTGCCAAACAAAGAACAGTAAGCTTGCATGCTCTTCTTTAACTGTCCCACTCCTCCCTGGTGCTGTTTGGTGGTGCTGTGTTTGACTCCGTATCCCCTGCTATTTGTGTCCCTTGTGCAGGAGATGATCGAGTCCATCAGGGAGTCTGTTGTGTACATGGCCCACACCCATGACGGAGCACGCGTGGCTATGCACTGCCTCTGGCACGGCACGCCCAAGGTGAGACTGTGTGTGTGTGTGTGTGTGTGTGTGTGTGTGTGTGTGTGTGTGTGTGTGTGTGTGTGTGTGTGTGTGTGTGTGTCCATGTTGACCCTTGATGTAAAGCAGTTATACTTATTCATTGACATAAATGTCCACTCTGTTTCTTTCAGGACAGGAAAGTCATTCTCAAAACCATGAAGACATATATAGACAAATTTGCCATGGTAAGTCAAAATGATCTCAGATTGGTTTGAGTTTTCAGGTTTGAAAAAAAACAAAAAAAACACGTGGGGACTTCAGTGTGACCTGACACTAACAGTCATGCACGTACGCTCATCTGTTTCTCTCTGCAGGGCGAGTATGCACACCTTGTACTGATGTCCGCCTTTGACTGCATTGACGACACCAAACTTGTCAAGCAGCTGATCATATCGGTGAGTCATTCCCAGCTTTGACTGAATGTTCACACTGGTACCCACCATACTTCCAGTAATCATGTGTACAGGGCCAGACATGTAAGGATTTTGTTGAGTAGAATCACTGCAGTAATCTGAAGGATAAGACGGTATGCAGTCGTTATATCCCCTGGTAACATGTATAGTGTAGAAAAATATATATAATATAATCAATACTTGTGTAATGTATTAGATAAAAAATAGTCTTAAGTGGAGATGAAATTGTGGATATTAAAGAGAACTATAACAAATATATGCTATATCTTTAAAACAAGATAACAACCCCAGGCACACTGTAAATCCTGAAAAGGCCCTCCTTAATAAAGAAGACAATTTGTCAGAAGGTAAAAATAATTTTGATTACACTGTTTGTGAACTGGTATCAGAATAGTCTAAAAACCACCCTGCCTGCCTTTCCCCCCGTCGATCTGCAGGAGGTGATCGCCTCCCTGTCTGAAGTCATCGGTAACAAACACGGCAGGAAGGTGCTGCTGTACCTGCTGAGCCCCCGGGACCCCGCCCACCTGCTGCCCGAGATCATCCAGCTGCTGGAGAAGGGAGATGGGAACGCACACAGGTCTGGAGTTGGCATTTCTTAATACAGTTACATCATTTTGCCAGCGGTTTTTCCAAATGAGGGTGTTTTTTTGGGTCCTGAGACCAAACGGGCTGGGTTGGGGGTGGTCCTTATCAACTTGTGATGGCCCAAGATATAAGATAACAGTAAATAATGGTAAAAAAAAAAGTAGCAAAAAATATCCCAAGGAGTGGACCTGGCTCCCCGGCCTATAAAGGATCAATGTTGTTAAAAGCAATGTTTACAAAAGTTAACATCAAAGGTTGTGCTTGGTGATTGTTGGGCGTTTAGTGTGCCTCCCACACACAGATTGTGGATATGGTGATTGTTATTCGTACCCAGTTATGCGCAACCTGGCTTCAGAAGTTACACTGCAGTTCCAGCCATTCACTAAATCAGCTGATTTTAATTAGAAAAACTCTTTCGCCAGGTAGTTGTGAGTTATGCACTGAAATCACCTGTATTAGGTGCACTGGTAGAACCAATTAATTGAGAACAAATCTTGTAGCTTTTAAATCTTCCTTTTTCCATCCTTTTTCAGACTGTTGCTCAGAATAGTTCATTTTAGATTCCAGCAGCAGTTGACATGGCTTGCTCTGATAAAGAACAACTTTAAAAAACAATAACTTTCCATGGGAGAAGTCTAAAGATATAATATTTTTCTACAATGTAAAGTAGGCAGTGTACAGCTTATGTAACAGTGCAAATTTAACTGTACATTGTGTTGTTATGATGAGCGTAATGTTCCTGTGTTGCGTGCTTCTCCTGCAGTAAGAAGGACACAGCCGTGAGGCGGCGTGAGCTCCTGGAGGCCATCTCGCCCCCTCTGCTCCAGCACCTGACCGAGAACGCCCGCGCCATGGTCACCGACAAGGCCTCCTGCGTCGCCGTGAGTGACATCCTGGGCGCGGCACTCGGCGACCTTCAACCCGCAATGGAGGCAGTGGCCGAACTTGCTGCCGACGAGTTTGTACCTGGTGGAGTGGAAGGACAGGTGCGACGTCTCATTTTGCCTTCTCGCTCTCTTCCTGTCTGTCTTTGTGCGAATCCATCTGGACAGCACACTTTGCAAATTAGAGCATTCATTCTTTTAAAGGTCTGTTTTTATTGAGTAGTTAAAGGGTAATAGTGTGTTTTGTTTTGCACTTAAGCCTTTTTTTAGGTTGTCAACGATATAACAGAATGATTATGGTGTGAATTTTGATGAATGCTTCTGATTCAACATTGGAACAACCTTTGTTTAACTTACATTTTCCAAGATGAAACTCACCAAGTGGTTAGTGGTGTTTGTTGATTGAACACAAAAATCACAGCAAATGATGGTTATCAAAATGAACACTATAACCATCCTATAGTATCATAAATAACCTGAAAATGAAGTTAAAACCGGAAATGAAAGCGTAAAGTACCACAAGAGCTTAGAAACTGGTTGTGGCACATATAGAACTACAACATGGCAAAGTAGCAAGCAATAAATTGTTCCATTACATTAAAGTACTGTAATGTACTGTGTTGTGTTGCAGCTGCACATGGTGGAGCACCCTGCAGGTCACTTGGTGCTGAAGTGGCTCATAGAACAGGACTCTAAGATGAAAGAATCAGCCAGAGAAGGTGAGGCATACTATTGAGGTATATTGTAGTGTGTCTCTACTGTTGCCTAACCACAGTTATTTTCCCAACGAATTGTATTTCCATAGACCAATGGTGGTTATTTGTTTGACCCCTAAAAAACAGAAGTAATACCATATCGATGTTTTCCCCCCAAGGGTGCCTCATGAAAAATAACTTACAAATATGCTGTAATTTCCTGAAGATAGCGCCATTGCCATAATAATTCCTTAATCCCTGTTGCTGTTTTTTTTTGGTCTCTGCATGTCACACTAATCATCAATGCAAATAGTGTTCTAAGCATAAGTGCTAAATTTGTTTTGTATCCAAATAGTAAAGACACTCTCATGGGATGTTTACCACTGCAAAAGGTGTGCCACTATTTAGTGTCTCTAGAGGGCGCTCTAACACCAGAAAACAGGCAGTGAACGGCTCTGAAACATAATTGGATAAATAAGCATAACCGATTAGTCTGCCTATTCACTTTGGCCATAGAAGATAACATGACATTTGAATGAGAATGTGGATGAAGCTTTACCTCACAAATGTGAAAAATGTCACACAAATTCACAGCTCTCATGCTGCCAGGCAATAATTATCTTCCTTCATTGTGTCTGCATGCCAAATACTGTTAATCCAATTCGCTTCGGCAACCTGATAAAGCACAGCCTGTACGTGCTGTATTATTAGACGCTGGTCTGATTGTAATTAACATGATTAGATGACAGTGATTACATTTTCTGTATATCACACATGCCCTCTCCCCTGCCTAACCCAATTTGATTAGATTCCTGAGGCTATATCATTGATTGTCTATTATCTACCATTGATTATCTTTTAAGGACTCTTGATTCCCCATCATCAAATGCCATGTTTTATAGACGTCGCCTTGGTATGACTTCATGTTATCTGCACTGCATCTGCGTAATGCACGAGTGAGTTCTAAGTGAGAGTTGACCCTTTGGACCCAGAGTTAATGTGATTGGCTGTGTCCACAGAGCGTTTCTCCCGGGTGCTGCTGGACAAGGTCGGACTGGAGAAGATGAAGGCCTGGGCTGCAGTCAACCGTGGGGCCATGGTGCTTGGCTGGTGAGCGAATGCCTCCGATAAAGTAGTAGAATACAAATACTTTATTTATCCCGAAGGAAATTAGGGCGTTGAGTAGCATACAGACATCATACACACACACACACACACACAAGCACACAAACACACACACACACACTCAGGCACACAGACATATGGAGTACACATGCCACACATTCAGTGTCACATGCATTACTTGGCACACTCCACATTAGTACAGGAAGCATTTTTCTATTGTTGTTTTTTTTTTTAGATTTATACAACAGGCAACATACTACAGGCGAATAGAGGTTTTCAGTAATAGAATTCCAAGTTTCAATTGCTCGAGTACAGAGTACTCTGTCGAGTCAATTTTGTTTTTGTATTTTTTTTCCCCCTCGTGTCTTTCTAGAGATGGATTATTTATCCAGGCTTCTTTTTCACCTCAAGGGTTTCATTCCCAGCAGCCGGTGCTGAGGGGAAAAGCATCTAAGTATGCCCAGTTGCCCCACTTCTCATGATTAACACACTTAGCCAGGCTCAGGATGCCAGTCAGAATCCTACTGGGGATTACCTTTTTTCCCTCCTCTCCCCCACTTTTCCTTCTCTCCTCTCATCCCTCTTATTCAACCCCCACCCCTCATTTTTTTTTGTCCCTCCTCTCTGTACTTTTTTTTTCACACCAGGCTTTATCCCCAACTCTGCTCCTTCTGAAAATCTCTAAAACAAAAACCCAAAGCAGTCAAGTGTTTCTCCCAACATTCTTCCAGTGGTGTTTTTTTTTATAGAAGAAAAATATAGTATTCTATAATGGTATAGAATTGAAGGTATGACCAATGTGGATGTGATAGAATTTGTTTACATTTTAATGTGCAGCACTGAATGCTCCTTTTGGATCAGTGCAGCTATAGTATGCTGTGTGTGTGTGTGTGTGTCTGTCTGTGTGTGTGTCTGTCTGTGTGTGTGTGTGTCTGTCTGTGTGTGTGTGTGTGTCTGTGTGTGTGTGTCTGTGTGTGTGTGTGTGTGTGTGTGTGTGTCTCTGTATCTGTATCTGTATCTGTATCTGTGTCCATGTGTGCATGCGTGTTCATGTGCTATTGTGTTTACAGCCTGCTGCAGAGCGCCGATGATGAAGTGGCTGAAGAAGTCAAACAGGCCCTGCAGCTCATAGTCCCCGATCTGAAGGAGATCCAGAACTCCAAAGGAGTGGAGGCACTATTGGAGAAGCTCAGCTAAGGGAAAGGCCACTATGAGAGAGACTCTGGCGTGGGAGGCCATGGTGAATGGATTCTGTTTGCTTTGGTTGTGAAATTGTATTGTCATGACCGATGAGAAACCAGGCTACTGTTTCACAAGAGGCTTTGTATTTTCGTGTTTGTCAGCCTGAAGCATGTCTTGTTTGGACTCTCACTGCCCATTTTGTCCTGTCTTGGCATCATTTTATGTGTCCAGACTTGTGTATATACAAGGATCCAACGATTCAAGAAACAACCTACTTGAACCATTTTTTTTTAGTTTGTTGAAAATGTTATCATGGTATAACGACTTTTATGTATTTAAATATAAATACGTTGCTAATTTGTTGTCTCAGTCTCTTAGTTTTTAAAAAGGTTATCCTGTTTTGGAGAAGTCCACTTCATGCCAACCATAAGGTTCTTTTGTTCTGGACCATAGATCTCAGATCTGGGAAACTGCACAGCCTTATCATAAATTATTGTCTTACCTAACCACATCCATAGGCTCAAGCAGGCAATCTGATTTGATGAGGTTGCACATGTAGCCCTTTTTTGGCTCAACAAATGCAGGAGTGTCTGAGTGTTCTCACTATTCTGACACACTGGTGTGTGGTGAGGTTTATGAGTTGGTGGGAAAACTAGATGATGGTATCCATAAATTAGGAATGGAAGTGTGTCTTGTTTGATGAGCTTTCTGGGACCGAAGCCTGGCTCCAGACTCCATAGCGCCCCTCTAGCTCATGGGATAGCTTGCACGCCCGGCATTTACTTTCGCCTTTACACATCAATTTCAGTATGTGTGTGCGGCTCCCAACGACAAAGAACCTTTATAGTACATTGGATTAGCCACACCCAACAGTAAAGAACCCCCCCCCACACCAACAATTAGTTATATTTTGTCATGTCATCACAACCATTTGAATTGAGATAGAAGAGAATAGAAGTGTCAAAAATAACTTTATTATTTCCTTTACTACCTTATAAGCAGAGCTATTATGTTACAGTATCACCACATTTGAACATGCCCATGCCAGATTGACCGTTTCAAGAAAGTCATATTAATGTAAAAAATATTTAACATCAAAGGGTATCAACAAAAACATGCCTCCTTAAAGTGTGCTTTCTTGCAGTGTTAAAATATGCTATATTGCCAAAAAAAAATCAATTCAATTGTTACTTTTGGGTGTGCAAACTAATTTTGGAGCCTCTCACAGTTGTTCATTCTTGTAACATAAATACATGTGACCAAATGGGCCACTGTTTCTCGATGACCCTAGACAGAATTAACAATTAAAGACATGGAATAATTTAGCCTGGAATATGATGATGGCACTTCTCAACTTCTGAATTTAAAAAATCGTCCTCAAACGCAGCGTAATTTCGTCCACGTATGGTGTCTTCACAGCAGTCTGCGAGCTTCTGAGCCGCCCTCTTGACCAAGCGAAGCTTGCCTCGGCCCTTTTGAGTAGAAGTGTACTCATGGGATTTCAGTTTGGAGTAATAGTCTGAGAACTTGTTGTAGAGAATAGAGATGGGCATGCCGTTTAGGATGATGCCAAAGGAAATACAGATGAAGGCGAAGAGCCGACCCAGGTGGGTCTCTGGGAACATGTCGCCGTAGCCCACAGTAGAGATGCTCACCTTAAGGAGGAAAAGACGAAATAAAAATAAGAAAATGTAAATGCTTTACTCTAAAGCATCACAAGCCTCCAACTCACTAGTGGAATCAGAATAAATACAAGACGCTTCATTTATTATTGTCATCTTTCTTGAGCCAAAGGGTCTTTTAAGCAGACTAACCTAGGTTTGGTGAAGTGGAACCCCACCCCCACCCCTTTCCTGTGACATTTAGAGAACGGCTTTGTCTCATTTACATCCTGGGTAGGGCAATGACCTTGTTTTGATACAGCTGAAACACCGAAACCTTATAGACAGTCTCAGAATCTGCATTAATTTTGTGAGGGGAAAAGCATGAGTGGCAAGGGAAGTAATTCACTGTTAAACAGTCTCTCCCAAAGGAAGTTTAATAGCATTATAGAGGGCAACCCAGGGACAAAATCTAGTTCTGGGCCCTGGATAGTTGGTTAGTTGTAGGCTGCAGCATCTTGACCACCAAGGACATGTGAAATCCTCTGAGTTGTATGTATTTTGAGTAAAGAAGTCAAAGGTCACCGCTTATCTGTATCAAGGAGCAGGATTAGTAGGTAACTTATACAGAGAAGAAAAAATCAGCACACTTCTGTCTGCAATGAGGTATTCTGAGGAATCTGCGCAAGCTTTCAGTCAATAGACCTTCTTCAGGCAGAGTAAATCATCAAAAGCTTGCGCAGATTTGGGTAAAAATACATCGTTTGTAATACATCTTTTCTGTTGTATTTATTTAAAAAAAAAAAACCCTATATGACATATGGGAAAATGGTCATTTAATTGTCTTTAAAAGTTGTAGCCAAATTATATTATATATAATAAGTGTGTCATTTTTAAAAGGAGCATTTTCCCTGGAAATTCAAAAATTGTAGTTATCCATTCACATAATGAGGCTTTAAAAAGCTATCTGTGTCAGACAAAGATTATCTTAAGACTCATACTAAGCTCCAACTGCCACTGAGAAATGAAGCTGCTACTGTACAGTTGTTGATACTTAAATAAGAAAAAAAGTAAGAACAATATCAGTGAATAGGAAAAGAGATTTATATTAAGAATGAGCCTACCGACGAGTCTGCCTAAGAATTATTTGCCTACCAAATAAATAAAAATAATAAAAATGTGTTGCCTGAAAATGATTGTCAGTAATAAGAAAAACAGATTCTGGCATTAATATGTAACTATTGCTTCCACTAAAAACAAATATAATCATAAAATAATTAAAATAGAAATATAAAATATTACCAGTAGCCTACTTTGTACAAGAAAGTATTAACTACTACAGTTGTAAACTGTGGCTGTAATAGCATTTAGATTTACTATGCCATTTGTAGGCCATGTCTTTGTATTAGCCAGGGATCCAAACCACCAAAAAAGCTTATGAAAATGATTGCAGGGATATTGAGACCTGTGTGTTGTCCATCTATAGATTCAACAGCAAAAAACACTGCACTCAGCGCTCACACCGAAGGTAGATATGATTAAAAAGGTACTCACAGCAGCCCACCACCATGCATGGGGTATGCTGGTGAAGTTGGTCTTGTGGACGTCGTGCTCCACAGTGTACACCATGGCGGAGAAGGTGAAGATGCCCATTGCGATGAACAGGAAGAGGCAGCCGACCTGCTGGTAGCACTGGCGCAGGGTGAAGCCGAACGCCCTGAGGCCCGTGGAGTGGCGCGCCAGCTTGAGGATCCGAAAGATGCGCATGAGCCTCATGATGCGCAGCACCTGCCCAAGTTTGCCCACGCGCCCCATGGTCTCGATGTCTTTATGGCGAACATGATCCTCTCTCTCAAAGTACTCCAGGAACATCTGCAGGTACAGTGGCAGGATGGCGATGAGGTCAACTGCGTTGAGCACGCTCCGACCGAAACGCTTCAGGTCAGGAGTGGAGATCAGACGCAGAAGGTACTCCATGGTGAAGAAAGCAATGCAGAAGGTCTCCACGTACTCTGCGTGAGAGTGTCCACTCAGATGGCCGGTCGGAGTGGTATACTGCATCTCCTCGACTGTGCTGAGAGTCATGGCTACCAGAGAAACCAGCACGAAGAAGCTGGAGGCCACGGCCATAAGCTTGGCTGTGACCGAGGAGAAGGGCATCTCCATCAGGTTCCAGATTATCCGTCGCGTGTTCCCAAATGCCATCTCCTCAAAGAGCTCCTCATTCTCCTTTATCTCCACCTCAGCCTGAAGTTCCCTCTGCACCTTCAGCTGCTCGTTGAGTTCATCCTGGCGCTCCTCGAAAGAGATGCGGCAACAACGGTGGGTGTTCTTGATACGGACGCCCCAGTAATTGATCTCCTCCAGGAAGTTGCGGGGGCACAGCTCGTCCTTGATCCAGAGCACACCCGTCCGGTAGAAGATAAAGATGTTGTGGAAGATGTCTGGATCTCTGTCAAAGAAGAACTCATTGTTTTGGACTTTGTAGTCATCACATAGGTCCAGTTTCCTGTTGTGGTCAGTGTAGGTTGCCAATCGACCTATCCTTGTCTTGGGGTACTTGGCTGCAGACCTGTAGGATATCTGGTACAACTTACCTCCAACGTTGATGTTAAGCATGTAGTTCTTGGATGGAGACATCATCAGTCTTATTGAAGATATTCCGAGCTTGTCATCGTCACCTTCATCCTCATATTCAGCGTAGATGTCATAAATATCCTTGCTTAGCTCTGTCATGGAGTTCCATGGCTTCAAAATGCTGTGCCCAGCGAACTGTAGGTCGAGGTCATCCCCTGGGTCTTTTGCCGAAATGTTCGGACATCCCACCTTGTAGTTGGGGAAGAGACTTTGCCTCCTAGCCTTGAGTTTCAGCATGGTTGCGGTCCTGTGGCCAAAGAGGACTTTAAAGTCACTGGATGCCTGGGGACATCCTGTAGTATAACAATGCGTTGTAATATGTCAGCGCCTACTCAATTTTTAACTCTCACCTTTTTAAACTGAAAAAAATCCATAAACAAATCAAATATATAATCTATATGCTATGGATTCCCCAGCACACAGACATGGGCCATGTGCAGAGAACGAGCTCTGAGCGTCTAATATTGCTGACAGAGAGGATCTGAGTACTTAAAGGTTTAAATACCATTATCCTCCTCCCTGATCAACTCACTCTTCCTCCGCCTCAATGTATCTCATTCATGCATCATGTAAATATGTCCATGACCACTGGGGGATCTGATCTTCAAGGTTATATACTGTAATTGGTGAACATGGGATACAATTACTCAAATATTCAGTCATAACGCACTAACCAATAATCAATGTACAGTGCAGCCATGGATGGTATATGCAAAGCAAATTATCAAGTGTCAATAAAACAACCTATTTTTCTGACTGATATTACAAGTCCCTCCATTTTGTATATATTAAATGTAATTAGTAAAACACTATTATTACTTCAATTTGGTCTTTTGCAAATCTGCATATTTCAAGTAAATTTAGAGTAGAAGGACTGCCTAAAATGCATCCATTGTTCTGTGAAGACTCTCTGTGCAACTGGAACCTATGTCGTCTCATGGAACATAGCACTGTACACTACAAAGAAATAGTTAAAATCAATCAACGCTGGAAAGGGATTGAACACAATTCTATATCTCCTGCCCTTGGGATTTGTGCCCAGGGTTCTTGTGGCACACAGATTACATGGCTCAGATTATGAGTTGCTGATGTCATTGGTCAGGTGGGGAAAGCAGCAAGGGACTGCTGCACTGCTTTATAATCCCAGGGAACACATGGGTCATATGCACTGCTTATTTCATTTCAAAAAGAAAACAAATGCCATTTTTTTAAAAGATGCATTGAAGATGTAGTGGCACAGTTGGTCAAGTTGTGCATACCATACCTGGGTTTGAATCCGACCTCAGGTTGATTCCCAATCCTACTCTGTCTCTCTCTACACCCCTATGCAAAAAGCCAGACAATAATAATAATAACAATAACAACAATAATAATAATAATAATAAAATTG
This sequence comes from Setipinna tenuifilis, assembly GCA_030347295.1. Taxonomy (NCBI): domain Eukaryota; kingdom Metazoa; phylum Chordata; class Actinopteri; order Clupeiformes; family Engraulidae; genus Setipinna; species Setipinna tenuifilis. The sequence goes on from CM059275.1 coordinate 21,611,233, forward strand.
ATGCATCATTTTCATAATCTGTTGGAGTGTATTCAAAAGCACAAAAGTATTTTTTTGTCATGCCAGTAGATAGTTGACTATCTCCCCAGCCATCAATCAGATAATTCTAAAACATGAGTTCTAGGATTGCAGTCCTGGTGCAGCATGATACTTGATTAGATCGTCCACATGTTCATTACCTCCCAAAAGGGCAGAGAGTATAGACCACATGTTTTCTACCAGAATTATTTCACCTGTACAATTACAGGCTACCATGACCTAACCCTCTAGATCAAAGTGGATTGGTCTTTGCCCCTTCAACACACATTAATAAGAACAAACAGGTTTACCTTGGTGAAAAAGCATTGAGTGAGAGCAAAGTCTTTATGTACACACAATCAACCAAGCCCATTACCTGCCATGGTTTATGCAGTTAACCTTCTAGACCCAGGTAATTGTGGAGTAATTACATTGAGAACCTCTCACAGCCTACATTATGGTTTGTACTAAAACATCATGGCAAACCTTTCAGTCTGTGTGAAGGAAATCTAAATGCTACATTGGAGACCCATAACAAAGCTTTCATTGCTACAAATGACCTCCACACAAAAGTTCTGTATGGTGAATTTCTATTCCTTTTAAATGTCTAATAAATCTATACAAAAAGTCAAATGTGTGTTTACCCACAACAAACCATGCTTACAAAAATAGAATACACATGAATATTTATAATGAACCAGAAAGGAAACATGTACATCTGATCAGGTGTATTTTTAGACGAAATGCTTTTTTTAAAACGAAAGAGTACGGTTGTGGATGCCGTATTTACAGATAGCCGTTTTATTTGCTTCATATTGTACTAGCATAAATCAGGCCCCATGCTGTGAAGATCCTTTGAAGCTATAGCTTGAATTAATTATAGCATAGCTTTAATCACTAATTTTAAAAGCTCCAGTTCAATCACTTGTGGTGGTGTAATCCATGGCTACGATTTACCATGATTTCTTTGAAGTAAAGTAGCACACTGACACACAGCATACTAATTCAACAAAAGAAGTACAGTTTGAATGACCTTTTTGTCTTGTTTTATTTCATCTATTTGTAAATATGATCCCCCGTCACAACACAGAGCATGTTGTTTCCCTGTACAATGCTAGAAAAGATCACAGGTACAGCACACAAACATACAAAATATTTTAACAAACTCCTTTTTAACCTCTTTAAATACAATGTTTTCTTAACCCCCAGTAGTTTGCCCCACCATAGCAAAATTGACTCAGTGAAATGTATACAATCTTATTTACAGAGGAACATTTGAACAAAGTGCTTCAGAGTCCTGCTTGTGGTCTCCACTGAGGGACATTTATGTACACTGTTTTACAAATGGAGTGACAACACTCTCCTTATAAAGCTCCTTTTCGCCATTATCACATAAACACACATAGAAAGCTTTGTAAGAACACGCTAGGAGGTAAAGTTCATATGAAAAAGAAAGGAGAAAAGAAACACCTTACTGACAAACTGTGCCTAAAATATGCATTTCCTCTCTCAATCAAATATTCACATGCGCAGGTCAGCGCAGACATGAGTGTGGGCCTTTAGGCAGGTAAGTGTCCCCAAGCGCTGGACCTTTTGGACAGGAAGTGTTGTGGAGAAACTGGAAGTGGGCAGAAGGGACGGCTGACGTTGGACAATCCAACACCCCGTGATTCCTAAATGCTTTCTGCGTTGTAATGGCCAGGAGCAGTTGAACAAAAAAATCAAATCCCTCTTCTCCCTCAGAAGCAAAGAAAAATACACCATAATGCACTCCAGAAGGCATGTGGTTGTAAGCTCTGCTACAGCAGCAGTCTCTGGTAAACAGGTGGAAACACTGAAGAGGGGCTGGGTTAGGGAAGGTCATCATCTGTGCTCACCACTGATATCTAAGAAAGAAAGAGATTCGCATTAGTATACATGGAAAGGATCTTCCAGTTCCAAAATCATGAACAAAACCCTGCACAAAGACAATCTCCCTTGTTGCATGTGACTCTGAGGCAGGGAAGTTAAGTAATGAGATCATATTCAGGAATAAATTGTTAATCTATTTTTTGAGTGTTTCTGGTAAAACTTGTCATGGACAAGACTTGAAATTTCAACCTTGAAGGATCCAATAGTACAGTAAAATACAGAAGGGAGACCCAACAGAGTAAGATGGACAAACTCGAATGGAGGTATAGATAAGCCGTGGCAACAGAGGAGTTTTCTGGGGAAAATGACTGCTTTAGCAAGCGATTGAACATTTTTGTTAGTACTACTGCAAAGAATGCTGGTTTTCAAAAAAAGATTAAGGATTGAGTCTACACGCAGGCTAATGAAGCCCTTACTGCAGGGTACGTGTGTCCAACGGAAGCGGTGTGTCTGGTGATGTCAATGTTGAGGTCCTCCTCTGTGGTCTTCAGGTACACTGGATTGTCAAAGTTCATGCTTTTCTTATTCTTCAGCTGCCAGTTTCGCCACATCAGATAAGCACCGGCAACAGCCATTGCAAGCAGCACTGCAGAGAACACAGCATTGATTGTCAATAATGACTCCAGGTTGTACAGTTAATAGACCACATCTGATATCAATATTTGTATTTGGTCTCCATTAATGTTTCAATTTTTGTTCAAACACTCCTAATGCACATTAATATTTTATTATACATGCTGGATAAAGCAATCAATGAGCAGTCAAACGCTGTGGCATGGATGCCAAGGCGTTGAATCAAAGCACCTAGATCTGATTTATACAACCCTTTAAACTCTCGTCAGCACAATGCTCTGCATCAAATGACTCAGCTACAGTGAGATCTAGGGCAGAGACTTTTCCTCCGCTAGTTACAGAACAGCACAGCAGAAAGGGGAGAGACTGATACTCACAGACAGGCAGAATAGCCCAGGCAGCTGCAGATCCCTTAGCTGAAGAGCTGACCTCGTGCATGGATGCACTGACATTCCCTTCTGGGCGACAGAGAGAGAAAGAGAGAGACAGAGAGAGACAAAGAGAGAGAGAAAAGGGTTAATATGGGAAACCCCACAGAACAATACAGAAACATAATGCCACGTTTTAATTCTGGAAAAAGGGAGTGCTAAGGTATTTAGCGAAGCAAAGACAAAGGGCAGCATTAAGTCTGAAGGATTTCTGTGCCAGAAGCAAGCCGGCCTGTTACTAGCTTACTATCAGTTTGATCAAAGCTTGGCTTGCCATGCTGGTACCGGGCCAAAACTTCTACAAGAGAGCAAGTATTCAGCAAACACTACGGGAAGTTACAAGAAGGAAAAACTATGTGAGGCGTATTTTCAAGGGCACACTCCACTACTCAGTCATGGACAGATTCCAGAAATTGATTAGGGTGATTTTGTAGTTGTCTTGACCAATGTGTGATGATTGGGCCTTTAGTAGTTTAGTCATTAAGGCAGGATAATTGAGTACAAGTCTAGAAGACTGAGCAGCAGAGTGGTTTAGGGCTTACCTTCCATTTTGGCAAAAAAAAAAAAGATTAAATGCAGACACATTCAGCCTATTTTGAACTGCCAATCTATTTGTTTGGAGTATGCAAGAGCCATTCTATTCAGAGGACCACAGCATGGGAGTGGGGAAAATGACTTGACTGACAATTAAAAGCACGAGATAAGCATTCCATCGACGCTAATAAGAAAGCGCTAATCCTCAGCAGAAGCACACCACTAATTGAGTCAAGTCATTAACAGAAAGAGAGAGAGAGCGAAACACAGAATATCTACAACCTACAGAGTCATGGCACGACCTTATTTACCTTGAGGGGGGGCCGGGGGTGACTGTACCTTCCCAGCATCCTTTGGGGCAGATGAGGCATTGGCTGTTTTGAGAAGTAAGAGCCACAGAGCAAAAGTCTCACACACAATTGCCAGGACCACGAACTGTGGTGCTGTAACGTATCACAATACTATAATTTACCAATCACCAACTTCTTCATACAAATGCAACACTTCATACAAATGACGGTGAAGCAACTGTGTGGAGTCAGCAACAGGAAAGCAGTAAAAGACAAAGACAAAGAGGCAGAGCACAAGGAAGCAAAGGAAGGCAAACACCTGAGCACAAGCAAGCCATCCTTTTAAACTACACGAGAATGCATCTGTAAATAGATTCCTGGGAACGACCTTTTGTGAAGTCTATTTTTTCCCTCCTTGTACAAAAATAATAAATGTAGCTGAAAAAAAACAAATACCACTACACACTGGCTTGTGCACAAGCTACTGTCCAGCTAACAGTATTACATGTCAGAATATGCTTGCTCTGCAATCAGGCGTTCCGCATGAGCTACATTTCGCAGCTTGGACTGAGTCAAGCCTGGACAGAGCCTGGCACAGCCTTGGCCTGAATCAATCACAACTGCTGGACGCACACTCCTGCTTTTAGAGACCTCTACGCAGGCTGAGAAGCGGGTCGACAGAAATCCCTGCGGCAACATCACGCAGTCTGTGCTCTCGACACCTCCATTGAAAGTCTGCCTCTAGTGTGGGAGCTCGGGGCCTTTTGAGTCCTTTATCCTCCCTAAACTGAAAGAATCCATGACAGAATACGCCGTCGCCATTTTCTATCCATTTGCCGCCGCCAAGGCAAATACAGGCCTTTCTCCAGCTGACAGCTCAATGCGGCTGACGAGCAGCATTGGGATAAAGGGCCGTTACAGCGTTGAATTTGAAGCCATACACGCATTCAGTGTGGCAGCTGCGATCTTTTGGCCCTTAGTTTGCTGCACTAACTCCCCTTCCCCTCCCCCTCCCATCCACAACCCTCTCCTCTCATCCCTCTTTTTCCTGGCTGTACTTCAGTTCAGACATCATTTCCAACAAACATGGGATGCCAAGTATTATCACCATAATAATAAACGCTGCAGGATTTCCAGAGGAGGAGATGGAGGTTTGGGGGGGGGGCACATGAAAAAACAAATTTGAGCTGAAAGTAGAGCCATCACTCAAACAAGAAGAGGGTAGAAAGAATAACGATACTAAAAAAGCTGGGGAGCTCACAGCAGAAAGGAACATAAAGGAACCCGAAAAGAATCCCTACTTGAAAGGGTGAGCCACCCCGCCACCCCAACCACAGCCCGCCACCCCACCCCCACCCCCACCCCCGACCCCCCACTGTACCCCACACACCGCTGCTTGAGCAGTTAACCCACTCAATGTTTTCTTCAAATTCCCTGCTCAGAGACTCTTTGGATGAGCAGTTGTGTCCATAACATAGACCAGCCATATAGTAAACAAAAATGAAGTCTGATTGTTGTGTGTTTGGACTTCATTATATGCACTACACTTTACAACTGCACTGCTAAAACCTTTTTGATTAGGTTGTGGATAATCCGGGAGGAAAGTATATATGAATATACAAACACATCTATGTGCATTGGTCTGTGTATTCACTAGAGCCATATCTGTCCAATTGTAATGTTTTATAGGGGAACAGGTTGTGCATCAGTGGTAATTGGAAGTTAATACCACCATTGTGGTACAATTGTATTATTTACCTTGACATTCAGGCCCAAACTGAGAGAAACCTTCTGCTACAACCAGAATTAATGCTCACACAGTTAACCCCCTCACCCAGCGCTGGCGCCTTGCTGAGCTACTTGCCTGGCTTGCACGTTCGGCCGTCAGATCCCAGCTTCCAGCCATCGGGGCAGACACACGTGTACTTCGGGGAGTGCTTGTTGATCTGGGGAGCTGGCAGGCACATGTAGGAGCAGCCACCATTCTCCTGCTTCTCGTTGCACCAGTTTGTTCCTGTGGAGTTGAGATCACATTCAGAGAGGGAGGGGGTTTGTTGTTGCGGCTGAAAGAACACCCGTCTCGTCTGCACAGGGGGGTTTTCTTTTTCTCTTCCTGGCAGGAATCCCCCCGCCTCCCCTCAACAGCCCCAAGGTCTCTTTGACAGACAACACATTCAGCAGGAGATGGTCTCTGCTGTTGGTTAGCGGATGGGAGCCGACTCTGATACGGGTGTAGGCATTGAGCCTCAACTGGGCCACGTCAGGGCCGGAATCCCTCTGGCCTCAGGCAGGATACATCACATCCCATCACAGTGCATGCACCCAGAGTGGGCACAGTAACAGTAACCAATTTACACTGTTTGAACAGTCCAAAGTGTGGACATAGTTTTCTAAAATGCTACATGTAGTCTGCAAGGCATGAAAAATAAGACTCAAGGAGAACACAACGACCAATAACAATGGTGTGTGACGGAAATGACTATGGTAATTAAAATCTGTTCCACAAGAATGCCCTTGGACCCAAATTGAAGTTTCATATGGGCTGGGCCAATTCATTAACTCAAACTGACAGAATGATTGATGTTTACATAGTCACAGAGCCTACTCGTAGTGGGGCCCTGATAGTTGCAATATGGAACTTGTTTTTCCTCTTTAGTCTTACAGTCAGTTCAAAACTGGACTCACCTGAGAGTTGAATTAGCTCGTGATAAACTATAATGTCCTGAGGTTCGTTCAGATTGTTGGCCAAAATAGTCACGTCAGCTCCTGTGAACTTGTTTGCACCATAAATTGCTTCATTCTCTCCGTCTGTCCAGAACACTCGATCCTAACAGCAAAATAGATTTGCAAATACAAACAAATAAAAAATTACAATAATGCTGCATGTTTTTTTCCCCACAAACGTAAGCACTTTGAACTACTTCATCTGTATGAACAGCACTTTATAAATAAAGGTTATTCTTCTTATTAATAATAATAAATCAAAACTGGGACATATGCAAGTCATACACACATAGATGTTCTGATGAGGGCACTACTGTACCGTTTTTGTCTACCCTTCTGATGATGCAAACCTAGCTCATATTCACAAAGATTTAACAGTGCTACTAACAGAATGTGAATTTACTAATGAGACTTGGGCCAAATTCCCTACATTAACCTGTGGGAAAAGTATACATTGCAGTGATTTTAAAATACATTAAAAAAAGATGTCCTTGTCCATGTCTCCAAGAAATCATACAAGGTACACCGTGGTTCTGTTTTACCTCAAAGACGGTGAGGGCAAATGGGTGAGCCAGGTAGTTTGAGGACTGAAGGATTTTCCGCCGGTTGTCTCCATTGAAGTCCACGCTGCAGAGCATGTGCAGCTTAGAGTCCACCCAGTACAGGCGGCTTTTGATCAGATCTGAGGATGACACATTTGTGAAAAATAGATGAGTTTACCAACATCACCATGCCCATTCAAATGAATATGGTTGCCTAAACACACACACACACACACGGTTAAAAAAAAAAAAAAAAAAAAGTCAGTCGTATTTTTATGACTATGATACTCTAACCTTCTGCTGCATATCCAAATGCATTGCACATCCATCCAAATGTACGCTCAACAGATTTTTCACTAACATCTAATGCAGTGGTTCTTAACCTGGGTTCGATCGAACCCTAGGGGTTCGGTGAGTCGTTCTCAGGGGTTCGGTGGAGCCTCGGTGGAACCGTTAATGCACGGTTCATTTTGTGCACCAGTAAAAAAAATCATATATTTTTTTTATTTTTTACTAAAGAAGGATTCGGTGAATGAGCATATGAAACTGATGGGGTTCGGTACCTCCAACAAGGTTAGGAACCACTGATCTAATGGTACGCCCTTAAACACTGCACAAGCACTGAGGCGCACGTTCACTCACCCAGAGTAATCCCGTTGGGCCATTGGATGTCCGTCTCCACCAGCACCTGCCGGTCAACGCCATTCATCCCCGACTTCTCAATCGTAGCTGGCTCACCCCAGTCCGACCAGTACAGATATCTGCGGCAGACACACACACACGCTTATGATCACATTATACCGTCCGTCAACACGGTCCTATTATCAGGATTAAACCAGGCTACGGTGTCTGCTTCTGAATTACTAGGGTTTCCTAGACAGACCACAGCGTTTTTTGGGCGCTATTGTGGCAGTTCAGCCATGCGTGTCCATCTTGAATAAAACACTTACACTGAAACCCTTTGGCTGGTCTCCAGGCATATCAGGCATGCTACATAACCAATCACAGTTTAAATACTCAGCATATTGAGATCAGACGTAATACAACTCAATCAACGATTCATAAAAAAATGAATCACCTACACATCTCCAAGGACATTGTATGCAGTTTAGCCTTGCTGCCAACAGACGGTTTGATGGTGGAGGGGGGGGGGATGCGATAATCCCCATCTCAATCATCTTTCGACATTTAAAGTATGATCAGAGTTATGCTTACCCTGAGAGGGGATCCACTGCAATGGAGGCTGGCTCCTTCAGGCCACTGTCGAACAGAACTTTCCTCTTGGTGCCATTAAAGTTTGCCACAGCGATGCTTTTGCTACCCAGGTCAGACCAGTAGATGTTCTTGTATATCCAGTCCACTGCAATCCCTACAGGCACCTGGACGTCTTCTATTACTTTGGCATGGCTCGAGGTCTCCTCTCGTTTATCCAGCAGTGTGCTGAAAAGTGGTATGATTCATTATTTAACCCCAGTGCAATTTACCGTTCTTTGGAGCTACTTTAACATGGCCACCCACTGACTTATACTTGCAAAGCTAAGAGTGGGTCATTTGCTTAGAATTGCATATATTAAGTAATATGTAAGCATAGCCTAGCCTTACTCAGCATAGCCTTTCCACAACAGCTTTCAGTGTAAAGCACTGAAAGACACCAACTCACTGTACTCTTCCATTTTAACACAGCCATTTTGGTTTTGTTTATGTCATAATAGTGTTCAGCATTTTTTTCATTATAAGCCTTTAGTGGCAGATTTACTTGCATTCATTTTCATATTCCTACATGTTGACAACTAAGATGGTATCAGAAAATTCAGTGATTCACCATTGCGTTTGGTGCTTTAAGAGAAAAAAAAACAAAAAAAAAACCTTACACCGATTAATTTATGAACCCGTCAATCCCTTGGGTATGCAAAGTGTGCCATATAACATTAGCATATTGCTCATTGAGGGAGAAAGCTAGGAGGAAGGAAGTCTCGCTTCTACACTCTCTTAATTAAATTTGGCAAACCACTGCTATAACTGCTTACCGCAACTTACACCAAAAGCAGAAAAAAAGGGGAAAAAAAAAAAACACTCACCTAAAAATGGCTTTCTGCCCGAGGTCTGCCCAGAAGATCTTTTGTTGGGTGAAATCGGCATCTAAGGCCACAGTGTTTCTCAGCTGCTCAACAATCTGGGTGTACTCCCTCCGCTCCAGGCCCAGCTTGCGGATGTCCCTCCGATTGGTGAATATTAGGCAGGGCTCCTTACCTACAGGTGCGGGTACCACATAGAAACACAAGCATGTGGCCACTGTGTCAGAGGAGTTCAGTAGCTACAAGGTTAAGAATGAACCAACAAACACTATAGACCATACTCATCCCTCTTTAACAAGTAAAGCATGACATTATAATATTGTAAAAAGTGTTTTTTAGAAGGTACACCTTTATTCAAAGCAACTGACTTATATGTTGAGAGGCAAATCTAAGAGATTAAAAGCCTGAAAAACATCTACTTTCCATCTCCTGTGGTTCATTCACAATTAGATGGCAATTTTCCCTTCTTAGTAAAGCCTCAAGCTGTGCAGCAAGTTGTACTTTTTCACCCCACTGACGCTCGAGCAACTGAATTTCCACCTTTAAAAGCATCTTCCAGTCAAAGTAATTATAGCACCCCCCCGATTGGCAGCAAAATATACCACAGAGGACTTTTAATACCTGTCCACTGACCAGACACATCTGTGTGGTGGGGATACTGAGGAGCAGATGGATGCGAGTTAAGTGCTGAAGCGGACTGGCTCGGGTGCCCATACAGAAGGCAGCGTGTTACTTACCGACAGCCTTACAGACTCCTGTGGTGGGATCCATCTGGTAGCCGCTATGGCATTCACACTTGTACCCTCCTTTTAGGTTAATGCAGATCTGGCTGCAGATCCCGGGGTTCAAGCACTCATTCACATCTACGGAGAGAGAGAGAGGAGAAGTCGACATTTAATGCGTGTTTAAATGTGCACCATGAGGGGTGTTCCAGGTAAATAATTTAGTAGCTAACGCAGATATGTTTTTGTCAAAGTAAGTGGTAGACCTCAATACAGAAGGGCTCTGTGACTTTGTTTTACTGGGGAGAATAAAGCTACAAGAGCCTGCTCGTAGGTTTGCCACTTGCGCCAAGTGAACACACCCAAGTCAATGACTAAACCTGCTTCCTGGAACACTCTTGTTTCTGCGAATCAAATTGCAGCAATGAGACTCTAATCTCTAACTCTAGAGTATCTGTTAGACTGCTAGCCTGTGTCAATATGAATGATTAACAAGTTCAAATTTGCTGACCATGTCTACAAACAGACAAAACAGGAAGATGAATGTGACATATGCCAGCAACTGTTGAAATATGGATGACATGATGTAATGAGATTCTGAGAAGTCTCTGATGCCAACACCCTTACACCCTACAAGCCTAATTGAGTTCGCTCACGCACACATACCTCCACAGGTCTTGCGGTCAATAAGCTGCAGGCCAGGAATACAGTCGCACTCGTACCCGATCACCATGTCTCGGCAGATGTGAGAACAGCCACCGTTGTTGAGCAGGCACTCATTCAGATCTGCAGTGAAGAGAGAGAAGATGGGAATTTTTTTTTTTACCTTTCTGGTGAGGGACACCGACTATTCCTCAATTTTGCAACACATTTAAACTTGAGCCATTTGAGCAGTTAATATGAGCAATATTACACAAATTGCCATTTAAGACCACTACTACCACGTTGTTGTTGGGAATAAAGCACATTCAGATCTGTATAGAAAAGAAAGGAGATTTTTTTTTACCTTTCAAGTGACATTCATTTCTCAATAGAACAATGCATTTAAACCAACTAAACAGTCAACGTGAGCATTATGTTACAAAGTGGCCACTTAAGATGGCTTTTAGACCCATTATTGTTAGATATGAAGCACATTCCATAATTTTAAGACTCCATAAATTTACCCAAACAACTTTCTCTAATGCCATGGACACCAGGGGTCCTTTACACCCACAAGGACCTAATCATTCTTTTAATCTTATGTGCGTGGACCATGAATAAGCAACAGCTCAATAGCATTTTACCTTTAGGTTACAAGGAAATAAGCACTACTGGCATATTGCCAGTCCCATGCATCCAGAAAGGGTTTTCATTAGAAATAATTTTAAAAACATGAGATTTAGAGGTCACATTTTGCCAAAGGATGAATTCAGTCAGTGTGTTGTTTATAATAATATCATGTGTTAATCTTCTGATAAGCTTGTAAAAACTTGGTAACAGAGATGGCAATAAAAACAGGCACTTGACCACTTTGTGTTTGAGTTGTCCTTGAAAAGGAGCAACAAGCCAAAATATCTGTGTAGAAAGTGGTGGAGTGCTAACTGGAGGAGATAGTGTGTCCTTGAACCATTAAAACAAACATGCACCTATAAGGCAAATATTAATCCTACCATATGTAGGCCATGGTCCAAAGACACATTTGCCTCTCGGCTCACAGGGAGCTGCACATCCAGCCCAAATTTTCTTTTAAGAGCACCAAATGTCCACATGCCAACTGTACTAGTTACATACCCAAAACAGTATAGACAGCCCCAGCTAAGCAAGATGCTGACAAGGGGAGGAAAAAATTCAGTTCCACATTCCTTAGAAAACCCTCATAATTACTGATGACTCCCCTATTTCCTGTGCTGTTCATTTTTCCAAGGCTTAACATTTTTGTGCGACTGCGTTCTACTCTGGCGGTGATGCCCAGGGGAGCGCTGAAATGAAGGGCACCCAGACTACTCACTGCACTCCTTGATTGGCTCGTCGCTCCAGTCGGGGCAGTCCCGGGCCTTGTTGCACACCTTGCTCATCTCGATGCACTCGCCGCTCCGACACTTGAACTTGTCCGGGCCGTTGCACTGGGTCACTACACACACACACACACACACACACACACACACAGGGGGACAATTACTATATTTCGTGGAACTGGTACATTTGCAGCACATTTGTTTACAATGATAATTTTTGCAGTGTGAGTTTGTTGGTCACAGTGACAAACTGATGGCATACATTTATGATTGCCAATTAAACTAACAGTACACAAAGTAACATGGCTATGGGTTTTGAGCTTTTATTGGTTTCTTCTTGTTTTTTGTGCAAGTACAGAACAGAAAATGGAGGACACACTTTAAAATAGTGAAGGTGATTTGCCCACACATGCTAACGAAGATGTCCTCTGCTTTTACAGAGAACTGGTATGAAATATGTATAGCTAGCACATCTCATGCCTGAGCTGTAAAAAAAAAAAAAAAAAGTGTCATTTTAGTAGCAATCCAACATGGGCTTCTGACCTGACCCATTTTAGGCTGCAACAGTCTACGCAACCTCAATTCACCAGCAACACGTTTAACCTCAATTGGGCCAAGTGTAAAACAGGGGGATGTCCTTGTCGCTGTACTGCAGTTGTAGCTCAAAAACGCAGACAGTGTTCCTACTCAGCGTCGCCACTCCTGCTGAGGTGTGTGATTCTTACTCTAACCTCAGGCATTTACCATTAGCCCATGTATTTGTTTTATATTGATTTCATATAAAAAGGCGACATTGGGTGCTTTGAAAGACGCTGTTACATTAAAACAAATTAAATGTACCGTTACTATTAGGGTACCACTTTCTTTGGAGTCTGCCCACACACATTATGCAGATTGTTGTTTACTGACTGAGCTTCAAAACAAACCAACAAAATTAAATCACCTTAAACCCAACCCCTACGGCTTACCTTAACACTACAAAGACTTTGAACAGATGGTTTCTCAATAGTCTCAGCATCTATACAATAGATAGTCCTATGGTGGATGGTTTGATAGACTATCCAAATAAAGTGTGACATTTGTTATGGTGCCAACAATGCTACCTGGAACTATAGGAGAGAGGATGACTACTCACGGTTTTTACAGTTGACTTCGTCGGTGCCATCTGCACAGTCGCGGATGCCGTTGCACTGCCTGCTGCCGTGGACACAGCTGCCATCCTCGCACTTAAACTGGTCTGGCCTGCAGGTGCGGACAGCTGCAGAGAGCAAAGAGAGAAGAGGAGGGGAAAAACCCACACACACACACACACACACACACACGCTGATGACTCCAGCATCACCAAGCCCTCTCAGCACCAAACTCGAGCACTTCTAAACGCCACCATATGGCCTTGTGTTTCCATTTAGTCATTTGCTTTAGTTTCGCTGCAGTTCTATAAATAGTGCCGTTATGATGCATTACAGGCGGTTACCAAGGAGAACCTTACAGGTACTGCAGCCGCAGATGAAGCGCAGACTGCCTACAAGCAACGTGCAGTGTAGGGAATAACATCATCTGGGCAGTGTTAATGCTTCCAGTAGAAGAACCCCAATGACCTCTGCTACTGCAGACTGTGTATTTTACTGACAGCAGGACTTTCGACTTCCAGCAGCCTTTCAAACGCAAAAAGGTGCATGGCCCTCCTAGAGATCCTGTTCTCATTCAGTATTCAGTTACAGTCCTAATCCCACATAGCCTAGTGCTTTGGGAGTGCCTTAAAACCAGTTGAATCTTGTGCATTATTATAGGGGATTATATATCTACGCAACGGGTGGGGAAATCCTCTGTAGGCAACCTTTAAAACTTTGCACCGCACCACACCACACCGCAATGCAACACCGCCCCCATACCCCCGCCAAAAAAAAAAAAAAAAAAAAAAGAGAAAAAAGAAAAACAAATAAACCCAAGCGGGTTTCCCCACAAACTTACGGCAGTTCTTCTCGTCGCTGCCGTCCTTGCAGTCGGGGTCGCCGTCGCAGCGCCACTTCCTGTGGATGCACTCGCCCGAGCTGCACTGGACCTCGCTGGACGAGCACTTGGTGGGCGGCGTGGGCCGTCCGCAGCGCTGCGCCGACTCGTCCGATTGGTCCTGGCAGTCCACGTCGTCGTCACACACCCAGTTGCCCGGGATGCAGGTGGCGTTGCCGCAGCGGAACTCGGTGGGGCCGCAGGAGGAGGGCGGGCAGCCCCTCTCGTCGCTGCCGTCGCCGTCACCGCAGTCATCCTCACCGTTGCACACGAACTTGGCCGAGATGCAGCGCCCACTGTCGCAGGTGAACTCCAGAGGGGCACAGGTGATGTTACCTGTACACACACACACACACACACACACAAAAGTTACAGAAACAACAGCTGATGCATCAGCTATACAGAGGAGTGTGTGTGTGTGTGTGTGTGTGTGTGTGTGTGTGTGTGTGTTTTCCACGAGACCAGAGCTCATCCACCTTGCATTGCTAAGTGCTGCACTTCAGTTGAACAAGCTACAGAAGCCCGCCTTGAAAAGTGAATCTCTACATATATACAAAATCCACTGCAGATTGCATCATCTAAACAGGGGTGGGTGTGTGTGTGTGTGTGTGTGTGTGTGTGTGTGTGTGTGTGTGTGTGGTGTTCCACAAGACAAGAGCAGAACTCACACACCTGGTATTGCCAAGACTGCCAAGAATCACAAAGGCTGCAGTTTTTCACATTAACAAGCTACAGAAGCCCAAAACTTGACAGGCGACATTACTAAAACAAATGAAGACTGCTCAAGGGAAAGAAACTAAACCTGACAAGCCAGGACTATGTAGACAGTTTCTGAATAAGTGACAGGATGTGGAAGCAGATGATAGCATGATGTAATAGCCATGACATCTGATTTTAGCTCATGAGAGGAATACGGAATCCCTTTTAGCGATGAAGCTAAGCACTGCAGATCCATGCACAGAAAAAACAAACAGATCCAAGAACAGCTTTCTTTCCCCACTTTGATGACTCTACCGAACTGCTGACGAATGGGTCCTGCTCAGTTGGCCGCTTATTCACTTTTTACAGCCACAATAAAAGTACTTTATACCACAGTTAGGTCTAGTCGAACTATTTAACAATTTAGAAATTTAGCAGTTTCTATGCAGTATATTTTTACTGTCAATGTTGAATGTGTATTACTTCTACTTGTCTATATATTGAGTGTATAGTAGAGAGTGAACATCAAAACAGTCAAATTCCTTGCGTATGCAAGTATGCTTGGCCAATAAAAAAAATAAAAGAGTCTGATTCTAATACACAGGACGTAACGGCCTCTTTATACGGCAGTCTCTTACCACAGAGCAGCTCGTCCTCGCCATTGTCACAGTCCTTCTCTCCGTCACACTTCCAAGAGACGGGGATGCACTGCGTGGAGCCAGCGCCGCAGCTGAACTCGTTCACACGACACGTCCGGGTGTCTGCTCAACCCAAACACACACACACACACACACATCAATTAATGCACTTATCCGCTCGCTCGCTCGCTCACTCCCTCACACACACACACAAATAAACACTCACTTTCACTCACAGACACACATTCACTTACTAAGTCCCTCAGGTTTCTCCCCTCACATTCATTCATTCATTCATCTTTTTCAGAGAAGCTCCAGAAAAGGGGGTAAGCATGCTGACCAGTGAGGTATGTGTTGTAATTGTGCTCAATGTCATGAGCGTGAATGAGCCCATGGGCTTTTTAATGGCTTTTAAAAGACTGGACCGGATTCAGATTAAGGAGGCCCCCCACTTCACCTTACGACCCGCAGACGTGCAATAGGCCCACGCCTCCCACCGTGTTCAACACATGCCACAAGCTATTAGTGTACGGAGAATGTCTAAACCTTCCAGGGTTAATAATGCCAGCGTGCTTAGACAAGTCCGGCTATTCTTGTGTGGTCTGGGGGGGGGGGGGGGGGGGGGGGCAGTATTGCTCAATCAGCTGGACAATTTCCCACTTTGTTTGTTCCATGTGTTCATGTCAAGATGACTCAGTGTGATGTCCCTTTAAAAAATATGTCTATGAAAAGTCATTAGACACAATACAGAGCGCACATTATATGGAGCAGTTGGAGACACAGTCAGGCATGTTGCCTGGATCACACAGAATTTTTTTATTTTATTTCAGTGTATCGTTTTCAGCCATATGTGGGACAACCTTCTACAACAGGGAACTGCCTAGTAACTCATTCTGACCTTTTTGACAATAAAATATAAGCCATACTGCACTGACACATGCTCACTGTCTCTCTGTCAGCCTCTTTCTCTCTCTTACACACACACACACACACACACACACACACACACACACAATCATGTGCACACACACGGCTTGACCTCCATTTATCGCTGACCAACCACTAGCAGAAGCTGATTAGCCTCTATCTGACAACATGAGGCATTGGCGAACGCACCTTCATATGCCTAATATCACAAGTCATTAAGGTGGACACAGTGAAACGTGTTCCCATGGACCCAAAGAGCAGGCTGTGGGGTACATATTAAGCTAAGTAGCCCATTTCTCACAGCAGTTAAATGAAGTCAAGGGTGCCAATGTGTGCGTAAAGGTAGATTTTCCCAGAGGAACCAGTGTAACCTGATCCTTTAGTGTTGATCTACGTCCATTTCCACAAGCTGGGACAGCTGCTGCCTTTTCCACGGCCAAGAGCTGGGCGCGTGATCGGTCAGTCCCCTGGGCTCCTTTTGTACGCGTGATAATGCACGTTTGTCAGGGGGAAGGTTAATTTAAACAGCTATCTGCCGCACGTAGGCAAAATAAAAGCAGGCAGTACTCCCTGTGGTCAGTTGAAGGGGAAAAATTAAAATCAATACTTAAGCTGCGCATCCAGAGATGGAGTAGCGTTTTGTTTCAAAATTTGATTAAGACTCAGGTATGATTAAAAGTTCAGAGTGGATTAAAAACAAATCCAATACAAAAAAAGGACTAATGGCATTGGGCTACCCCAAACAAAACATTATGTAACATAAGTAACTGCTGGGATTAATGATATGTAATGAATGCTGCTATTCCTTGTACTCCCTCACCTGGCAAGCTGACAGGACTAATGCTTACTCAATAGGGTGAAGTGTGCCAGAGAAACAGACCCACCCTCAAACAAACAAAGCCAAATGGAAACTTACGGCACACTTCGATGCTCTCGTCGGAACCGTCCTCACAGTCCGGCTCCCCGTCGCAGTGCCACCGCTTGGGAATGCACTGGCCATTCCGACAGACGAAGTCCACCTGTTCACACGTCTTCCTCACTGCATTAATGAAGGAAACAGACACACAGACACAAACACAGTATTCATCATTTACATATGATCATAATTAGCTCCACTTGTCGTAGTAGTACGTAGTATAGGTACCACACAAAACAGATAAATGCATAGAGTAAACATGTGGTACTGCAATAAGCACATCCCAAATACACACCCAACTTTTATGCTTCAAAAACCTCCCTAAATCTTTAAAAACTGAAGTAAGAGGAAAAAAACATTATGTATGTGTACAAACACACCCAAACATCGGTCTTCTGAATGATACGAAAACAAAAACAAAGCCAAAGCCATGAAGTGTTACAAACCCTTAAGCCCCTGATCTGAAATCAGGATAAACATGTTCACAGTTCTGTTAGTAGTGTGTGAGTCACCCGGACCGCGAAGCCACAACTGGTGCCAGACCTGTTCGTATGCCAACATCCTTTATGAATGGAGAGCCCCATAGCAAGAGCCAAAATTAAGACAGACTCGTCTGTTTCAATTCCACACTGAATCTCCTCAAATCTCCCCTCAGAGACCTGTGGGCATCATCTCAGACAGTGCGTTTGAAAAGAAACCTTTGTTTTTGTGAGGATGTGAGGATGTTCATTTCACTGTTTCTTCCTTCTGCGGGCTAAGACTTGTTTACAAAGGAAGAGTAAATTAATTACAGGGTGAATTTACCAAGGTAACCCGCTGTCTGAATAAACACAGTGTTTCAGTTACATCCAGTTCTGCGACAGTGACTGTTTCACAGGCGGCTCCGTATCTAGTTGTATGGAAATGGTGAGGTCAACTTTTCTGAATGACAGAAGGCAAACAGCCATAAGGGCAAAGAGCCAAAGTAACTGGTGGGGCAAGCCAGCACCTGATATTTACACCTGTTCACTGCCTGCTTATAAAGCACTAGCCAAGGACACTGAAGTGAACACTGGAGCTGGATAACTTTTGAGGGCAACTGGCGACGTGCGTTCCCTTCTCGTACGAGTGCAGTCGTCTCCCCCACCCACCCCCTCCACGATCCAGCTTTCCTCCCCTCTGTCTTGCTTTTGTGTGTCTTTCTGCGTATTTGGAGGCCGTTCTGCCGTCCTGGTCTGCGGCTGGAATGGTAATAAGTGTCAGGAGTTCTTCCTCTGCCCATCGATCAGTATGCATGTCACAGGAGTAGCACTCCCGGAGAGGAGAGGAGTGCTGAAGAAGGGAAAACTGTGGACAACTTTCTTTCTGAATGCAAATGCCACAATGGTCATTACTTCCTGACTTCCGTTTTTTTTTTTAAACCATTTTCAATATATTTACTAATGTATATTTCTATACACTATATGTAGACTACACAAAACAGGACGAACTTATAATATCGAATATCTATTATAAATCTGCAGATATAGATAATCTGCAGATATAGCCAATGCCCGATGTATAAAAAAATAAAATTGACATCTGGATTTAGATTTGACAGATTTCTTTGGCATCAGGCATCTGTGTTACTGAGAGCCACGTGGTGTTGACAACCTGTAACGATTTGACAAAAGCAGATAAACGGAGGCCTTGAATCTGCATAGTGAAGGATCAAAGTAGGAGCAAGCAGCGGCTCTCACACACTCTCCCTCACACACACACGTCCCAGGGGAGACACTGCTCTGGAGTGTGTAGACTTCTCTGCAGATGGAAAGCGCAAGCTTGTCGTGGCTGTAAGTGTGCCTCTGTGTTCTCACCTTGCTAGGGATTAAAAGCCTATGTTTAAAACATCAAGGCAAATGTGCATCAGTCCTTTGGGGCAAACCAGCAAACGTGTGGAAATACCAACAGGCGTATTTTCCTGTTGGTTTCAAATCTGAAGAATGTTGGATGCCAAGCTACAGATTTTTGAGCAACGGAGTTCACAAATTTAGGATTACCAAGTTCTACGGAAACCTAAAACTGTTTAACCTCCCTGGGAATGTTTTTACTACTCTGGGAGGATTCCCATTTTTGTCACCCCTGTGCGAGATCACATGTTTTCTTTTACAAGGGAAGTTCAACTCCCTGAAGGGAGGCCCAGTCAGTCAGCTGATCTTTGCTCAACACAGTGGACAGCATCCAAGGCCAAAACCTCCAGCTACAATGAGGTGTTTCTCACAGCGCTTCCAACAAAACGCCTACATGGAATCCTCCCATGTCAAAACCACACACAGAATTGCATTTCATTTTTCTTTATTCCCATGTCAGCCTCTCCCTCCTTTCATATTCAATCCATCCTTCTCTTCCCTCCCCCAGCCCATTTTATCCCTCCCTTTTTTTTCCTCCCCTCCTCCTCCCAAGACTCCAATCCATGACCCAGAAAACACACATAGATAGAAGATGTGGCTCAAACAGATGTGAACCTCTGCCTCGATGCCATTTTTAGTACTCGTTTAACATCCAGGAAGAGAACATGGATGGGATTTGGAAGGCGGGCGGGGGGTGGGGGGGTTCTAGTCGAGAGAGCCGTGTATCGAACAACTGTGGTAATGGTGGGGACCTCCTGCTGACTGGTCAATATGATGCTCATTCGTGGTGGGGGGGCGACGCAGGTGCCGAGCAGCACGAGCAAGCAGTCAAGCAGAAAACCCTGCAGTGGGCTGGAGTGGGGGGGGGGCAAAGGGGGGGCTACAGCTCCTGTCCAATCCTCTAATGACCTTCTGTTACAGTTAGAAAGGGTTGCAATACTAATGTGTCCTTCTAAGAGTGTGTGTGTGTATATATGCATGAGTGCTAGAGGTGGGTTGTGTGTGCGATTATGGAAATTTTATCAGACATGTTTCTGCACGAGTGCTTTTGTGTGTGTGTGTGTGTGTGTGTGTGTGTGTGTGTGTGTGTGTGTGTGTGTGCACAAGAAACCAAGACAGAGCAAGTGAGTGAGTTGCAGGTTGATCACTGCAGATGGTTTAACGAAAAAAAGAGAGAGAGAAGAGGAAAACGAGTGTGGTGTGTGTGTGTGTGAGAGAGAGAGAGACAAAAGAAAGAAGACTCACCACAGGTGTTCTCGTCACTGCCATCTGTGCAGTCCTCGTCTCCATCACACTTCCACACGGACGGGATGCAGCGGCCATTGCCACACTGGAACTGCGAGTCCTCGCATTGGGTCTGTGTCCCTAAGGGACAGGAAGGGGAAGGAGGGGAGGAGGTGCATAATGAATCAACTCTACCGCCTGCTTCACCACAAGACAAAATTCACAGTTCCCCAGCGATGGAAGTCACTGTGCCCATATTAGGTCTGTCCGTGCTAGACAACCACTCCAATCCAACAATGAACAATGAGTGGGACAGATGTGGACAATGACAGCATTATTAGTAAGACTGGTGCAGATATCTCCATGCGTTTTCATAGTGGAACATCAGCATGATGTTCCACAGGTCTTGGATATTTCTGGATGTTGACACTAGTCATATCCAGCCACTAGTGGATGTAGGGGTATTGCTAGTAAAGGAATACATTAGCATAAAGTCACTCCTTATGACTGCAACACAAGGTACTATAATGCTTAATTATTTCACAAATAAAAAAAAACAAACAAACAAACAAACAAAAAACACATCAATTTAAGCCAAAATGGCCATGGGGGTGTTTCCTTAGATAGGACCTGCCACTTAGACAATTTTAGGGAAAAGCAACACATCCCATGAGCATAACCCATTTTTCTGTCAGTAGGACCGATGTCACTGATGCTACTTGTTAACTATATCGGTCACACTGTACAATTACTGCATTTACTAAAACACTCAAATATTTATATGTATTTACATGTTCTGCCCTCTATTTTGTGATTAAAGTCTGTTTTTGCTTTCAGATCTTTCCAGTTAAGTATCTGAACCCTGTGAGTTGTTAAGGTCAGAACTAAAAATACCATTTAAAATCCAATCCAATTATATCCACCTTAAATTATTCACAACAAACTACTCCATGTACAACTTATGTACTTTTGAATGTGTGCATAATTTAAATAGAACTTCTTATTTCTTCGATGGCACACCATGGTCTGCCATGGTTGACATGGTATGAAGTAGCCGTGCTTTTACCTTCACCACCCACAGCCAGGCACTATAAAAACAGACCAATGGTGCTATGCCCCCGGGTCAAAGGTCATATACTCAGTCCGAGACATTGTGGAAAATGTCATGTGACATTCTCTCCAAAACCCAACACGGGCCCAGTGCGTCAAGTCAGATAAGGCCGTGACTTGTCAGGGCAGCAACTCCAAATCCTTCCTTAAACATTTCCTCCGCCGGAAACCCTCGTAGGAGAATTTGTCACCGTAGAGAGGGCGATCATCCTGTTGCAGCGAGCAGGTGCATGAAGGGGAAAACTTGTCTCCGTAGCCTTTCGTTATTCCTCAGTAAGAAAAAGTCTGGATACATTTTTCTACACTGGGTAAACTTTCTCGTTCCCGTACTGCTGAGTTGAACCTGTTACTCAGTCAGCAGCCCTATGGTGGGCTTAACATGTGTTCATTCAAAATACAGACTTTGTTGCGACAACATTCCTCCAATATACATGCGTGGGCTCATCTCTTTAGGCTATGGGATACTGAGCACGAAACCCCATTGTTTTACGTTTACCATGTAATCAAAAAGGTTAGGCTATGCGTTTACCCAAAATCTCTTCAGTATCAAGGTACTGAGCATAGACTGTATCTATGAGCACACCTGGCTAAGCTACTATGGTCCCGCCCCCAATATGGCCATGCAAGGTATGTCACTCTGTGCCTAGTCATATTGGTCATAATGATGACTGCGTGTGGACATTTTAAAGGAGAGTCCAATTCAGCTCCCGGCCATACATCAAGAAACAGGCATCCAACAAATCAAATACGCACTACAACATTTAAATCCCAATGCTACCCATTTAGTAACAAACAAATGTGCGGTTAGTGTGGAGAGAGACTACCGTAATGCTCTGGTTAAACCAAATAAGAGCAAACAACCACCTAGCCTAATTGAAGTCACCTGCTCATTAATTAGATGGCATCCTCCCCATTCACCTTGCCATCTTCATCTCAATGAAGCTCAAGATAGGGTCAGCCCACTGACTGGGCATTTCAATAAGCTAACCAAATCAATGTATACTCAGCCCCATCTTGCAGAATAAATAAATAAATTATCGCCCCCAGCGCGAAACTGAACTGGAATTGCCTGTACAACCATCTATCTATGAAAGTCACAGAAAGCGCATTTCATCATTGGACGAATGGAAAACGCCCCTAAAAGCATGCTGCATTTGTGTGTCTATTGTGTTGAAGATTTAATGTACAAAATATAATCACAGGCCTGTATTCAGTCGCATTTAAACCAGAGTCGGTGGCTCATTTATGAAATTAAAGACGGACGGAATCAAGCCGGACACAAATTAGAATGTTTCCGTCGCAACAAACACACAAACTACGGGGTATTCTACCGGATATTACCTTGGATTTGTATTTACGCGTTGCACTGATTTAATGTTCCAACCATATTCCCACGCCGTAGGCAGCTTAACACTAGGAAATGAGACGCTTTCGTTCCTTCGTTTGAGCTGGAGTGTGGCCACAGAATAAGATACACATTCCCTGTGCCTAAGAAAATAACTCAAGTCTTCGTTTACAGCGATGGTTTGTGTTCATCCCCTTGTAGGTTACTCACCTCGAACGTATCCAGACAGACATATTGGTAGAATAAGAAATCCCAGAATAGACGTGACCATTTCGTGGTATTGCTGAGCAGTGCGCCCGTGGCCTCGTCCTCCGCTGATATTATAGCACAACCGATCCGTCCGTGTGGCGACAAACAGAAACGCCCGCAAACCACGCGCCTTTATCTCATTTAGTCGGACCCTTTTAATCGCTCCCTCCTCGCAAGCTGGTCATACAACTGCAGTCCATGTCCTAATTTAATGATAGCGTGAACCTGCAGCAAATAACCGTGCCGGTAGAGTACAGGCTTTCCTCCTCTCAGTGTCATGTATTCTTACTTAACCCTTTGTCTCCCTAACCCGCATATTAAACAGCTCACTGGCTACCAAGGCACCCATTCACTGCCTGCAATCCATGTAGGCTACTGCCACACGCCAAAGCAGATGGATGTGAGCTATTTAGTAATACATCTCAAGAGATATATCTCTTAATCTTCAAGTGCGAGGGTCAAACAAGTCGCTCTGATTTAAAAATGGTATCAGCTGAAGTGAAGCATGCAGGATAAATATGTGTACAACCCGAATAGGCTATTTCTTGTTTGAAAAATTGTACAGTGTCGTTTATGGGCTTATAGACCCCCTTTGTTTTCGTTTTGTTTGTTTGTTTTTTATACATATTTTTCAAATTGACTCACATAATATTAGATGGAAACCAGAAAAAACAATGAACAATAACAAAATTCCTATAGTATGCATAATAAAACTAACCCCATTAAATTAAAAAAGCCTTTTTAAGGACAACAAAGGGGAAAGTAAATACCCAATAGCTGAAATTGGGTGAAATTAGATCTGCATTAATGATGATTTAATGAGACTCAGACTCAGGCAGTGTTGGTCAATCAACCGACAAGGATTTATTGTTGCATATGCAGATGTACAGAATGCGGCCTCGCGAGTTCATTAACCAGTGTCTCTCTGGCTGGATCAGAGAAACTTCAGCTCAGGTACCAAAAGTGTTAAAAAACCTTGGATATGATATGCGGCCACTGGGTGTCTAAGGGGTGACACATTATCCCAAGCCGTGCAGTTTTGATTATCTCGAACAGATGTCTGCTGACAGAGAATCCACAAGGAAAACAGTCACACAATGACCTTGCAGACAGACTCAGAGAAAAACATTCCTACCAACACAGAGCAGGAAAACACACTTGGCAAAATCATTTCTATTTAATGCTCAATCTGATTACAGAGTATGATTATTGTACAGTTATTACTTATGTATTCTTTCAGAAGAATGACATAAATATATGAAAACAAAGCACACCAAAACAGTTCCCTGTGGCATCAGTATAGGACCCTTTGTGTGTGTATGAACTATGTATGTGTATAAATCATGTGTCTGTATGATCTGTGCTCAGCAGGAGAACCGCAATCAAAACCTTGCAGTGTGATTCTTTTTCTGAATCAATATTTTGGAAGCATTGTCATATATCACTGTGACTCCATCCATCCATCCCTTATTTTTTCTCACAGTGTCTTCTCCGAATATTTTACGATATCAGTTTACAATATTATCCTAAACATTAGCCATACAAATGAACATAGGGCTCATCATGTGCCTGTACGTTTTCTCTGATCTGACAGGAGTTGAAGAGAGCATATCTCAGGTGTCACATCCAAATGCACAAAACATGTCTGTACAGTTCTCACTGTAGTGTGTTTTACAGTCTGCTTCTTTGTTGACTGACTAATGTAGCATTCTTATTCATATCTACATTTTCAGTTTATCTGAATAAATATTGACGTATTTCTTAAAAGATAATCTCAATGCTTGTTTTGGCCATTCACAATCATATGTTCTACTAAAAGATAGATTGATTGATGTCAGTCATCCAAAACACAGTCTTTGAAGCAGATACATCATTCTGCTAGATTTAAAATGAAAACAAATGTCGTTCAAATTGCTGGATATCAAATAAACTCAGACAGAGCCCGTTGGCAATCAAGAAATCTCAGAGAGCTTTATTACGACACCGGAGACTCACGTTGTGTAGCAAACAGGTGTAGTCTGCTGTTACACCCAAAAGCATTCATTCTTATACCCTCAGAAATCCATACAGCAACATTGCACGTGGCACATTACAATTCACGTGTCAGTTAACTAACACCCAACAACACCCAAGGTACAGCCATCACGACTAACATCTGTGATACTTTTTCAAGGCTGACCAGACCCAGCTTAAATTGTAGGTGAGGCACCACTTCTCCGGCCCCTCCTGACCGTCCATCTCTAGAGATGCACCTTATCTCATGGAGAGATGGCATAAACAGTCAACCCGCAAGATAAAACACAGATGTCAAATTACCCCACTCCCCTGTATGTTTTCACACATTCCAGGAAGAAATCTTAAATCAACAAGCATGTAAGAAAGGCCACAGATTGTACCAAACAGTCAAGGACAAAAATGGTTATACATCCCTATAACTATGAAGTTTAAACACACAAGTTACACAAAGGCACAATTTAAATTCATTTAAACCCATTGATTATACACTTTTAATAAATGATGTAAATTTGATTCCCACACTCACATTGACTAGAGTGGACATTTACATGCTTCACAGAAGGTTCTCTCTTTTGTGTCATTCCTGTAACAGCAAATGTTATCTTGCACAAAGCTGTAGTCTATGTGATTACCACCTAAAAGCCAATCGACAGGTTTGTATGTGCACTGGTGGCTTTGTGTGTAAGAAGCAACTGAGAGGAAGATTGACCACATTGCACCTACCTCTACACTAACTACATGACAACAACAACACTGATTATCCACCTTCTGTGAGGATTGTAGTGCAACGTTCAATCACCTAGTGAAGGAAATGGAGGACAAATGGCTGGAATAGACACAATGTTCCAATCAAGAAAAGTGTTTTTTTTTTTTTTTGTGAAGTATAGTTGCTCCTTCTGTGTGTACTTCTGGTTTACAGTTCTACAGAAGCAACATAACATAAAAAGGAATAAAGCAAGCAGACATTTTAAACTATCTCCTGAAATTGCCTTAGTTACAGCCATAAAAATATTCAAACCCTGCACTTCAATACCCTGCATTTTGCCTAAGGGTTATCTTATAAAATGACAATGAATTTGCGCTAAACATCAAAAGCGCAGTTGTGTAACGTGTGTGTTTGTAATAATGAATGGGATTGCATCATGTGTGGCAGCACCACATGCACTTACCTTGTGCTGTTGGATTTATCACCCTAGCACATCAGAAACCCCCTGATGACATCTTTCAGGAAATGTCCACTCAGTGGATGAGTGTAGCTGTCCAGAAAGACAGATACTTACTCACCATTAGGTGTTAGACCAGATGTTTTTTTTTAACAGCATCGAATATAAAACACAATGTTGGACTGACCCCAGTTTTGGTTTGCAAATCCTTTAATATATGAAAATATACTGTAATACTGTACAGACAACATTCTGCTAGCATTGTTACATATGTATGTATTTACAAATAGTACAATCAGGCTTCAGTATCTGTGCCTGGATGTGAGGACTTTGGCATTAATTGCACCTTGTTTTATGAGTTGATTTCCTGCACAATGTCTACAGATTAACCAGTAATCTAATGATTTGTAAGTGAACACTACACCAGTACAAAAAGCGTTGATATCATTTGAAATGCCCTAAAGCACATCTCTGTATTTTATTTTGAACAATGGTTTAGACTGACTAAAACACAATGCACTAATGTGGTGACCGTTTAATGCTCCTTGCTTTGTCTTCTCTGAACAGCTGTTCCATCCTGACCTTTGTAATGTAGTCCAGTCAGGGAAACAGCAGTTCGTATTGCCTTGGCATTTGAAACCTTGGCCTTTTCAACCCCTGCTGCGACATATTTGAAGAGATTCATGGGCCTTGCAGTTTTGATGACCCCCATACTGTTCAGTCCACTGCAGAGAGAGTGTGCGCGTCTTCAGAGCGAACCAAACGTGCGACACTAGATCCCACCCCCTCTGCTGCCCCTGCAGTGCACATGCGTTACATGTGTCCTCCCGTATGACAGATATGGGCCATCCATGGGTGTAGTAACAAGGCTGCCACCAGCAGAGGGCACCTCACTGCAGGCCTGAGAGTCCTTCCTGTCTTGCCATACGTACTGTATGCGCGGCAGGCTGCTGCCACTAAAGGGTGACATGAGTCCTTGCAAGGCGAGAGAGAGAGAGAGAGGTGGGATCATCACCTGGGC
Source organism: Setipinna tenuifilis (assembly GCA_030347295.1). NCBI lineage: Eukaryota > Metazoa > Chordata > Actinopteri > Clupeiformes > Engraulidae > Setipinna > Setipinna tenuifilis. The sequence continues at coordinate 21,638,233 of CM059275.1, forward strand.
GGGATGTAGCCGAAAGGCTTTTGCAGACAGAGGGAGCCGTGGTTGGGCAGTGGGTGAGTGTGGTAGTACTCCACCAGCTCGGCCAGCGAGGAAAAGGTGTAGTCCGTCTCCAGGAAGAATTTTGAGTCCTAGGGGAAAAGAACAAGGCAGCCAGGTGTGAACTCACAGCATGCATGCTACATAACAGGGGGGGGGGGGGGGGGGGGGGCAGAACTGCAGTAGCCCCAGATGGTATAAAAGTAGGGGAATAGGATATTTCAATAGCATTTCTGGCCAACTTGAGTTCAATAGCTACAACCTAGTTCCTCATATTCTAAACAACCTGCGCAATTAAAACCAGTGATTTCACAGATTCAGTCTTCGACCTTGCTGAAACATTATATTACATTAGTAATGCATTGCCAAATAGACCACACTATCACATAACACCACATACTAGCTCACCTCTTCAAAGAGCCTGTAGTTCCTTGCTTTGTTTAAGCTCACATCCCACACAACAAGCACCTGTGTATGTGGAAGAGGAGTGATGAAAAGATGCACACATAGACATACATGTAAATAGTCTCTATCTCTGTCTTTCTAACATGCATGCATATTGTACACACACACACATACACACACCCCTGTCATGCACACCCCTCTCACGCACACACACAGTAGTACTGTACCTTAGATGTTTTCGTTCCCGAGTTGCGGAAGCCATAAAGTCCATCTAATGGACAGCCAGCCCATTCCTTAAACATTCTGTGGGAGACAATAAGAAATCTTACTCTAAGCATCGGAAGACACTGTATAAGAATAAAGTATACAGTGGAACACACACTGACATGTGGTGAATCCTAATTTACTTGTGGTCATATGTATTTATGGACTATGAGTGTTTCCATGGCAAGACACAAAAAATTCTCACTAAAAATTGTGAATGATTCAGGTCTACCCCTAGATACTTATTTATGTAGCTTCTTTTCTTCAACACAAGGGGGCAGTAGCTTGTGGCAGAGTGGAAATGGGCCAGTGGGTGGAGAAGTTAGGTTTCATATCTGCCTACATCTGGATGTTTGTGCATTGAAATAACAGTGGAATTTCCATTCATTTTCAAAACACTGACATTGACGTAAATGACACTGGTTGGTAATTAACATACCTACATCCTCATTCACAAATTTGCAAAGACAACTGAGAAACGGTTCATGGACGCAAAACAGGCTATCTATAACCATTTTGCCCAGAAATATGAGGAGTTAATAATTTAACCTAATTTATTTTTTTAATTAAGTGATGAAATCTGTGCAACACTGTATTGAGATAAAAAAAATCTTCCCCAAATTGCAGGGTCACAAACTCGGCAGTACGTAAGAGATGTTTTACCTTTCGACAGTGCTGGTTTCTGTTGTGTCGAGAAATACTGAATCTGGCAGTTGCACCTAAACAGATAAATATATATAAGGAACTTCATAATAATAAAAAAAAATAATAATAATAATTAAAAAAAATAAAATAAAAAAAAGTCTCTGTAAACACAATTTTCTGTCAGAGACTACAGCTTTCTACCCAGATTCCTTCTCAACATGGCACGTACATTCAGTAAGAAGATCTAGGACTTTGGCAGCATTACCACATTTATGACCTGAGCATTTCACCATCATTTTCACCCGATCATTTCATATCATAATCACCCAATGGCAATAGCTGGCTCTATGGTTCTGTGTTATGCATGAGATGTTTAGTAGGTCCTACAACATTTTCCTTTGATGTTCTCTGAGACAAATTGCCTATAGAGCACACAGATTGGGTGAGGCCTTATTTTATGCAGCGCTGTTACATTTAGACTTCCTCTGAGATATGCTCAGACCACAGTTTTTTACTGTATACCATCCTTGTCTTGTAGCTGACCACACCGCCAGACATTTGTAAACCGTGCAATGCAACTGGGTCGCAGTGCTAAACACCAGAGCTCCAGATGTGTGAGAAAGGCCATTTTAGCTCTTACTCACGTTCTCATAGTCATCGTCGGAGTCCTGCTCCTCTGTGTGATTCTTTCTCTGCTTCTTCCTCTGCACGGCACTAGGCACCTCGTCCACTGGGGAGCGAAAGCTCTGCCCATCTGGAGACGCTCTTCTGGAGAGAAAGGCACATCATGATGACCATGACCTTAGCCCCCTATTTGCATGCATGACCCACACATGACTACTTTCTTTAAAAAAAAAAAAAAAACCTTTTACGGCCCTGTGAATATAATACAAGGCTATTTTGGTCATGGCGTGAGCTATATTTGCTTATTTAGGACCATCAAAAGCTCAGCTGAAGAACAAACTATGGGTGGTTTTGAGGTGCAGATGTAAGGTTCACATGCAACTACTTTTGTTATTATTAAGAGCTGATTTATTTTTGTATGCCTGCCGACTAATGTTAATACTTTGGCATGGTGAAAATAGCTGCCTCTGTTTTTTTTTTTTACTCATTATTGCTCCTTAACGTTTAACAAGTTTTATGTGTTTTTTTGCAGACATTGAAAAGGATTGCTTACTGCATTGAGGCTCTTGGAGTCTTTCCTACAGGGACAGGAGGCTTTGGTGGAGGTAGATTAGGCTTGGGTACGAAGAAGTTCGGGGGAGTTGCTGTGGCCTGTTTCTGGGGCTTGAAGCTTTGACCAGGCAGGCATGTCGGAGGTGGAGGCTTATGGATGGGGGAGGGGGTGGGTAGAGAGGGAGGAGGGGGTCTGCTGGGTGGGGTGAAGAAAGAGGGTTTGTGGTGACCATCCAGGAACACTTTCTCCAGGTCCCTGCAGATGGGCAGTGTGGCTGGGAGCTGGACCGTCACAGAGCCACCTGGCCTCAAGTCCCTCCCCTCACTGGGGGGCATGGTGGAAATAGTCCTAGAGCCAACCGGCTTGGCCTGGGATGGGATAGGAGGTGCTGGGGTTCGAGGCCCCCTTAAGCAGCTTGGTTTGGGGATGGGGGTCATCGGAATGTTGGGTGGGGCAAAGCTCGGGGGCAGGCCGCAAGGGGTGGGCACGGGGCAAGATGGCGGAGGCTTCCTTGGAATGGGTGGAGGTGTCGGTGGTGGGGGCTTGTTGAGAGAAGAATGTGAGCCTGGGTGGGGGTGATAGGGCACAGGAGGGGGCGGATACGAGGGAGGGGGTGCGATGGGCCGACCTGAATTAAACCCAGATAAAACAAACAAATGAATTTTAACCAAAATCAGTGCTCAATAAAATTAGCATTCCCTCACTTGACACAACTAATAGAAATTTAAACACAATCCAAAACATAGTATTTATTTTCTAATTTACTATTTTGTAATATTTATTTGTGTTATAGTCAACATGACGTAACATAGCATTTACAGATCCTGTAAATATACCTGTTGTAGGAGATCCTCCATCAGGCTTCAAGTAGTCCTCTTCATCAGAGTCCTCCTCAAGGAGATAATCTAAAAGCAACCCACAATGCTTTATTTATTTATCATCGCAGAACATTATTATTATTATTATTATTATTAGTAGTAGTAGTAGTATCTCTAATTTTGGACCTAAATTAAGCAACTGGAATCCCTATTAATAAAAAGCTAGGATCAATAGACCAAGAGCTAATCAAATTGATACCCAAATATCTAAATATTATGACAGCATGGTGACATTTTAGGTGATGATGCATGGGACGACTTTCTGAGCAATGTTGAACAGCAACAATAAAATGTCCTTATGTTTAGATTAAATGATCATGATAGGTTGCCAGCTAATGATTTTTGCTCAAGTGATGTAGCCGTGTTGCCTAATATCAGTGGAAAAGTGCTTGAACAGCATCAGTCAGTAATGACGCCCAGCAACTATTGCCTAAAAACTTTTCCTGTGTATCATCACATTACTTCTCTTACTGCTGCTACTGTTTAAATTATTATTTATCCCCTTATTACTCTTACCCTTACCTTTTCAATTGTTATTTATAACTACATCACTTATTATTATTATTACTCTTACTTGTCTATGTCTATGACTATATGTCTATGTGTCTATGTCTTTGCATGGGATAAAGAGAAACGAAATTTCAATTTCCTTATATGACTTGTGCATATGAAGAAACTGACAATAAAGTTGACTTTGACTTTGACTTTGACTTTGACTTAAGCAGGCGCCTGTCCCTTACCAGCCTCAGGGTTTTCAGCAGCATGGGTGATGTCCAGTGGACTCTCGATAGACCCGTAGAAGCTCTCCGCATCATCGTCTGCATCTTCTGTGTCACTGTCGAGTTACACACTCACATTTAGCTACATGTCAAATCATCCATCCCTGTGTGTGTCCAGTGTGTGGACTTTGCGTAAAGAGTCTAGAAACACCCCATAGGCATATACTATCTTTCTGGGATTTTTTTGTGAACCTTTGACCTTTGAACTATTGGGCCTGCCTTCAACCAATGGCAAATGCCTGAATACAGCATACATAGTCCATTCAGCCCTCCTACTGACCCACTGTTCGCTGACTGGCAGCCCACAAACTGGTTCGAGACAAAACAGAGCTTTAGTAGTGTTGCCTAATGGACTACTGTAGCAAAATACAGAACAGACTGATGACACTACAGTGACGCTAGCCTGGCTAACACCCCTCCCCCAGTCTAGCCACTTTTGCTGTCATGAGCGTTGCAAGTGTTGTAGGGATACGTGAGCAAAGGGGGAGGTGGTATCTGAAGAGATTGCAGCAAGAACAGTTTGACTGGTCGATGCAAACCGTAAAAGCGCACAATAGGCAGTGCTTGGAAGCGCATGGAAATTCTTAGTGTTTCTATGACTAAAGTCTTACACCCCTGAAACGGCTACACTAAACCAGAGTGGTTTGCAAAAGCATTGCTACATCATGCCTGTGCATTGTGTGCAATCCCTTAAACAAAGTTCCTCAAGCTGCCTACAGGGGTCTCTGCGTTCCAGTTGCTGTTGGAGGATGCTGGCTACTTTAAGGTACACACTAATAAATAACTAATAAAAAACTAATAAAAAACATTGTTAATCTATTTCATCTAGTGGTTAGAGAGTTGGCCTTGGGATTGGAGGGTCGCAGGTTCGAATCCCGTTCCAGTAGGAAGAAGGGGGGTGGGGGAGTAAACAACTAGTGCTCTCCTGCACCCTCGTCTGTGGCTGAAGTGCTCTTGAACAAGGCATCTAACCCCACATTGCTCCAGAGACTGTAATTGAAACCCTGTGCCTAAATAACTGTAAGTCACAGTTCTCATATATATGAGGGGATCTCAGCAAAGTAGAGTGTGATTTGAGATCTCAATAATAAGATGACACCAGGCTGAGAAACTGGTGTCTTGTTGATTTTTTTACCTTGAAACACAAATGTCTCTGTGGTCATTATAGTGGTCGATTTCTTTCCTCAAATGGCGCATCCATTTCTGTTGACAAAATCAATAAATAGACACATACACATGGGTTTACTATATCTGATTCATACATTCACACACACACACACACACACACACACACACACACACTTGCTGAACATCCCTTGTGTAAGATTTTAGCTAAAGTTCTTACCCTTCTCTCATCCTCGCTGGCTGCGGAGAAGAACCAGGTTCTGTGTCTCTTACTGAAGTGCACCACTTTGAAGGGGAACACGTTATTGGACGTCGTCTCTTCTGCTGCTCTCATTACCCTGCCGTACAATCAGAAGAAATGAAAATTAAAACATGGTGACCCCTATTAAAAGAACGTGTGGTGGTTAGTGAGGTCCCCCCCTTTACTGTAAAGCACTTTAGGTATCTTAAAAAGCGATATATACAGTACATGCAATGTGTTATTATGTGTTGTTGCTTTCCTACAATTTTCACCCAACATTTTACCCAAACATTGCTCAGGTAATGTGGTTATAAAGCATCACCTTGTGACTTGATGTTACTGGGATGGTTTTAGTTGAGTACACAATCACTTAAAACACAAATCAGCATGAGACCCAAGGCACACTCTCAGTGATTTAGTCAAATACAATCCTACACAGTCTTCAAACGTTTGATTGCTTATTGGCCACAATATCCTCTTTTTTTTAGTCCTTCAAAACTAAGTTGAAAGTTATCTATGTATGTCCAGCTATGGAAGCACCGTGCAGGCAAAAAAAACCCAAAGCCATCATTCCATGATGCAACGGTGTTTAACCGCTATTTTTACACAGCTGCAAGGGCGTAGGAGTAGTTCCAGTCAATAATTAGCCACGCTGCTATTGACTCAGGGCCCATACCAGGGAGGAAGAACTTCACAGAAAAGTGAACTCTGTACTGGGGGCAGAAAAATCTTTCTCAGAAAATACTCCACAGTGCTGGCTGGATGGCTGGGTTGTTTCCTTTGCTTTCAGAATCCTAAACCTGTAGCTGTCTCAGCACTTCTGAAGCATTAACTGAACAACGAGACTGTGGGTGTGACACAGATTCCTCCAAAAGTCTCTTCTCCTTTTTCTAACAAATAGAACATGTTCAGCACAATCTGTTTTTATTCACACGCAAAGTGACGTAACATGATTACAGCATTGTCTAAAAAAAGTTTTTTTTTTATTGTCACGCATTATATTTATCTATCCAATACTTTGGTCAAAAATAAAACACAAGTTAACCAAGACCTATTAATAATTACATTTCCGCAAAACACTGGGACCAAATAGTTTCTAAATCCACTCACAATTCTTGACTGTTGTGCATATATGCAGTGCATCGTGAGCTCCTTTGTACTCATGCAGAGAAGAATATGTTGGTCATGCTGAGCTGACTACAGTGGACACAAGGGATTGATTGTGCACCTCCACCAAGGCCGGTTAGGCCGGAGTTACAGCAAAACGAAGTTGTCAATGGATGTCACGGCACGGAAGGCTTTCATAGTTACCGGTGACAAACATGTTATAGAATCAATACAACACAAAATGTGGTTTCTATGCAAAGTTGTATGAACTTTGAGTTGTTACCAACCAGTCAGAGTATGGGACAACGTCAGCGCCATTTGAAATCTATTGATTTACGTGACAAATTCTGTGACGCCCTAGCAGATAAAAAAGTTATCTCTTCTACGTAATACACATGTTTTGTGGAGCGACACTTGCTGCCTCTCTTACAAGTGAAAATTCAGCCTGTACAACAAATACAGGTTACTACAGGGCACGTGTGAAGACAGTACGCTGCAGAAGTCACTAAGGTTTATACCATTTGGGCCAATATGTATCTAGTCCACATGTATCTAGGAAGCAGGTCAATGAATTCACCTTTTCTCATGCTGTCACTCTGTTTTTCTATGTCAATCTGATTAGGTTAAAAAGATGTCATTCTTAAGAAGAGGGACATTGCAACCAATGACACACTTATGTCTTATGTCTGTGATGTAAGAACTCAAGTAAGGTTAAAAGCAGATAAAGACTCTAACAACTGCAGGGACAAACCCACTTTCGCATGACATCTCACACCCTTTTGCACCATGCTCACAGTAAGTAAAGCATGTATCTTAAATCCAACATTGTAAACATTCAGAGTAAAATATGCACTGTAAAAAGTGTTGCATAGAACCAACTCAAAATAATTAAGGCTACTGTACATGCTGCATGGATCTTTTTACTTTGGTTTAACTTAACAATGCCATGTAAGTTCATAAAGTACATGGGTTTGTTATGTTAAACTAGCGTAAACATCCGTGCAACATGTTGCCATAATTTGTTTTATTCGGTGAGTTCTTCGCTTTTAACAGTGTGGTATTTCTGAACTTGAGCTTCAGCTTAAGACAAATAGCTGACAAAGATTATGGAAAGTTTTTTTTTTGCTTCAGTCTTTCTGCTACTGACCTGTTGTACCCGCTGAGTGAGAAAGCCCCTTGCGGTGTGGCAGAGGTGCTGGTCTTGAAGTAATATACACATCCTTTGTGTATGATGATGTACCGCAGCGGCCCTGAGAGAGAGACAGCAGCACAAGAACAAAGATGTACAGTATAAAACAGACGTGTCATATAAGACTTTCTTTATGAGAGACTGCCAGTACACAAAGAGCAGTGAGGGAGTAAGTAAACAAAACAGAAGCAACGCACCAAAAAGAGACTACTAACTACTGAAGTACCTACATTTATTGATTTCAAATAAGAAAGACATAAACTAAAAAGTCAGTTGCCAATTTTCAACAACACAATTTCTGAAAAAAAAAGTATATATATTCAGCCTATAGCTATATGTTCAGCCTATATATATATATTGCTGTGGATGAGTTTACTTTCAAAAGACACAAGTGGCAGTGGTTAAAAAAAAGACTCACATTTCAAGAGACTAAACTGACTTCCGCCTTTCTTGTGCAGGTATCCGGCGGTGGTGACGCCCCCGGGCATGGTCAGAAGGTTCTGAGCACCGATGGCTCTCATGGGGACAGGCCAGGAGACCTGAGAAGCCGACATATTCCTGCGGAGGAGGCAAGACAAACGCAGGATGAGAAGGAGAGTCTACAATACGAATGTGCACGCAAAATAACTCCTCTGGTAATGACACACAGTACAATAATGCATCACTTTTTTATATAGAGCTATTCAAGGCAATCAAAGGCCTTGGCAGTCTAACACTGAAAATCATTAACAAAATAAATGGCATATCATAGTCATGTGCATCCCTAGCAAAGGTAAGCACCCTTTCAAGTGCAAGTTGACAAACTTGTGTTACACACTTGGTAAAATGACTTACAGGAATGCAACACTTTTAGTGAAGCGCTTGAGTATCTTCTTATCTAAGCATCACAACAAAAGCTATAAAAGGCGACCCAGGAAACAAGACGTCTTTGAAGCTGCTCTGATTGCAACCCTAGAGTTTCTGCTGGCCCATGAGGGCAGGGAACTTCACCACAAAGTCCACCTTTTGTTTAGGAGAAAGAAGCGCACGGAAGGCACCTCCCAGACCAACTCACCACTGTGACGGCTCCAAGCACGAACACGAGATCTACACAGAGTAAATTCTTCAACTAATATAAAAACACAAACCACATACCATCTAGACATTTCCTGCTCTCCTCTTCAAACACACAGTCAGTAAATAAATGAAATGTAGATAAGCACTAGAAGCAAGACAGGGAAGGAAGGAAAGAAGCTCTCAGTTGAAACTGCTTTCATTTGTGCCTGACAAGCTTTTTTAGTCATCCCTCAAGCCCTGTTTCTCAGGATACATCATTAAAAAGGTTCAGTCGACTTGCTATTTAAAGCAACTTGGCTAGAAAAGATAGACAAAAGTACCACAGCATTACTTTCAATTCTATGTATTTCTGCGCACAGTCAGCGACCACAGAAGACAGCACTGGGCCACAGGCCCGTGTCGGCCACACAGACATGTCAGAGCAGCAGACTCACCCGTGCCGAGGCTAAGAATAACACTGTCTGTCTGTTCCCTTCCCCTCTTACACAGAGGCTCTTACCTCCTGCTCCTCTGTCTCCTGATACTCAGAACTGGGGAATTCTCGCGCATCATGCTGCCTCTCTCTCTCTCGCTCTTTCTCTCTCTGTCTCTCTCTCGTTCTCTCCCTCCTCTCCTCTCCTCTGCACTGCACTGCGCTCCCAGGCAGGGCGGAGGACTGAACTGAGAGGGGAGTCAGATCCTCCTGATGTCAGACTGGGGAGCCTGCCTGAAGCCGGCCCAGGCTATGCTGCTCTAGAACTTGATTCCCGAAAAACCTGAGCCCACAGCGGATGCCTGTTCAGGAAGTTGGGACGTTTCCTCTGGAATGCGCTGCCCCTTTCGGAGTGGCTGATTGTTCACTCGCTCTCTCCAGCTTCCTGTCCCCTTGATGACTTTGGCCACGGTCCGCTCGGTGTGGCTGGAGTTAGTAAATCCCGAATGGACCCGAGGACCCAACCGAACTGATGACAGAGGCTGAAAAATTCCCCCTCCCAACTAACCCCGAGAGGTATCTGATTTCTCCCCCCCCCTCCTTGACATAAGTCCGAAGATGCTGGGTGGAGTGAACAGGAAGATAAAACTCTGTGGGACAAACACGAGCTGGGCTTTCTGACTGAACACGGGCCCAGATTGCAGGGGTAATTTCACCCACCACGAGGAACAAAGGCAAAACCTCTCCGAAAAATGCAGGAATGCAGCCCACTCCACAGAGGAGCGGTGCTGTTAACAGGAAACGTTTAAGGGGCTTACGACCCTTTGTTATCTTCAATCAGTCTGAACCTAAGAGATGACGATGGATGTCTAATTGTAGACTGTGAGACTAAACTAATAAGATGAGTTTGTAGATAAAGAGGATCACTGTCCAGTGGCACTTTGGGGCCAGACAACATTTATACCTTGCACTGTTTAAGATGTCAGGGGTTAGGGGTGTGAGAAAATGACAGAGAGAGAATATGAACATACACACATACACAGACATACACACACACACACACACACACACACACCCACACATACACACACAGACACACACACACACACGCACGCACGCACGCACGCACGCACGCACGCACGCACGCACGCACGCACGCACACACACGGTCTAAATGCAAACCCGGGAACTGAAGTAATGAGATAAGGGGGACTCTCCAGCTGAACTTTAGGTCCAAACCACTATGTGTCTCCTCTACTGCAGAAGTGTTTTTTAAAGTCAGTCAAGTCACACACACACACACACACACACACACACACACACACACACACACACACACACACACAAACACTCTCTCTCTCACACAGACACACACACACAGTCATAATTATACTGCTCCATGGTTTGCCTTAAGAAGACTGTGTGGCTAAGCATACCGTTTAAAGAAAAACATCCTGGGATTTCTTGGCTTCTTCTTATCAAGTTAAAAAAGTCTAAACATTTGCAGACAGTATCCTACACACACAACACATTTCTTCAACCCAGAACAAGTCATTCTTTTTCTACTGCCAGCCATCATCACATACCTAACATTACACAAAACTCTCACAAAACGTATCTCTGCCTTGACTAGGCAATCAGACTGTTTTAATAAGCAATTCACCAATGACGCAAGATGAGCATTTAACCATTGTGAGTTAGATAATTTCAGTTAGGTCATCTACTAAGAAAGAGGTCTGTCTGAGATGACACTTGTTGTGGTGATTATTTATAGTGTTTACGGAAGCACAGTCACAGTGCAAAAGGCTGAACGCAAGAAATGACAAGACCAAGACACTGCCAAATCAACTTCCTCCCCCATTTCTCAAAGATGCGTGTGAAAAACATTAAACACAGAAGCCTTGTTAAATAAAGCAAGAAGTAAACATTACATCTCACACATACTGTAACCTCTGTTTGTCAATTTAGGATTGTGTTGTGTTTCTATTATCGTCTGAATGGTGACAAGCATTTGGATGAAAAAAATGAGTTTAAAATAAACGTCATACTGTAAGTTCACTTACTCAAGCCCAAGGTTTATGGGAGCTGATTTTTTTCTATTTTCATGGTGCATGGGTGAAGCTTAATTTTCAGTGGAACAGCAACAGAAATGGCTGATAATAGGCACTATGCCGATAACACAATCACATCCGCTTATTTTAAAATATGTATTACATTTTAATGTTGTAACTTGGTAAACTTCCTGAATTAACACCAATTGTCTAAAAGCCCAAATGCCACTCAAATTATCCTATTTTATAGCATTTGTAATTCCACCATTATAGTCAGATGTGTAGTTTCTACAGAATATTTTCAAAGGCAACAGAACATGTTTTTCCATTTTTCCCATTCCTTACCTGTCAGCAACAGTATGAAAAGTTACAACTGTATTGCAGGGAGGAGACATTTTTGTGCAATTTGATCCAATTTTCTTATATTTTACCTCTTGCATCATACTACCATCATAAGTAACACTTTATTTGCATGTAACAATAAGTAATATTATGTACTTACACTGTATATACCTAACACTAACCATAACCCTATGGTACAGTATAAGTGCATTCTGTTACATATTGGTATACACTTTGTTACACTGTACCTAATTGATGTAACTAAATAAAGTGTAACCCAATCTGAATAATGAGATATAGAGAGAATGACAACACATTTCAGACAGGTGAAATAGAGATATACAAAATGAGAAAGACTGTTTGTTTTGGATTACTAAAGTGTGCTAATCTATTTTAATAGATCCTTAAAAAAATAAGAAGACCCACCAAACAATGAGAATACCAATTCAATGTATACTGTAAGGAATATAACATGTCTGATTTCTTTGGATTTAGTGCAATCACATAGCCAGTTGAGTGTGTCACTTTGTGTCATTCTAACCTCAGTTCTGTTTGATTACCAGGAAACTCTGTTCCTGTGCCGGTGCAACCATGACTCTAAATTCTGCTATACTGAGTAACTGCGGATGCTGCTACGGTTTATTCCGCTGAATGTTTCTCTCAAGACGTTGGGGTCTCTACAGACAATCTCCACTGAAGAGTGCCAATGTATGAACCAGTAAGACAGTTTGAGGAATTTCCATGTTGCCATAAGCACCATATATCGGTTTATTTCTATGTACCATTAACAAAAAAAAGTAGGAAAGAAATTTCTGAGTCACCATGACAATGCAACTCTCCTTTAGACATTCACACAACCTTACCTTCATACTTAGCAGTGTGTGTGTGTGTGTGTGTGTGTGTGTGTGTGTGTGTGTGGAGGGTGGGATATGGCACTGAGTATGCATGGTATAGTTGACACACAATTAGTAAGCAACTAGTACAGCTGACAGATTTGTTTCCAAAACACCTACACTTTAAACTCTCTCCTGTATGTTATTGATGCCAAATGCATGTGTGATCTATCATAACAATGAAAACAGGTCAAACAAATACACCAGTCACTCAGACACACACACACACACACACACACACACAAACACACACACACACACACACACACAGGCACACACACTTACACACACACACACACAAGACCGTGAACTGGTACTGTGGAGCGATGCTATGAATCACTAATCTGTGATGTTGTGGTATTTGTCTTTTCACTACCATTTCCTGCCCGGTGCTGGACACACTATAAATGTAAATATCAGATTTATATATCAGGACATCGCATGTGTTAATATACGTTTTAAAAGTATTATTCGTACCGAAATACAGAAGTGACCACAACAATCAGTTGAGGTCATGGTTAGGCCATTTTGACCATTGGAATTTAGTAAACTGAATAAAACAGTTAACAACATAAGGCTTAAGCATCAGTTACTGAAACAAGGTGATTCACTGCCACTGAACAGTCAATCAGTCAGTCAGTCAGACAGACAGACAGACAGACAGACAGACAGACAGACAGACAGACAGACAGACAGACAGACAGACAGACGGACAGACAGTCAGATAGATAGACAGATAGATACCTAGGCAAGTTATGATGTTCCTGCAGCCTTAAAAACATTAAAATTTAAACCATGCAGTGTCAGTGACCCAGGCTGAAGCAGGAACATAACCATGCAATTAATCTGCTGACTTTGACTACCAGGCAGCTCTGAAGGAAGTGGAAATGTGTCTTTCACTACAGCCATTGACCTTGCTGAGTCAGCTTTGTGGTGAACTCCGTTTCGCACTCGCAGACCTTAATAGGTCCGTCTTTCATATGAGTATTATGGAGACTGTGGTGTGCACTGCTGCTTTCTTGTCCCCATGCTATGTGCTCCATCAGCACTAAAGAGGCCTGGGAGACGTTCAGGTTCTTCAAATGGGAGGGGCCAAAGCCCTAGCCTGGGGAACCAGCCCCCTCGTACTTCATTTCATTTTGTACAGAGGGTCTGGCTGAGGTTCCATTGACATGGTTTTCTCAGGCAGAATCTTGCCTAACCAATCAGCGAACTGGAGGGAGTGTTTGTGAGCGATAACGTTAATTATAGTCCGCAGGCAGGCTTATAGCCAGACTAATTGCATTTGTCAGGACCAGACGTTAGCGATTGGGTAAAGACAGATCCAATAGGTTTAAACTTCAGCAGAGTCGACACCTCCCGGAAGAAAATGTTTTTCAATACAGCACAGCCAGACCCTCTGTACAAAATGAAATGAAGTACAAGGGGCTGATTTACCAGGCTATGCCAGCCCACCCTCTACTGCTGTGGAGAATCGATCTGGGCCTTCAAATGATGGGACCCCATTCTTCAACAGGTGCCACTTTCTCACAAACTAATATAGGGGCCAGTATCCTCCTCTAGCCGGTTTGTATCTACCTTATTTTTTAGCATAGGTGAAGTGAATGAATAATATGTATGCATCCCTATAGAAAAAAACAGGTGATGTCCATGTTTTCCAAAGGTGCTCATCTCCAGCACTTTATAAATAAGGGACTTTGGTTTGATTACTTCTTATTGCTGAAATCTGTGTGCTATTTTCTCTGTTATTTTTAATTTGCACTTGTTCTTACTTTGCACCAGGAAACAGTTTAACTAGTGGTGTTTCTGCTTCTCCATGACATTTGGCTTTCCCCTGCATCACTTCCTGACACCAAATATGTACTTTCCTCTTTTAAAAAGGAAGCCCTCTCTTAACAATAATTATAGCCTTTCTGAGAACAGAAAACGAAAGCCTTCTGTAAAACTGAGGCCACGTAGAGCTAAATGCATTAAGTTGTCATTTTAGTGCTCCGTTGGATGGAAAGCCATTTTGAAACAAGAAACATCACTGAGCAGCATGATTAACTTTGACTTACTCTGAACACCAAGCCAGAAAACCGAAAGTACAGCTCACAGAAATCACAAGCTATTCACTGATGCATTCATCTTTGCTCTTTCCAACAAGTTCAAACAAAAAGTCCTTCATTAGGTTTTTTTTACTGGAAAAACAAAGTGAACTGAACATGTAAAGACACCTGCAACAACCATATACTTTGAAATGCAGGTTGGTTTAAAATAAGACATCTAAGGATCTACTCACTTATTGCGATCATGACACATTTTCACACTGAGGTGATTAGAGCTGCCAAATCCCTTCTTTTTCACCGACAGAGCCATAGGACCTCATACGTCCACTCGACCATGTTATTGTCCAGCAGAGACAGCGTGACCACAAGGAAGCCAGTGACAGTCTGGGTGCTAACTGATATGGTCTGATGTGACAGTGAGGTTTAGTTTGCACTGTGAGGGGCCCTCGTTGAGCCTTGTCATTTCCGGCCAGCCCTCTTGTCTCGTTCTGAACCCACGCCGCATGGGCCCCACCATGTCATAGTCGCTGTTTCCTGTTCTGTTCCTAGTACGCCAGCTAACTAGGCTCAAAACCTTTTTTAAGGGGCTGGACATAGAGAGTCTAGAGCATGGGACTTTCCATGGCTGTCACCAAAAAGACACGTCCACATCGTATCTTTTGAAGTGAAAGCAAACGGACTCACATGCAGCTGTGAAGTAATACATATGCAGGTGGCAGCTCTGTTGTTGTTAGAGTGGGATACATTGGCAAAATTCACCTGTTTGGCCCTAGAATAACATTAAAGTACATCTGCTCAGGCTCACCCTCAGGGTATATGCCATGTCATGATCTGACTATGCTTGTCATAACAGATGTATGATTCGTATTTGGTAAATTGTGTCATCGTATCACTCAGTTGGCTATTTTCAACACTGATGATTCAGTTTTAGCACAATGCCTAACACTATTAAATTAAATAAACTACGTGTATTTTTCTTATGGCATGAAACTCTCCAGTCAGAACTCTGCAGACTAGTAATGGTAACTACTAGTACATTTTAATAGCACCTAAGGTTGCCTCTCTTACGTACACATTTTTTAAAGAAAAATGGAAACTTATATTTTGTACACTTTTTGTCCAATTTGTACTCAAAAGCATTTGATATGAACACTGAATGAACACTGTACTCAAAACTTTGCATTATTCCTTCCTTACACTTGGATTCATGTCTTAACTAGTTTGGATTTTACCCTCAAAATGATACTTTGACAGAAGTAAAACTCGGATATTTGCAAAATACTGACTTTACTCCATTAAATCTTGCTTTAAAAAGTAACATTGCCACCCAGGAAACCAAACACTCTGCTCTCTAACTGTTTCCTGTCCAGCTGCAAATGTGCCAGAATCCCGAGGGACTGGCCGTGACCCTGTAACCGATCCACTAGATAGCATCAGACACACACCACACACTCTAAACAAATCAGACATGACATGAGGGCAGTTACATGACAGCCACCAAATTATTCACATGATCCGCGTTTAACTACAAATAAACAAACAAACAGGTTTAACTGTTTAAAGACGAAAAAACTGGACTCACCCATTGAGAAGGTTTGATTGTATCTGCTCTTGCTTCATGCCCGCGGTCTGCATGTGAGAACAAGGCCGCTTCCTCTCACTGTGACGGCTTTAGATCAGACCCTCCCATTCGATGCCTAGTGCCTGCTGACTAACTGCCTGCCTGCCTGCCTGCTGAAGTCAAAGCTTGTCCACACAGCAGCCTTTAATTATATGACTGCAGCAGGGCTATGCACCACAGCACACACACACACACTGACCCAGATGCAGTAGTGACTTATACTGTAAGCCTTGTAAGCACAGGCTCCCTGACCAGTCTCTGTGTAGGGGCAGCTTTGGTGGTCCTCCACTGTAGCGTTTCTGCTATGGTCATTCGGAGGTAGGCATAATTGAAAGGTTAGCAACAGGGGGGGTATTCTAAGTAGGCCTACATGGTTTACTGACTAACTTAGACAAATGAACTCGGACTAAGTGGTAAACCTCCTAATAGAAGGGTCCTATGCCCTTGTTTTAGCTGGAGAATAAAGACATAAAACTTCTCTTTTTGGAGGTTTACCACTAACTCTGTGTTAACATAATCAAAGATATAAGTGACTAAACCTGCTTTCTGGAATACCATACAGGTAACCATTTAGTTCCCTTTGGTTCACTTAACCCTTAAACCTACACATCTGAGCCTTATAGTTTCATGATCATATATTCATGGGGGAGTTTCAATGTTTGCCAGAGGCCGACACATTTGGATGCAATGTCAGGAAATATTATCTGTGGTGATACAATAAGGTGCACTAAACTGCTGACAAATTTAACAACGGTCTGTGCTAACATATATTCAGGATGTACTGAACTAACAACTTAAACTCATAACACCAAGTACATCAGTACACAGTACACAATGTATCTGCATGGGCACAGTTTTATGCAAATAGCATGGGAGGAATACTCACATTTCTAAAGTTTCTGAAATTTATTTTTTATTATTTTTGATGAAAACACCTGTAAAGGACAACTACTGTATATTTTTTACCTACTCCTCTCTGTTTGACATGAAAAAGACATGTACACTAGAACACAATAAGTGTGGCTTTGCAGTCACTTCCTCTAAAGTCTTACTTTAGTTGCACGCTTAAAAGCAAGACAGACCACAGTGAAAGAGTGATGCTAACTCCTTTAGTTCCTCATTTGACCTCTTTGCTAACTGCCATCAGCTATGTGACAGACCCATAAACTTTGTTATCAGTAGGCTATACCCTTCCTTAGCTACTACAGTCATGGCACGTCAAAAGTTCTGGTCACATGCACCACCAGAACTGTGTTGTAATGCTATTATGCTGTAGTTTGCATAATGTCAAGGTTATTGTCACTTAGGTCTTTGTTCATGAACTAAATTCAGTCTGTGAATCCATGGGTCAACCACTACAATTACAGACTATGGTTAGGAGAGTGCTATCTGAACTGCTTTTTTTATTTATTTTTTTACTTCCAGCAGTGTTGATGATCAAAAAATCATACTGATGAACATAGGGTAACCAGCATAAGCCACTTAATAAACTATAAAATGCTAATCTATTTGTTTTACACGGTTGGCCACCATTGTGAATGCTGATAATTAGGCTAAATCATCCAGAGATGTAGCTCAGTCTGTCATTTGCATAATGGTGTGGGTTGGGGGAAAACTGCACAATTTCTTGTGTATTCTTCAGTGTCTGTCTAGCCCCTTATCTTTACCTAGTAAAAATAGCTGCACCAACAGTGACAATGCATTAAGGGTGTCGCGGTGCACTTACTGTGTAACTCCCACACCCTCCACCACATTACCCTCACGACTAGACATAGCGCTACCTTTATCCCATAACAGATGTCTGCGGTTTGGACATGGTGGCAGGTATGCAAGCAACGTGAGTCACATTTCTGTCATAGCCAGTATAATCAAGTAAACCGAACGACTAAATCAAAAAGGTAAAAAGTAGAATAAAAAACATGCCAACGCGTCATGTGGATGCTAATCATGTCTATTACGACCAATTTCACGATTTCATTTCACCTTCATTCATCGGCCACTGCACAGCATGTAATTAATTTTAATTACGGTTTCTGTAAGTCCCCTCGGATATGTAGAACACAAACTGCGGTTTCGAAGACACGAAAGACGTGGCCTTTTACACATTAACATAACACAACATTTGCCTCCCCCCACCCACTCATCCCGAGGATGCTATAATTAATCAGGGAGCGGAAATATTGACGATTCTTCTCACAAATCGACATCCTACAGTGCACTATTAGAGATACTTTTGACGATGTGGGCAACATCCCCTTCCTGTTCTTGCCTCAAAGACGCAAGATAACCACAGAGAAAGCATTCATGGAACAAACACTTTTTTCACTTTACTTACTTCTGGAACATAAACAGCGGAGGACGTGAACCGCGCGTGGTTTAATCATTACTTTTCACCAGTGCTTGCTATGTAAGCAGTTTCTCTTACTGAATGGCACAACAAAAAGCTGAGCAGACGCGTCTATTTATTGATGCCACTGCCACATCAAAGGAGTTGTCAAAAACAACTGTTAACACTCTGAGCCACCAAACCGTATTACGTTTGAAATGTAGCTGCTTTCACACGTTCTATTACACAGCGAACAAACAATTGTGCAACTGGATGTTCACACATCTGTCGACTGTCAGTTTGGATGTCTGTGTGGCGCTACTGCACGGTGGCTTACCCTGGGCCACCCTGAATACATTTTGAGAAGAACGATCATAAGCTTTAGCAAATACTGCTCTCTGCTGGAAAGTTTTATGGCTGCGCTTTGGCTACATATAACTAAGTAACTAATGAAATACGTAACCAAATAAATAAAAATAAATTAAAAAGGGGACTACTTTTGCATTTCTAGCTTCCCCTTTTTTGTAGTGGTCTCTTTTTGCACTCAAATGGTATGTGATCTTACAAAAACTTAACGTAGGCTTTTCAGGGGAGTATACAGGAAATCACCTCGAAGTCTTCAATTCTAATAGTTTGAGGAAAACTACCACCAAGGAAACAACACAAATTAATTTGCCCAGGTAAAGCACATACATGTCTGAATACTGTCCCAATGGGAGTAGGGACCTTAGAAAGCCAGATGCATAAGAAACAAAGAAAGGACAGGGACCCACAGATTCCCTGTGTACAGGCCCTGTTCATGAGGGCATTTAGAACAATGGGCAACTAAATGCCTTTCAGACTGAGGTTAAATAGGGCTGAACAACATGAGAAAGACTGTATTTTGCATCACTGAAGTAAACCACAAAAATGAAAATTATGTGCAGTGAAAATTAGCACACAAGGTCCACTTTAACAAGCAGTTGTCAGTATCTATTGAAACCATTTTTGAGTAAATATACTTTATAAAGAACGTATTTAGTAGGTATTTGAGTTTGATTTATTATTTTAAAAAATACTCAGAAGATTTGCCCAGTTGTATGCCCAAAAGTATGTAGAATATTAGCCTATGGAGCTTGGTAGCATCTCCCATTAGTTTCAAAAGGGGAGAAGAATAAAATCACATCAATGGAGACACTTTACTGCACAGTTAAGTTAAACAATTCCATTATGCCTTTGTTCCATCTTAGGTTAGTTTGTGTGGAGAGAAAATTAGAATAGGCCACTTTCCAGTGCCTGAATTTCGTTTAACTTTTAATGGAACTGGTCTGGACGGATGCCATTTTCCCCTGGTTTGAGTGTGACGGGGGACGTTCAATCAGAGCACATCAAACACAGACCAAAAAACAGGGCAACAGTTTATTAAGACCACAGAACTAAGGAGGCTTACTCAGTATGTATTCATTAAATCAATTAGGTATGAAGGTCCCAACAAATGTGTCACTTACTTAGTGTAATTGAAGAATTGTAAATGACGTGAAACAAATAAACCAAGTAAGACGTCTCGGCTTCTTTGCATTGCCTTTAATGTTTTCTTCTCCCATTCTTACACTTGTAAATGCTTCTAAAACAGTTTATTGCGACCCAAGTTTGCCTGGAAATGAATAGCAAGTATGTTCAGTAGTTTGTTTCTCAAAATAGGTTCTTTGTAAAAGTAATATACCACCACGTAGACAATAAAGTTCAGTTAAAATCCAGTAGGAGGGAGCATTGAAGTTGTCCAGTAACAAGAGTTAGTTGACTGAACCAAAACATATGTATGGGAACTAAACTGAAATGCATGCAAACGTGCATTTCTATACATATTATACCATTATATCATACAACATATTATGAACATTGGATGTAACCCTATACGGCCTAGTGTTTACCCATTTACCATACACATCCTAAACATATGTTTAACATGTTGGATAGTATTGTGAATCTGGCTCTGTCTATGGAAAACATCCGAAATCTGCCATCAGATGAAGATACTCAAACGCTCAGCATTACATGGGCCCATGAAATCCATTATAACCAGGCAAACTAAATATTCTCCCTTTACATTATTTCAGAGAAGGGAAAAGACTCAGATTAAAAACAAAAAAAAATGTCTTAAAGAAAGGGCACTTGTATGGCACCCTCTGCAGGCCTTTGGTAAACTACTCAGTAAACAGAACTTGGGCTGACAACTAGGAACATAGAGCTTTGCTGCAAGAACATCTGACAGTGTCACAGTGAATCAGGTTAACACAGCACAGCCCTCTGACTGGCCCACTTGAGTTTCTGGTGTGATACGCATGTAGCCTGCGCCCACCCATACTGTCTGTGCTGCTACATTGAATTTCGCATTCAAGTCAGTTTGGCCTACCTGCTGATTTTCAGTTCTTTCTGGTCCTGAAAAATCCGAACCCAATGAAAAATGAACGCTACACATACGTCATGAGAATCAGTGGTATTATTGGTTGTAGCCTGTGGCAGAGGTATTTGATGATAGACTCACGTTGATCCCGCCTCTGAGAACTTCCTGTCTACAGTATAGGAGATTTGCCAGACCAAGCTCCATCTACTAGGCTAGATAGTGCGCACAGGCATTTTGTGTCAGGTGAGTGTGCTTCCAACTTCTTACCAGCAGATGGAGATCTGTTCCCCTGGCCAGGCCTTGTTCACTTCACACACCAAAAAATTCTGCACAGGCATCTCTGCATACTCAGGTCCAGTTTCTTCCCCATGCATCAGTTTGGATTATTATTCCACATTTTTCATTTTCATACTTAAATAGAAAATATGAGTATGTAGTAGATAAGATAACACAAAAAATAGTAGAAGCATGATTATGGATGTTTTAAGTAAGTAAGTGAAGTTTTAATCTTAAGTAATTACTGTAAATTCATTTTTCTGTTATTATACATATTCTCCTTGTAATGATTTATAGATATATAAATATATCATTCAAATAATTTACTCAGGAAATTGACTCAGAGAGTCAAGACATGCAGGTAAGGATTGGAATGAAGAACATTGTGTGTTATGTTGTAGACTACACTTCGCTCTTGAGGTTCTAGAACAGAATTTGGAGTGTGTAGTCTCCAGTATGGACAGCACAGGTCAGCACCAACAAACACAAAGGGCATGTGTCTGTGTGCTGTCTGCCCATATAAGGTTCTTCCTGCCTGTCCTACCCAAAAGAGGAGTCTGTAATTATCCACAAGGAGGCCCAGTCACAGAGCGTTGGCGGCGGCAAAAACCAATGCCACATGGAGCTTCCTGGCACTTCCTTTAGCATTTTTACCCGTGTCCTTAAACATATTGTAGGAAGTTTATGACCCACCTTTTAAGGTCACGCTACGAATGCTTGTGAATGGAGACCCTTAAACATACAGTAGGAAGTTTATGACCAACATTTTTAAGGTCACACTTTGCATACTTGTAAATGGAGACTCTGTTCTTCAGGTCATCTTTGTTGGGATTGCTGTCATAGCAGCCAAATCATGCAGTCTTTACAACAGACCTTACTGATACATGCACGAGCCCTACAGTGATAAAATAAAGAGAAGGACAAGGTCTGAATTCCTAAGAAGGATTTTGTGTTCAAAACAAGCCAGTTATTCTGTGGTGTAGCAATGATATACACTCAAGTCTTTATGTATTAGTTGAGCTTAAAGGTGTTTGTTACAATTCAGACATTTGAGTAGTCTGAATTGCATGACCCATTTTTTTCCAACAAAGGCCTGCCTGAAAACAGTAAGTTCTTTTTGGCTAAGTTACATAAAACATGCCAAACTCGTGCAGAAATCTGGCACGGTAAAAAATAATAATTAGACATTCCCACCTAAGTAGTCATCCACCTAAATGTCCATTTTCCGTCCACCCATATTTATTTTTCTATTCGACGGTGTCCGTATTCTATTGACTATGGGAGATGCCAGATTGCCCAATCAGAGCAGATTCAAAAATAGGTGCGTTCTTAGGTTTACTGGCTTGTTTCAAAGTAAACAGTGATTTTTCACTGCCCATTTGTTTTCAGGGAAATCTTATTTCAGAGGGGCAGGAGTTCCCCGGCTTCCTGTGCATGTTTATGCATCTGATGTTTGGCATCCTACTGCATCATCATCAGACCGAAGAACCAAAACAGGGTTCTGTGTACGCCAAAACGCAGACACCCAAAGGTCTTGCAACATAAAGTTCTAAGAATCTCTAGAAGTTTCCCCACAAGCACAAACTGAGGAACCCATATTTCTAGGAGAAAGGTAGAAGACACCTGTCTATTTTAAATACACCTCTTTCTGACACCAAATAGTTTGTTGGGTAAGACAGATTCATCTTTCCACCTGCTTATTTTTTCAAATGTTCTTAGATACAACATATAGAAGACACCTGTCTATTTTAAATACAATATTTTAAATCTTTCTGACACCAAATAGTTTGTTGGGTAAGGTAGTGTCATGTCTCTATCCCCTCATGTTTTCAAATGCTCTTTTGATGCACTTTTTACATCTTGTGCGCTTTTATAATTGGCATATTTTCACATCTTGGAGAGTAGTGTAAAGGGCTTTGGCACTGTCTTTACACAGATCCCAAACTTTTGTTTACAAAACCACACATGCTCTGACAACTCCCCAAACATCTCTGTCGACTTTCACAAGTGACCATCAGCTCTCACACCGGAAGCGCAGCAGACAGTGTTGGGAAACAGTTTGCATAAATAAAACACTGAAAAGGCCTGGCGTGTGTACTAAGAACAGATCGATTTTCACATGTAGGCGTTGGCTTAATTGACCGAGACTAGTGATTACATGTTGGCCACTCGCTCTCTCGCTCTCTCTTTCTCTGTCTCTCTCTTTCTCTCAACCCTGATGTGGTCGACACCCCTCATAGCATACACAGACTTTCTCTGTTAGTTTATTTCTCTCACAGAGCGCATTACAGGCCAAGGCTGTCGGGCCGTCGGGCGTTTACAACAGGGAGCTGCTATGTGGCATACTGTATAACCCTGAGGCCTGAAGCTGTAACATAGTAAATATACACTTCAGACGAAACCTCAAATATTCGTTTGAAGAGTTGTAATCTCCTTTATGCATAATCTCTGTTTCACTGCAGGCATTTACGCAGACAAAAACTCAGACACACACTCCCATGTAGAAAGACACGCAACTATTTTCCCTCTGCCCAAACACATAAACCCCTGTATGAAGAGGCCAACACTGAGTTGAACACATGGACATTGGGACACACACACACTATATCAGGCAAATTTGGGGAAAACAGAACTCTTCTCTCACTATTTTGCTTACACGTATACACAAATAAACACAACAACCAGTGTGTGGGTTTGCACACAGACACACAGACATAGACACACACAGACAAACACACACACACATACTGTATACACTTTCTGTGTAACCCCTCTCTCACACATACACATAATCACATACAGTATACACAAGACTGAACATGCCTCATACACACATTCATATAAAGATGCAGACAAGTGCACACAAATGCACACAAATGCACACACACACACACACACACACACACACACACACACACACACACACACACACACACACACACACACAGTTTTTTCCCCTCAGCCATAAAAATGCCTGGAGCCTAAGGCCGAGAGGAGCTGGTGGTGTTGTCTGTGCAGAGTGGGCTTCCAGCAGCATGATGTGGTTACGTTTTACTGGAGCCCGCGACAGACTTCCCCTGCCCTGCCACCCGCCACCCACACACACAGCCCTGGCTGCATGGCCTAACTGCTGCCCACGGCCTCAACCGCAAACTATTTTTGACGACAGACAGCCTAATAACACACACACACATATAGAGTGAGAAAGAGAGAGAGGAGAGAGAGAGTGAGAGAGAGGAGAGACATACACACTTGGAAATGGGTGCATGTCAACACAAAAGAGCACATGTGCTTTGTGTGTAAATACTCAATCTGCACCCCCACACACACATGCGTGTGCGCACGTGCACACACACACACACACACACAGACAAACAAACAAGTACTTGAAACATGACACTGTACAAACACATATGTGAAAATGACACTCAGAGATATATGTTCATAGATATACACACACAGCAACATATTTCCAACTGTGGACATATACATTACATCATGCCCCCTTATGTACACAGACCCATAGAGAGAGAGAGGTGGGAGGGTGGGGTAATTTGTATTGAGTATCACAAACAACAGTAAAAACACCATTAAAGTGGGACACGAGGGTGTGGGGCGTGTCTGATTTTCTTAGAAGCACCAGAGGTCACACTGCTCTTAGCTTTTTTGTTTTTGTAGCTGATCATGCGTCTGGCAGCATTTAGCAGCCTAATACGGGAAAAGGCCAGCCCTCGCACTCTCACCTAGGCCTGATCATAGGCTTCCTGGCCACACGGGTAATTTGATGGCATTTGGTTGGCCCACACACAAAGCCTTGCAGCACAGCACAGCACACGTTGCTTTCAGATGTGAGAGTGATGTTTCCTCAAATGCTGCTCTTTCCACCCACTGTTATTGTGGTGATGTAAGGGCATACGACTCAAAATGCAAAACATCCACATCTTATGGAGGATATATAGGCTTGACAGGCAACAAGGCATGGGTTAACCGATGCTCATTGCAAACCACTTAGTGTCTATTGTCTTGCTTAGGTTGGTGGGGCAGGAATGCTATCACATGCAGACTTAGGACTTGGTCCAAGTCCAACAATTTATTGAATCATGGAGGGGGGGTGTAATTGGAACCTGCTAAGATGATTACGCAATTTTTAAAACCCTCAGCCAAGGTATTCTGACCTGTAACAGGAGGCAGTTTAGTCTGGATGTTTAGTCTGGCCTTCAGGTACAACATTGAGTTGGCCAGACCTCAGTACCAGCAGCAGTTGTTACAGTATTTAATGTAGGGCACCTGTTACACCTCACCTTTAGGGCACTCAGAGTCGCCAACATGGCCACCTTTTAGGGCTTGTTTTTTCAATGCCCGTGGTTCCTGTTTCTTGCATGTTTTTGCCAAGTGGAAGGATTTCTGTTCTACCCTTTGTCACGTCATGCGACAAGCACGTCAACCCATGCATGGATATACCAGACATGAGGTTCACTCTGGGACATAGATAGCTCGTGTTTGCGCCCATAGCAGACATGCGGTGTGGGGGAGAGCGCTAGAGAACTTGTTGACATCTTGTCCTGGATGCCTGAATAAAAAAAGACGATGGCTCCACAACTGTCAGTTTTATAAATCGCATTGTCTGTTTTCCATCAGACTGCACCCCAATAACAGAAAATATTATCGTAAAAAAGATGGAAAAATGTCTTTGAAAACTAAATTCTGAAGCGCCTACAAACAATGTCGCTACATGTGTACCGTGTGATGTGTTGTGTGAAGTGTTGCACAGACTGATGCTCCTCGTGTGCAGCCGGAGGGGGGCACAGGAAACGCTTGTGGTTTCCCTTTAAAAAATGTTTTAATGTGCAACATGGAAAAGCCTAAGTGACCTCAGTGGTCAGACATCACATGGGTGACCTTTAAGGAGGCATGGCACACAAACTCACTGCTTCAGTGGCATCAGCAGTCGAGACATAGTTCTTTTGAAGTCGTCTTTAACACGCTTCCGACAAAACATTGTGCTATTTTAGGCATTAACAGGAAACTGATGACAGAAGAAGGCACCAGTTGCAATGACAAAAACACTGTTACATCAACCAAGAAACTTATATTAGCTTAACTTATATTAGAGGGTTGTTTTGCATTTTTTCTTTGCAACTGTAGCAGATATCACAATGGCAACAGTGACCACACTATTAAGATAATAGATCATAAATAATATGTCAGGTTAATTTATCATCTGAAATGTAGTTCATCAAGTTTGAATTAACAATACCATCTGTAATATATGGCCAGAGATGAGTCTGCATCAAGACCTTTTCCATCATGGAGAAAGAAATGACAGCAGGCTGTAAAACAACCGAGGGAGTCTCACTGTAGTAACACAGAGAGGTTTAGGAGAAGACGTTTAGAAAGCGTGAAGTGTAAAACTGATAAAACGATGAGACCTTTAAACAAGCTTGATTTATAGACCTTTTTGATCACATAGGGAGGCGTATCCCCGCCAGAAGAAAGAATATCTTGATGATGACTGGAGCTATTTGGTGCATAGGACAGGCAAATTACCAGGTTGTGTCTTGAGATATAGTGTGCCTTAAGGCTCTTTCATGTCTGCCTCTTACCCTTCCTGAGCTCTTTTCCATGATACAGAAAAATAAAGTAAAGGCAGATGCATTATCCTCTACTCTACTACTCTACTCTACTGCTGTACTCTACTACTCTACTACTCTATTCTACTACACTACTTCACTACTCTACCTTACTAGTCTACTACTCTACTCTACTCCTCTTTACTACTTTATCCTACTCTACTCTATTACTGTACTCTACTACTCTATTGTACTACTCTACTCCACTACTCTACTTTACTACTCTACTACTACTGTATTCTACTCTACTCGTCTACTACTCTAGTCTACTCTACTACTTTATTCTCCTCTACTACTTTATTCTTCTACTCTGTTCTTCTCTTGTGTTCTCCACTGTACTCTACTTCACTCCTTTACTCTTCTACTTACTCCTCTACTCTTTCCTTCTCTACTCTGTCCTACTCTACTACTCTACTTTACTCTTCTCCACTCAACTCTTCTCCTCTACCCTACTCCACTCTACTTCTCTAATCCACTACTCTCCTCTACTCTACTCTTCTCCACTCTACTCTATTTCACTCCATTATACTCTTCTCTACTCTAATACTATACTCTATGACTCTACAGTCCTTTTCACTGTGACACCCTGGGGTACCCAGCAAAGGTGAGATCGCAGTGTTTATTGGGTCACCATCTTTTATTGCTGCCTTCTTGTGATCTGCTATATCTAAGCCTCTGTGATTTCCTTTCTAAGAACTCACTCTGCAATTGCCATTCTTCATCTGAAATGGCCACTAATGTGCCCCTTAGAGTGATGGCAGAGGTTTGGCCCCCTGGGGTTGGGAAGTAAGACACACAGATAATTTGTCAACATTACCTTGACAGTGATAAGATGGTGTACTCATTCTAGATGCTTGCGGATAAGGCACAGCATACTATCTTTGGTAGTGGCTTCTCATTTCTTCCACTGGCATGATATCATGTGTAGCCCTCGACCAGTAATGGGGAATTCTTTACTGGTTTTCCTGCTGTGGCCCTATCTGGTGGCCACCACATTATTCCGGGTTTCCATCCATCATTCCGGTTCCCTTTTTAACAGCTCCCTAATTGAGATTTGTATGCTTTTTGCAGCCCTGATATGAACCACATCCATTATAATAATTTTTGTTCACTCTTTTTACAAGGGGAGACCGATGTGAAATTTGTATATTTGCAGAGCATATTGTGGTAAGCTTTATTTTATGAACATGAATTTTAATTGGCATGTTAAAATGACAACATGGATTTTTCCTCTTTATATTTTTATTCACAAATGCATAAGCATGCTGTGGTAAACGAACGCACCATTCCAATCTAGTGCAAGTTCACACAGTACAAATAGGCAGAGAGACATTAAACCCAGTCGGCATGTTTCTCAGACATCATTCCTGGCACACACCTACTCACACTTTTGCTTGTTATTCTCAGAATTAGTGGACTGCCGATAATACCACAAGGATGGAAATTCCCTCTGGTGGAGACCAAAGCCATGAGCTTGCCTGCCTGCTGGGTCTCACATCAGTAGGTGGCAGGTTATTAAGGGACACCACACAGTCCATGATCAAAAATCTCAGAAATATGAAACAGTACGATTTTGGGGCCCGTTATTAATAATAATAATAATGTTAGAGGTGTCCTTCAAGGGGCCCCTGCCTATGCTGGGCCCTTAGAATCATGCTAGCCACCGACTCACCCCCCACCCCCCCCCTTTGTCCCACATTTGCCCTTCAATTTTAATGGGCAATACAGTGTCACATTCAGCAACTTTAATGAGAAAACAAGACTGTGTGTCACGTTCAGGAAATTTAATGGCAATCCAGGACTGCGTGTTCAGGAAGTTTAATGAAAAGACTGTGTGTCACTTTCTCACTTTCAGTAAGCTTGTTTACTGGAGCAAGCAGTTTTTGTTTTACTAGGAGGCTCACTCATTTTCATTTACATGGGGATCATCAGTCTATGTCTTTTTTAGATAGGTAAACCACAACAGGAGTGAGTGGTGTTGCACACAAGTGTTGCTCCACACAAACGCCATAAACAAAGATTTATACACCAGAGCGGAGGCTTGCCTTGTCTTGTCTTGTTCACCGTCTCTGTCTCACCTTTTCTCTGCCTCCTCCTTGTTGAGTTAGTGTGTCTGTTGGTCTGACTGTCTCTCTGTTGCTCTCTCTCTGTGTCTGACAGCCTTGCCTGACTCTGTCTGACTGTTCAGACAGTCTCGTCTCATGGGGTAAATAGCTTTGGTTTTGGGAGGCTTGTTTGTAATCATAACAGATTTTACAGTTTATTGTCTGGATGGAAAGGAGTAAACGGAGTGGCACACACAAACATACAGCAGCTCTGATGTCTAGACGTCATTAAGTAAACATCACATGCTCATTGTTTAATGCTCAAGTGTGCAGAAAGCAAAGCCGAAAACCAATTTTTTAATGTTATAATCAGCAGCAGGCTATTGTGTATAGCTTCGGGTTATGTCCCACAAACCAGAAAGGGTTTGTAAGGGCATAAATCTAAAAATGTGTCACAGGAGTAGCCTTGTAAAATACTACTCTCTCTCTATGCAATGACATCTGTTATTATTTTATGTCTTGCTTGTCCAGCATATTTCCTTATTACACATGGCATTAGACATTCTAAAGTAGTGTTGTTTTAAATAATGGTTGTCCACATAGTCTAAATTGGTCATATATTACTGTACATGGTCCTTTGTGTGAAGTCAATAAGTTGTTGGCATCTTACATGGTGTGGCTTTGGCGATGTAGCCAAATCAACAATATTCAAATTGCACACCTTCAGATTGAACTGAGTGCAAGTGTTGTACTTACGATGTTTCGGCATACTTTTCTCGTACGAAGGTCAGAACATTAACCTCTATCTGTACATGCCAAGCCGAAAAAAAAAAAAAAAAAAGAAAACGAAAACAGCATTACATAAGAAGCCAAATGTATTTGTCCCACTCTCAAACCCAGTATTTTTGTAGAGCCACTATAAACTCTCAGAGTCTCTTCCCTATTTAAAAATGGTCAAAGTTAGTTTATGGGCACATTTAAGAGAGTGCTTGTTAAAATAATATTGAAATACCCTTAGATATCACACCCATTTACGCTGTGCCCAGAAGAGAGAGTTTCCCTCTTTAGGATGGAAAACAAGAAAATCGGATGGGATATTCAAGAGTCTGATTTTGCACTTCTGTATAGCTTGGTTATAAACCTACACATCCATATACCATGTGCGTAGAAGGATGAGTCCTTTGTTTGTTCATGAGGAATGTTAATATTCACTTCTGGTGCTGATGACTCAAATGACTTCAGTCCTGTCCACTCCTGTCCATTGCAGTCAGATGACTTGATTTTGCTTGAAGTGTCTTTACTTCTCACACTTGTTATTCTAATGTTATTTTCCTCGTGGCGGCACAGTTAACGAGTTTGTTTTTAATGATAGTTGTTGACTTAATTTTGGCACTCGATCTTACCCACATATATTGGCACAACACTTGAAGACTGGCCAGATTAGAGTCTACCCCTAATTTAAGCACAATAGCCAATGGCTCCCCGTCGAGATGGTTTTTGGTAACACTTTGTAAATGCAATCACTTAAAATAAAATCATCTGTAAGAGCAAGACCAGTTTCTCAGCATTTTAAGATAATAGGCCTCTTATTTAGTCTGGACTGCAGTGAGTTGAGGTCATGGTGTCATATATGAAACACCCTGTCAGGCTCTGTAATGCAAATGAGGTTCAGTACCAGACATTTTCACATGTACACCTAAGCAGTATCAGGAGGTAGTCAGCTAGTAACCACAGGGTCACTGGCAGGAACATTGTTAGAATTTTTTGGCCCCCTGAAAGAAAATAATTTTGGGTCCTGCCCCATTCATATTATAGTCCTCTGTGGGCTGTGGGTGTGAAGCTTTGGGACCCCTGAATTGTCCTGCTCACCCCCCCCCCCCCCCCCCCCCCCCCCCCGCCCCCCCTTTGCACCACACCTGACCTGGTCGCTGGTTTGAATCCAGCTCTGTCTGACTATGTTAAAGAATCCTTTAGCAAAACATTAAACTTCATACTGCTCCCGGTGTGCTGGTCGTTGCCTTGCATGGCAGCGTTTTTGAATGACTGCATGATGTAGGGAAGACTGGCTGTATATCACCCAACCTTTTCAGTAGCACTCTGAGGACGTGACACGGATCTCGAGTGCCCTGACGGAGGGGTTAAGCAGCCATCTCGTAAGCACACCACTAATCACATGCTTGGTAATACTGGGCCAGGGATCGCTGGGATGTACTGTGCTGTGGTGCTGCTCTGCTGGAGGTGTCGTTTACAGAGGTGGGATAATTCTGTTGTATTTTAAATTACGGTGATGAGTCTGCAGATTTACAAAACAGGCCGTCGTAAAAAAGCCTGAATAAACAAACGTCGCTTTAAACACACTGTTTGTTTCTAGGTTTGAGAAGTTGCTGTGTGTGTGCGTGAAATAAGGCATGAAGGATGTCCTTGTGTAGTCTGCAGTTCAGTTTAATGTCTGTGCTAAACCTTTCTTCAATTTGTTTTTAAATAGCCATCAAGAATTCTTATCTCTTTTTAAAAAAGGCAACAAATGATTTTTATCTTTCTTTCATATAGGTTTCATGGTGCAATTGTTCAAGTCTGACTGGTGGGTCAATCTCATGGCCAACTCCACATATTTATGGAAGGAGAATATGGCTGGTTAACCTCCATATCTTTACAACATTGAGGCTACAATCATTTGGCTGACATTCAATGTTGATTACATTATTCTGTGTGTGTGTGTGTGTGTGTGTGTGTGTGTGTGTGTGTGTGTGTGTTTGTGTGTGTGTGTGTGCGTGTATGTGTGTGTGTGTGCGTGTGTGTGTGTTCTGCATTGTGGTCTGTTGACAAGGCGGATATGTGCCCTTGGTTATATTTTGCTGGTCAGATTACAGTAAAGAGGGTGAGTGTGCATGAGTAAGCAGTAAGGCAAATATGCTAGTTCATGACCAGATGTATCTGATTGTGAGATTTCAGACATCTATACTATAAACATTTCCTCTGGGAACTTTTTGAGGTTCTTCAGTGTTCCCCTCTGGGAAAATCTCTATGTTGCCTGAGGGACTTTAAATAAAAGGTTCTGATATTATAAGTATCATGGTCCAAAGGTGAAAATCGCAGCTTCATTAGGTAAAAACTCATATGCCACATGCCACATGCCACATGCCACATATTTGATCCCACCTGTTTCTGAACAAGCTAATCCTAATGAGCGGACAAATCATCAGATAGATAAATCGGCTAATAAGTGAAATCACCTGTGAAAAGTACAAGGATACAAGGATACAAGGATGGTTTATTGTCACATGCATGTACAAGTACCCAGACTGGAGACTAAATACACTGCAGGGTTTCTCACTCTCTGAAGCTGGGACACCCACCTCTGTCGAAGATGTTGTACACTTTGAACTCCATGAACTCCCTCCTTTGTGCATTGTTAATGATGATCCAACATGAAGGTCTCTGGATCCTTTTTTTAAAGACTGAATCGTGCATGCCCACAATTAGTGTGGAATTAGTAGATCTGTCCCCTCCCTTATGCGTAATAATGTTCTGGCATGTGTGTATGTGTGTCTGACTCTCTTCCTCTGTCTGCCTGTGGTGATTAATTGTAAAAGATGCTGTTTTTGTGCATACACTGGAAGATCATTTGTGCGTTCTCTCACTGGTGTCATATAATAATTACATGCATTATATTAATATTTATTTGCATCACCTACTATCATTTATAAAGTAACTTTCAACTAACTAACATTCATATTTATAATTCTTAGTCATTTTTTTTTCAAAGACTAAAACATCACATTATAAACCAAAATACATTTACAGCAAGCACCAATTAATTGTCAGAACTAGTAACTGTGTATAACTTAACAGCTCCCATTTATTATGTGCCAGTAGATCCTGGCCTGACCCAGAGTGGTGACTCAGTGAAAATGAGACCTGAGCGACAGGAACTGAGGAGCAGTCTGAGGGACCGGAAGGCTGTGGCCCTATGTCATGGTGGAAACTGTGGAGGTGGGAGCCAAGAATACATGCAGACATGACCCCCCCCCCCCACACACACACACACACACACACACCACCACCACCCCTCCTCCAACCATTATAACCATTATAACCAAGAATACATACAGACCAGAACACTCACCCCCCCCATCCCCCCCCCCACCCTTTACCCCTCTTCTAAATAAATGCAGACATGAACACTCACTCTTCCCCCAACTCCCTCTTCAAACCATTACAATCCCTTTCCCCTTGCCACACTGTACAGTACAACACACAAAGCCAGAGAAAACAGAACTCCTAGACGTTTTGTAATGCAATGTCTGAGATAATAAATGACATAAATGCAAAAGGAGGAAGAAGTTCTAGAAGTTGAAGCTGCGTTGACGACTACTACTGCTACTACAAAGACTGGCAGATTGAATTTGACGAATGGATACCTGCATAAAACCACAAGTCATCCAAGCCTTTAATTTACTTTCTTATTACGCACTCAAAACACTGATTTTGAGAAAACTGTCCTGCATGGACAATCTGCTTTTAGATGCTGATGCCCAGGGCTGCATATGTAACAGTAATTTTAACATTTTTGAGCACACTTATTATTACACTTATTATTAAGACAATATTAACAGTGTGCTTGATAATTAATAGTGTACTGAAAGGAACAGCTCTCAGTGCTGAGTCAAGAATCATCCTGACTGGGGACCTAACCCTGGAGGCACCCATGGCCCTGTTGATCAGTGACTGATTGCTTATGGTAAGCTGCAGGTATACTGAAGCCTTACAACAGAGCTGAGGTGGGACATTTTTTTAAAGCATTCCACAATGTTTTTTTTTATTCACTGCCACTTTCTTGTATTCCCTGAGGTTGCCCATGGAGATATTGATGTCTGTTGATCAGTGACTTACTCATGATAGTAAGCTGAAACATATTGCATATTGAAGCCTGACAACTGGAGCTGAGCTGGAACATTTTTTTAAAGCATTCCACAATATTTGTTTTTATTCACTGCCACTTATTTTTATTCCCTGTTGTTAATACTCATTTCAGAATTTTATATGCACCGGCCTCATTCATATCCATGCTCATCAAACATGTTGTTTTTCCGATTGTGGTTTGACATAACAAATAATATTGGGGAAATACAAGGCTTCCCCTCCCCTTGAACTTAACAGTGTGCCGGTCAGTCAGTTTTAAGAGGTGTCGAATAGATTAGTTTTATGATTTTTATTGGGTCACTATTTGTATTTGAACAATAAAATATGTTCTTTCCCCCTGTTAAAGCAGAAACATGCACCAGTCATAAAAATACAACAAAAATATTTTTCAACTTTAAAGGCAATATCCTTACATTGCTTCACTTACAACCACATTCAAAACATTCTCAAGGCACTGATTTAAAAACAACCTCAATGCATGTATTCTGGATTATATATGTAAAATAATAATTTAAAAACATTTTACAGGGAGATATGACACATGACACCAGCACTGTAGTCTTGTTTATGGAGGTGGGTACAC
Organism: Setipinna tenuifilis; assembly: GCA_030347295.1. NCBI lineage: Eukaryota > Metazoa > Chordata > Actinopteri > Clupeiformes > Engraulidae > Setipinna > Setipinna tenuifilis. Next base: position 21,672,668 of record CM059275.1, read on the forward strand.
TGTGGTCAATCATCCTTCCCTTTGCTCCCTACACACACAACCACCAGTGCACATACAAAACCTGTTTATAGGTACCTTTGCATAAACACAAATGATAATATGCAAGACATGAGCAGTGTGCCTGTTTGCTCAGAGTCATCCCAAGTGAATCATAGTCAGAGACATGGACGCCATCTCCTATCAGGCCTTATCCTCAGGCGCCTACAAATCAAAAAGCAAAGCCATGGCAAGAATCCAGCCTTGATCCTGCACAGTTTCGGTGGTTGGTGAGACAGAATAGAGACGGTTTTAAGCAGTGATGATATCAAAAAGAATGCATTTCAATGTGTGTCTGTTTGTTAGTCCTGTCATTTGTGTGAAGACGGCTTTGAGCAGTAATGATATTAAATGGACTGCATTTCAATGTGTGTCTATTTGTTAGTTTTTTTTTTTCTTTTTTTTTTACTTACTGGGTAACACTTTCTTTGAAGTTTGTATACATAAGACTTGAAAAACACATTCATGAAGGGTTATAAAGCCTTCACAAATTATGAATAATTATAGCTCAAATTAGTTCATAAAAAGTTATACATGCTCATGACTGCACTTGTAAGGCAGGTAAGCTTTATAACCAAGAATGCACTGTTTCACTTGAGGTTGGAAAAGGGCTTATGAGATAGCATCATACATAGCATAAATATCAACCACCGATTTCTTAATTCAGTAAGACCGGATGCATGATTGAGAATGACAGCCATTTCCCAACCATGAGTGTCTGCATGTCTTACTGGAATGTTTACCTGTCTGATGTCTTAATTACCTGAAAGTTGTCATCAGAGTAGCTCTGTCTGGTTAATGTATGAATCACCTGTCATTTCGACATATGTATTACTGTTGGTGTGTATGATACATGTACTTAGTGGTTAAGATAGGATACGATAGGACAACTACCTTTTCACGGGTTTTCCCTCTTTGATCCCTATCTGAACCCTTCCCTTCTGCTCTCTCCATTCCTCTCTTTCGTTTTCTCTGTCTCTCTCTTCCCCTCTCTCTTTCTTTCTTTCTTTCTTTCTTTCTTTCTCATTTATTCTTTCTCTTCTTCTCTTTTTTCTCTATTTTCTCCATTCTGTCTCGGCTGTCTCAAAACAAAAGAAAAACACAAAATAAGACATACTCCAGACTCCAGACATTATTTAGTTAGTTGTGCTGCACACTTGTTATTTAGGAATTCTTCCTCGTGTTCTCAAAACAAAATGTAAAATGGTAATGCCCTTCCTACAGACTAGCTCCTTAGTGCCTGTGCTGTATAAGTTTGGCATACTCTTCAAAGTAAGATACTATTCTTTTAGGCTTCACAGAGCTTTAACAGCTTGTTGCAGCTTGTCTTTAGCATGTGCTTAATGTACATTAAACATGTGTCCCCCATGTCAATTCTGGACCCATTCACATGGCTGACACCTTCAACATATGAAACACACAATATGCAAATCACGGAGGCCACAAAACTGACTGGCTATTTGTGGAAAAATGACCGTATTCTCCTGGCAACAAGTGCACTAGACCATTGCAGATGCATGCTATATATGGATCCTGCAATGCAAGAGCTGTTCACGGGGATTGTATAATAGTTAGAGCTCCACCACACTTTATGACTGTTGGGTCTTAAACAACTCATTCACCCATCATAAATTGCACCAATAAAGGCCACATCAGATCATTCCTGTCATGTTTCGGCGTTTGTATACATCCACTAATCTCATGGCTGTGATCCACAAATTCCAAGACAAAAATATGGAGTTTAGCGAAAATAGAGATATGAATAGCAAGTTCACATACTGTATAATATGGAATTTATGGGTTATTTCCAAACAAAGATGGACCACAACGATGGCCTAGTCTCAACTTGACCACAATGGCGCTGTATTGTACATGGGTTAAGAGTCTCCGGGGAATGACATCAGCATCGTAAACGAATGCTGTGGATCTGTCTCAATTGGTGCCATATGTATTTTTCAAGAACTTATACACAGCCAAACCACAGCACTAAACTGAACCGGCCTCGATTAAGATGTTTAACACACTCTGCAGAGCGTATGGAAAACCATCCTGTGTCACATAGTATTTCAGACTGCCAGACAAGCAGTTTGACAATGACAAATATCAAGCAACGTGTGTATTTGCGTTTATACATACTGTATTTATAACTTACCTCAATGTCAAACATCCTGAAAATGCTATCAAGTGTAAGCTAATATTAATAAAAAGTCACTGATGGACTCATTTTCATTTGAAAAAATAGGAATTTTGGGTCCAATGAAAGAATACAATTTTGCCCCCCACCTACCCCCTCCCATTAAATGGCCCCATCAATGTCAGGTCCTTAGAGTTGTGGTAACCCTTTAACACCACGTTACACCACATTTCTAAACGGTAGGAAAAAATATCATATATACCCTACAAGCATTTCTAAACTGCACAGAGTGCAACAGCATCATGGTAGACACTTTTATCCGCCCAATATTTAAGTTAAGGAAAAAGTGGCAAGTGTCTTCCGGCATTTTGTGCAGCTTTCCAGATGTTTTGCTCTGATGAGTAGGCCTATTATTTTACAACATCTAAAACCAGTTTTTACATATTGTAATGATATCCTGGCCTTTGTTATGGAAATGTAATTCAATTCCATTCACTGTTTTTTTCTCGACAGTAGATCTATTTTCAGACTAACTATAGGCCTATCTTTTATGTGATTAAGACCAAATAAAGAGGTGGATGAATTTAAAGTGACACTTTGATCCACAGACAGTGCAGACTTTGGTGGAGTTTATGATTATTTCAGAGTGGTGTGGGGAAAATCTCAGTCATCTCGTGGCAGTCGCGGTGGTGGTGTCCCTTTGTGTCAATCTTGCCCGCCAACCACAAATTACTTAGCACGGCGCAAGAAGACAGCGGAAAGCAAGATGCTCGTTTGGATGCTGTCAACAATGGCGAGACCATTGAAGAAACATATCTAAGTCGTGCTAGCACTCGAGTTGGTATAAAAAAAAAACACTGTGGGGTATAAAAAAAACACTGTGGGGTATAAAAAAGCCATAAAGCTTTTAATACCCTTAGACCTTTTACTTGTGTCTAATGTGACAAGTCCTGACACATCCAACCCCAACTTTCAGACAGATGTCTGGAATTAAGGCTGTCTTAATCACATTGGAAAACACAGGTTCTCGACTCCCCAGTGGAGGTACAGTAGACGCGCAGACGAAGGTGTAGCAATGTTGTAGGAGTGAAAAGGGAAAGGACAGCCACCTGTCAAATGAGTTCTGTAGATCCAGACTGGCTAATTGCAAGCCCGAGGTAGAGTCTGTGACAAAGAAGCAAATCAGCGTGCGCGCTTGACTGTAACTACCACTTAAGGCGGATTGTTTTCTGTAGTGTGTGCCCAACTTCACAGCAAAATAATCACGTCGTAGAATTCAGGGAATGCAGAGTTGTCTGGATGTGTTAGGGAATGGGACCATAAAGCTGACAGACTTTACACCCACCAAGGGTCGTGATGGCCTAGCCGTTCCCTGGACTGGAACAATTCTATAAGCGTAAGGCACTATTCTCTAAAAGTAGATTAAAACCTAACCAGCTGAAAAAGGGCTGAGCATTTATGTAGTGTCCTTGTGTATGTGATTGCACTCCATCTGCCTTAGTTGCCTGCAAATGTGCTTTCACTCCCCAGAGATCAATGTTAATTGGCAAATACCCAGCAACCCTTCTTCAAAATGCACAGTGTGCAGTATTACTGTATCCTAATTATTTTAGAGCAAACCCAAATAGCACTTAGCATAGCATTTTCTGTTATAGCTATTATATTTGACACGCCAGCCAGACATCCAATAACCAATGATCTCTAAATAGAATATGTACTGTTATGGTTTAGTTCACATGATCAGACAGGATATTTCTTTTGTTTAGCTTTGTTGAAGAACTGGTGTCTCACTTAAGAGTTCTTCAAAAAAGCTAAACAAAAGAAATGCTCTGTCTGATCATATGTAATTGCTTTGTTTACTGTATGTCCTGTCACAGTCAGAGGAGGTTTGTCCCAGACATGTCTTTGGACAGTGAGGAGGTCGTGACCTAGGATCCGGATGGTGTACCACAGCTCTGTTGTGTTCAGGGCTTCCACTGGGGCCACTGGGAAGCAGGGAGAAGGGTGGGGTGGAGTGGGAGGTTGGGTGTCGTTACCCCTCTCACTCATTGCACTCAGTAGGGACCTCTAGTGTTAACAAGGCAGCATCTTCTGAAGCACGAAGCTCTGCAACAGTTTGCAGTTTGCAACAGCCTTGTGTACACTTTAGAACAAGGTAAATCAAAGTAGTTCAAACAAACTTAAGAACGTGTGACGGACAAGCCCACAGACTGACATGTTTGCCAAAAACAATAAAAACAAATTTATTTCAGTTTTATTTTTCTGTATGAACTGTTGCAGGACATTTAAATGTAAATGTACTCCAACACATATATCCCACTTCCCACTTGATCCCACATCAAAAACTTTATGATGTATGAATCAACAAAGTGACAGTCCTAAAATTAAATCAGTGCATCTGTTTCTTAAGTTACTCAATGATCAAGCAAGTGTCTAAAGGAAAGTGTAAGTACAATTACTCTAGCACAAGTATGTGTGGGTAATTTAACACATTTAACATATTTACAGTACAAATACAACTTGCCATTGCTTTGCAGCCCTTATCAACAAATTCAGATTTAGGGATTCCATCTTGGTTTGCTAGACTGTCCTTGGAATGTTTCAGTGAGTTTTACATATTTGGACCATGGATCCATGCTAGAAAGATATGATATCAAAAGATATAGCCTTAGGGCCTGCACAGAAATGCTCAAAATCATGAACTTGGTTGTGTCATGAACTTGGCCCACCTTCCTTGTGTTTTCTGACTTTGGTAAGGATTATTCACTAGAATAATACAAGATATGTGAGTTTTTGTTGTGCCCGACATGTCATGCCCATTGCTGTATGTTTGCATAGGCTGGCCGCAGAAACCACAGGAAGAGTGGGAGATTGGAGGTGGGACAGCCGTGGTAAACCTCATGACATCACGGACAGCGCTGCCATTGGCTGATGCCTCAGGCTGCTGGGCTTATAAGGCAACTGGCAGCATCCTCCAAAGGCAGCATCCCAATCCACAGTCACTCCACTGGCAACTCAGGAGCATACTCAGCCAGCAGCAGTCTCCAATCCAACCTGATCTGAATCTTTTAACTCCCTCGAGAGACAACCACAGGTAAAACGGCTTTCTATATATTTTGTCTGTTTATATACATATTTGTCAATTCTGTACAGTACTTGCAATGTGCAATGGTAAAGGTAAACCCTTAAATTGCCAGCCATTACACTGTATTGCATGCAAAGGGCTACAAAAACTTTGAAAGAGCAACCCCTGTTTCTCATCTATGTGTTTGACATGAATAATTATGGTGAGAAACTTTATGCACTTGAAGTCTTAAGTGACTAAAACTGGAAACCTTTATGTGCACTTGCAGAATTAACTGATTCACTCTTCTTGTACTGTTTATGCTGCTTATATAATGTGTATAGTTTGCAGTAGAATCAGTCTGCTGGCAGGTGACTGGAAAGTCAGATGTTTTCTCTTTCAGTATGAGACTCTGTGTGAGGAAAAAAATAGCCTTAACTGAGCACATTAGTATTTGGTCTAGACTCTCCAAAATAAAGACTTCAGTTTCACAATCAGTTGTTTTGGGAACAGCAGCAGTTAGCAGAGACGTGAGTGAGTGAGGCGGGAGGGAAGGAGGAAGCTGTGGGCTTGTCTGGATTTAATCCCTAATCCTGGGTTTGTCACTGACTCACTTGTTCCAGTCACAAAGCCGCAGTATATCAAAGGCTCATTAGACAAACAGTAATAATAACAGGCGCTGGAATGAAAACCATCACGGGGACGTGTCTCTGCAATGCCTTCCCTACTGCAGCCCCGTGTCACACGTAAGCTGTGCAGACTCTGCCAGCGCCACAAATTTCAGGGCTCGCCTCGCTGTAATAGGCGAGCTAATGAGAAAGTGGCTGCAGCTTCTAAAAAAAACAATTTCGAGGCGTTTCTCAGCTCCCCCACCCCATTCTAGCCCATTCCGCGCACACACACACACACACACACACACACACACACACACACACACAACCCATTCTACACACACACACACACACACACACACACACACACACACACCCCTCTTGTGGCTATGGCTTTCTCGAAGCCTCCACATTTAACTCCTGGAATTATACACTTGCCAGCATCATTATAGGTGGAGTCAAAAAGCGGGAGGTTCCGATGTATACTTTGCACAAGGCCGAGCTGCCGAAATGGAAAACATGGAGGATGTTTTGCGCCGGAAGTTAGTTGGCGGCTCTGGATGGCGAAGGCCTGGATATCCGACTGCACTGTGGGCACACACACTTCCTCTCTCTGTGGAATGCTCCCTCCCCTGTCTTTTGTTCAGCTGTGAGGTTGCACTTCGGATGGGCCCCACAATTGACACTGGCAGTAATTGTACTGTAATTGTAGTGCAGTTGGCCCCGAGACATTATATAAAACATTTCATAAAGCTTTCCTAGGGATTTGGAGAGCTAAAAATGCCCTGTACTGTAAATACTGCAATGTTGTACTGTATGAAAACAAGAAACAGCACGATGATTAAGTATTGTTTCAATTGTTACTGTGGTGGTGTAAACGGAAACAATGGATTCCTGAAAGGTTAATGAATGTCTCTCTCTTTTCTACAGACATCAAGATCATGAAGGCTGTAATTGTTTTTGTGCTTCTTTTTGCAAGCGTCTTCTGCCACCCCGTAAGTGCCACATGCAATACACATATATATATTACACAGAAGTACATAATCTTCAGAATCATTACTCAGTTTATGTAATGACCATGATAACTAAATTCTACTCTTATTTCTTAGGTTAAACGCTCTGCAAGCAGTTCAGAGAGTTCTGAAGAAGTGGTAAGTTTCTTTTTTAAAAAAAAAAAGCTATTTTACCTGGCAGTTTAGGCTCTCTGTAGGTGCAAAAATATGAGCACCTTGTAAACAGGCCCAAAATACAGCTCAAATGTGTCATCAGATGTTGCAAACAATTATTGCACATTACAATATTTCACAACAATTTTTAACTCTAACTTCTTTTTTGTTCATTTGGTACTCTGTATAAAGTATTTGTCAATAGAACGCATGTATGTCTTGTTTTTCAGGCGAGGCCAGCTCCAGTTCTTCGTAAAGCTGCTGAAGCACTGACCCTGACGGCTCCAGAACCGGTAAAAATCTACAGTCAGACACACAACGCAGACATTTTAATGGGTTTAAAATTGGAGTCCGGGGACAAAAATGCCTGCTGAACATCCACAAGCATACAAATACACAGACAAGTGCACACAAAAACGCATGTAGGCATATGGAAATTGCTAGTTGTCTGGCAAGTGGGAGTGTTTTCTCACTCCGGGTTGGTTGGTTGTTGTTCCAGGCGCCTGCTGCTGACTCGGACGAGAGCACAGAGACATCAGAGGAAACAGAGGTATGTGGATGGAGCTGTTTGTAAACATAGCCTAAAGCATACCACATTTGCTATATTTTTAGATTTTTAGTTCTCAGTAACTGTAGATACACACACACACACACACACACAAGGACACACACACACACACACACACACACACACACACAGGGACACACACACACGGACACACAAACACACACACACCCACACACTCACACACACGCACGCACACACACACTAATAAAACAAGATTTGTCCTTATAGTGTCTTCAAGGTACATTAGAAGTTACAAAAATGTCATTTATTTACATCACTAATTGATATATGTGGCTGGGTGATGTGCATGGGAGTGGAGTGGAATAATCATGTGGAGTGACTGGTGACTGCTTGTCTGTCCTCAGGAATCCAACACGGCCTCTGATAGCACAGACAGCACAGACAGCGCAGACAGCGCCGACAGCGTTGACACAGATGAGACCGTGAGTCACTGCATTAAGACCATTAAGATCATCTCCAGACAGACATGTCTGCTCAGTACTCACGCACACACACACACACACACACACAGAGGCAGACAGACACGACACACATGCAGACAAACATACAATACACACACACCCACACACGCACACACACACACACACACACAGATGACATATACATACACACTCACACACAGACACAGATGCGCGCGCGCACACACACACACACACACACACACACACACACACACACACACACACACACACACACACATACACACACACACACCCACAGATAGACAGACAGATGACATGCACGCAGACGCAGACACAGACACACACACACAGACACACACGCGCACACACACATGTGGTGTGAATCATCAAAACTATACATGGTGTATGAGTATGCAGACATATGTTAGGGAAGGCTGGAAAAGGCAGGGACATCCCAGGGAAGCCACCATACATCACAACAGACTATATATCATATCAATGTGGTTTTGCACCAAATGACATACAACACTGCCAGAGATGTCATGTACACAAATGTTCAGTTCAATTCAATTCAGTTCAATTTTAAAACACCTATTTTGTTCCCAACAAATGAAAAAGGTCACACAGTGTAGAGTATGATACACTTGTAATAAATATAAATACTTAAAATGCAGGAAAGTCTTAAGAATAGGTCAAATAAATAAATAAATATACAAATAGCAGAGATACTGGTTTATCATGAAGTGCTTATTTTCTAGTTTGTACATCCTCATATTAGGAGTCCAACATGTAAGGCTGACTGATATGCAAATACATGTAATGTGAGGGAAACTGATCAGGGAAAAAAAATCTTTTTTGCAAATTCATGGATAAATAGAGGCTGTAACTGACCTCATGTGATGGAACACGTGAAAAACATTTTCTAACATCTGCAAAGACTATATGTAAAGGTTTTCTTGACTCTAAATGATTCAACATACCACCATCACCATATGTGCAGTGTTATTGTAAAAAAAACGGGCATGGAGTTGACTTTAATGACTAAAGATATACATAGCTTCCCTCTGGCTTATAGCTGAGGGCAGAGGGACTTATATGAGGAAAATATGAGGATGGTAATGACAGAGTACCTCTAGGCTAAAGGCAGCACATGTGTTTGCAGGAGACTGAGGAGAGCATTAGCGAAAGCACAGAGTCTGGAGAGGCCCCCCCTGCTGCCACCACTGACCTGCCCGTGACTATAGTGGTGCCCACGTTCCCTGCCGTCACTGATGGTGGCCGGGGAGACATGGGCCGGGGAGACAGCATGGGCTACAGCGACTACAGCGACTACAAGAAGTCCATCGTCTACAAGGAGAACAACGCCATCGAGAAGGAGCCCTCGCCTTACAAGTCCTACGGCGACGAGAAAATGGGGGTGAACCTGGTCAGCAAGAAATCCGGGGGCTTCGGGGAAGGCGCCAACGACGTGGAGAAGACCTTCAAGGTTTACAAGGTATACACCGTTCTGCGCCGTTTGCACAGCGATCGCATGCCTGCCTCACCCGCACTGCCAGTAAATAAGCTCAGTCCAGCTTCCAGTAAACCCACTACTGCTCTGTCTCGGCCAAAGGCCCTCCAGGTGCACGAGGAGATCCTGGAGGAGGACACCAGCACTCCAGAGGTGGAGAGCCAGGGCCTGGACACCTCCAGCGCCACCCAGGAAGAGGCCTCCCTGAAGCAGGCGCCCGGCGACGAGGCAGGCCTGGGGAGCAGCGACCCCGCTGCTGAAGGTCCAGCGTCCCAGAGCGAGAGCCAGAGCCAGAGCCAGAGCGAGGAGGCAGCAGCTGCCGGCGCGGATGGGGCAGCTCAGGCCGAGGGCGAGAGCACCAGCGCCGACAGCGACATCACCAGCGAGAGTGCCAGCGCCAGCCAGGAGGAGGAGGAGTCCGAAAGCAGCCAGAGCAGCGAGGAGGGCGCGGCCACGGCGACGCCCGGCGCTGCCGACAGCGACGAGAGCGAGGACAGCGAGGAGTCCGACTCAAACTCGGAAGAACAGGTCGTGGAACCCACCAGCGAAGTCCCCATCATCGTCATCACTGCCAAGTAAAAACTAGCAACCAAGCACACGCTGCTGGCGGCGGTCACGAAACGGCCAGGAAATGTTTGTGTTGTGCACAGCTAAGCACCAGGAAGTCTGAGAGAGAGCTGAGAAACTGAACTAGAGGGCTTAGTAGAACATTCAGAGACACTCTGGCCCCTTGAAGGTCTGTACTTGCAAAACATTTGTAAAGAACAATAAAATGTCCATGGTGTCTCTGATTTAAAAGCACATGCATTTTTGTTCATTGCACATTTACCATAATATATGTTTACGTTTATATATATATATTTTACTACTATGTATAATGGTATAATGTATCTAAATTTATTAATTAAAAAATGCTCTTTTTTCAGTACCTTTTTGTCTTCTATTCTGTTGCATTTCCTGCATTCGGCATGTGTCCAGAATGCTTTATAAGATGCCGACAATGCTTATAAATATTTGTTATGTAGTCTATATAGATTCTGTACAGCTTATATGGAGTTTATATATATATAGATATTACAGTGTCATTGGTGATGGTAGATCACAGTTTATTGTGATTTCAAGTCATGCATTCCACAGTGCTGTCTTCTTTATATCCACACTGATACCAACTTGCATGGTAATTCCTCTGCTCAGTATTGGGAATTCCTGCAGTCTCATCTTTGATCATTTTGCTAGGTTTGCACAAACTGTAATTCCTTCATGAAAAGCACAACCTAACCACACACCCAGGCACAGCAGCCACAGCCTAAATATTTGACTGAAGAAAGAATATTGCAATATACCACGGTGATTTTGCCTTGGAGATGGTTTGTTGAACACAGAAAGGTTTCTCACTCCAAACTTTCCTCAAATGCAAAATGCATTGCAATTAATAAACAAAGAATTGTCTGTTAACACAGAGGTTGTTCAGTTAATGTTAAAGCCACATTATTGTTTTAAGTTTACTATGAACAAAAATAGATTTTTCTATTCATAAGTATGAGCTCATTAATGAGCAATTAGCTGTAGCCTGGTAAACCAGCCCCTCGTACTACACTTCGTACAGAGCATCTGGCAGTGCTGCATTAAGAAATGTTTGCTTCCTGGAGGTGTAGACTCTAGTTTAAAAGTTTAAAATGACTGGATCTGCTTTTATCCAATTGGTAGCGCCTGGTCGTGACGTATGTAATTAGCCTGGGTGTAAGCCTGTCTACGCACAACAATTAAAATGTAGCACACAAATTTGACGTCATCACTTACAAACGCTCTCTATGTCTTCTGATTGGTCCAGTAAAGATTTGACCTGAATCAACTATGTCAGTGAAAGCAAACCCAGACTAGCACTGTAGGGAGGAAATAGTCGAGCGAAAGTACGTAGGCAGGCTTAAAGCTAGGCTAAATTACCTCCACCAGGAAACGGAAGTGTTCTTGTAAGTCTTGAATTTGTCATTTAAATATACATAGACTGTGTACGAATGAAGTATAACAAGTGTACACCGTTGTACACTCCAAATTCTGACCATTTTGTGTAATATTTCGCTAGTTTTCAATTGGAATAACGCTGTCTACTCAGATCGGCCATTTTAAGTAGGTAAGTAAGCAAGTTGGAACAGACTGCTAGACTTGGTGGCTGCCATGCAGTGCCACTATTTTGAAACTATATGCACCAACAAAGGGACAACATAGGAAACTAGAAAAGCACTCAGAGAGCGCAGACCTCCGCCAAGGCAGCTTACGTCTCCACCTTATTGTCATTCTCACCTTAAGACGGTTCGTTCACTCATGCTCACACGAACTTGGTTGGCTCTTCGGTGCAGGAAAGTACTTTATCTAATTTCCACTGCCAACATGAACTACTGGGCTGCTCACCACTACTGCTCTAACTCTCCTCTGTCTTTCACTGAACCCTCTAACCAAAAACTCAACAACTCCTTGACCCACAACAGGAGCCTCATTTCCGTACCAACCTATATTCCCTCCTTTCAAAATAAAAGTCTCCGTAGATTCCATGCTACACTGGTAACTTGACTGAATAAAAAAAAACCTGTATCCAGATGGTTATCCGGATCACCACCAAAATTAAATCAGTTCTAAGTTAGGCCACTTCTGGCCTATCCTGAAAATTTCATCAAAATCCATCCATAACTTTTCGAGTTATGCTGTTCACAAACGGACAGACGGACAGACAGACAAACGGGCAAACCAACGCCGGCGAAAACATAACCTCCTTGGTGGAGGTAATAACATTTCTCGTTGTAACATACCACTAGAGGGGGGTGGGGGTGATGGATAGCTAATCTTACACAACATAGCTTCAAAGGAATGCTCCACTTTTTTGGGAAATAGGCTCATTTTCCAACTCCCTTAGAGCTGACCAGTTGAGTTTTACTGTTTTTGAATCCATTCAGCTGATCTTCTGATCTGGCAGTAGCATTTAGCTGTTAGTTTAGTAGCGAGGAGGGCACAGCCACGGAAACTCGGAAGAACAGGTTGTGGAACCCACCAGCGAAGCCCCCATCATCGTCATCACTGACGATGCAACCACCACTAGCAACCAAGCACACGCTGCTGGCAGCGGTCACGAAATGGCCAGGATGTCAGCTGTTAGCGTAGCATAAATCTTTATGCTAAGTAGCACTTCATTAGGCTACTCAGCTATTAACTTGACATAAGTTATTGAATGAAATTAGACCAGTAGCATACTAACTGGATCAGGACAGTGCTGTATTGCAAGTTACTTTGTAATTCCCACCCATTATTCAGAGCTACATCACTATCATCTTACATTAATCTTTCGTGAGGAATGTAGGATAGCCCGACCAAGTTAATTAACCACGCTCAAACTAAAACATTTACCAATTAGCTATCGTCAGCTTGGCTGTACCAACCATAATACCTCTGCAGCATTCCCTTTTTGGTAAATGTGTAGCCATTTTGGCCAAACCCTTTAATTAATTCAGTGGGCCTTAAGTTAGGTTAGGCAGTATTAACTTTGAGTTTGGTTGCACTCTTTATGTAAGAGAAGCTTATAGCACTAACTTCCTGGGTGTGTCAGAGTTAAGTAGTATTCAGATGTTTGGCTGAGTTTAGTGTCAGATTATCAAAATGAGGCCTAGACACAAAAATGAAAAAAAAAAAAAAAACCCTACATTCCACAGAGTCAGCACACTTGCCTCATTGCATATGACACTGAGTCCTTATTGGTCACTAAATCATAGAGATCAGGAAGTCTACGAGCTAAACCAGGATCCCTAACGTGCAGTAGAATGACAAGGGCAAGGCTGTAATTACCCTGCTCTCAGATGCCAGCTCATGATGGTTGCCCCTTGTGGTACAGTATCAAGTTCTGCTTAGCTCAAAATCCCTGCCAGCCCTGTGAAAAGATCATGGTCCACGTTGGCAACCCTGATGAGACCCAACCCAGGACTGGATGAGTCCTTATGTCAGTGGTTCTTAACCTGGGTTCGATCGAACCCTAGGGGTTCGGTGAGTTGGTCTCAGGGGTTCGGTGGAGCCTCAGTGGAACCGTTAATGCACGGTTCATTTTGTGCACCAGTAAAAAAATCATATATATTTTTTATTTTTTACTAAAGAAGGGTTCGGTGAATGAGCATATGAAACTGGTGGGGTTCGGTACCTCCAACAAGGTTAAGAACCACTGCCTTATGTGGATGTCCTTTTATCTGAACAAGCTTACCTGAATATTCATGACTCACCAGGCACTGATAGATGCGTGTAGTTGTGTAGTAGCCACCAGGGGCGATTTTAGCATCTGGTCTTTAGGGGTGCCCGGCCCCCAGTGCTTATCACACAACACTATTATTATATATAATATATTATTCATTTTGCACTGAGCCAGGGGGTGCCGAGCAGTTTCACGGGGGTGCCTTGGCACCCCTAAAAATGGTCTAGATTCGCCCCTGGACCCAACCCAAGACTGGATGAGTCCTTATGTGGATGTCCTCTTATCTGAACAAGCTACCTGAATATTCATGACTCCCCAGGCACTGATAGATGCGTGTAGTTGTGTAGTAGCCACTGAGGCGGGATCTCTTGATTCCCTGATGAATTATGGGTGTAGGTGCTTTCATTGTTATGAGGTAAAAGGTAGAAGATAATAAAAAAAGGAAAAGTAGCCTTGGATTGCCTGACCCACACTCATATTTCAGGATTATAAGTCTGTAGGTGAGGAGAAGGTTTTCAACTAGGGTAGAGAGCCACAACATGATGACAAAACTGAAAAATCCAGACGAAACAATGGCTATTGTCACAAACATTAGCAATATCAGAGATGTAGCCAGCACTGACACTGTGTATTAATTCAGCTGAACAACCAAAAACATCTTTTTATTTAATTCTATATTTTCTATTCGAAGATGGAAATGCCTCAACACTGCCACCTCCTGGTAACAACCTTGAAAGCTTCACAGACCCTGCATGCTGGGTTATACAGTACTTCTGCCACTCAAACAAACAGCCTGCACGGACAACACTCAAAAGTTGAACCTTTTTAAATGTGTGTGTTTGTATGCGCCTGTGTGTGCCTGTGCTTTACCACAAAGCCACAAGGTTTTCTGTTCATTTCCAGCTCTTCCCTGGGGAACTTCTTCTGTCAGCAGTGTTACGATGACCAAATCTTAACAATGACCAAGCTAAGCTAAGGCTCTAGTTATTTGTGTTTCAACTGAAACATGCTGAACAAATTAAATTGGGCCAGGAGTGTTGACAAATTCCAGCAAGAATCTCAACATGGCATACAAGGTCAAGCTTTATTAATTGGAAAATAAAATTGTTTATGAAGATCTACATACTCTATATAAATCACATCAGGTGGTTATACAATGATTTTTTATAATGATTTTTTTATAATGATTTATATTTAAAAGAATGCAGAATAAACAGCTATCATATACCCACTTTGATCATCAACAGTAAAGTTCTTAAATACTCTAGATTATGTTACAGGAATACTCTTTAAAATGAAATCAAATTGTCTCCTCTTCGTGTTGTTATGTCCATCGTGACACAGTCTGTGACTTTGTTTGCAGTAGTTACTGGAACAGCAGTGGTTGCAGCTGTTTCCTTGGTTATGGTTTCTGTGGTTAGTGGAGAGCTTGTGGTCTTCACCACTACCTCCTCAGAAGAGTCAGAATCAGAATCTGAATCAGAATCTGAATCTGAATCCGAATTGGAATTGGAATTGGAATTGGAATTTGAATCAGAATCAGAATCAGAATGGCTAAATGCTGTGCTGGATTGTGCTGTGCTATCCTCCTCAGAACTATATCTTGGATTGTAGGGGCCACCCCACCAATTAGGCAGGTGAACATTCTCCTTAGATTCAACAGATTCAGATGAGTCTTGATTGAGCCAAGCAAACTGTAAAATAAAATAAATAATAACATACACAGATTGGTCAGTTTATTGATCCATCTTCAGTATGACTAAATTTAATTAATTACACCAAGTAAAAATGTCATCATTATGACAAATATGGGTAGTTATTTCTTATTTACAAATAGCTCATAAGTACAAGAACACAACAACATGTCCTCTGCTGAGCACAATTCTGAGAATCATTCTTTGTGGTGACAAAATGTCAGTCATAAATCCTACCGGTTTTGACAGTGCTGTTGTCACAAACATCATAAGAAGAGCTGTCCTTAACATTGCCATTGTTCAGTTACTGTTGCTGTGTTTCCTAAACATAAAGAAAGAACAAGAACAAACTTGGCATTAAAGCATGTCTGACATTACAAACCAAAACTACACTATTGCATACACAAGAACACCTACATTTCAGATTATTTTGTTAACGAGGAAAACAAAACAATTGAAATCTTACAAGTAAGAAGGTCTGTTTTGTTCAGGGTTACCTTGTTTGTGTCTTCCCCTCTGTTGTGGATGTCCTGGGCTATTAAAATCCTTTGAGGACTGATGATCCTCTTGCATGAGGCTCGGTTAATATAGAGCATTAGAAGGTGATGAGTAACAAAAGGGCTGGGTTTCTAAACGACCTTGGGAGTTTTCCCATCTGATGCAAGTGAAAAATGCTGCTGCCCTATCATGGCGCTGTTGTTTTAGAAAAACCACATCCTATCTATGGCAACTTGACTAATTTGCAGAGGAAAATTTTCCTCTTTGGAATGACTTCAAGCTTTTTGGGGACCACATGATGCTTAGCACGATCCAACATCCATTCAGTAAAGTCATACACTTTCAGGAAAACAGGAACAAGGAATGTCACAGTGAATTACATCCTGACATTATATTAGATCATCCTTTGGTTTCTAAGAAATTTCAATTTTGGCTACAATGTAGCCACAACACCACTGACAATATTTAGGTACTGGCATTGACTGCAAGTTGTGTTTTGATGATAATACTGATGTTTTATGTTGGAAAGGCCAACAATGTCTTTATTGCCTAAGGAAACAGAGGTCTTTTAATGTGGGTATGTCTCTTATGACTTTGTTTTATAACTCATGCATACAGTCTGTGCTGGGATTTTCTATGATTTGTTGGTTCGGAAACCTCAGTGTAAAAAAAAACAAAGCCTCTCTTAGACGGATTGTGAAACACTGCAGCAAGATGATAGGAGTCTGTCTGACTGCGCCTTCTGTTTTATTTGAGAACCTAGTGCTGCAGAAAGCCCATGCAATACTCAGTGATGATGATACTCGTCCACTTCACCCTGAATTCCAGACCCTTCCTTCAGGTACCTGTTTTAGAGTACCAAAGCTCCAGACAAACACACTTTTTGTCCCTGCAGCAATCAATATTCTTAATGAATAGGCACTAGCACTTTGCTGCAATGCACTAAAGTGCAGTTTGCTGCAATTTGCACTATAATATGCACTCCATGCACTTTTCTTTTCCTACTTATGCTGCTAAGGCCAGATCGTACTGAAATCTGAAATGTTTCTCCTAAAACCCCCTTGTAAATACTGACAGGGTCTGATCAGTGTACGGTGGTCCTAAAGTTCAAAACACAAACAAAAAATACCCATACCACAAACCTGACATCTGTTCTAGCATCTTGATGAACACATTTGGCTATGTTGCACTGCCAAGTTAGTAGCCAAAAGAAAATTATATGTTTTGATGTGTTTGTTTTTCCTTTTCATGAGGGAATCATTTAAAGTCCCCCTCCCTCCTCCCCACACATCATGATCTGACAGATGAAGCTGAAGCAATTGGCCCCCTGCAGATCTGTCATCCAGAAACGGGCTGGTGTGGCTTTTAGCACTGGTATAAAGGGAGGACAGGCCATAATGTAACATTTCACTTGCTGCCAAACCCCCCTGTGAGATCCTCCCAGAATTCATGTCAATGAATATCCTGTATTTAGCCAAAAGAATAATAACAGGGAAGGTTTTTTAAAAACTAGCTACTGTGCCACTCAGTTTCTATGATTCAGCTTTTTAACCACAGGATGATTAGCTGACTTGCAAGAATTAGGACACTTGTGACTTTCCAGATTAAAGATGTGCAGTAACTGAGAGAGCTGTGTTTTTTCCCTGTCTGTATTTTCCAAAATAGGGTTTTGTGTGATATGTGCTGTGGTACCCATGCAGCTCCATTGTCATGACGGTGAGTGGAAAGAGGCCACACTAAATGGGTGTGCTGATGATGTCATGCGTTCCAGTTGAGACATGAAGTTTGGTTTGCATACCAGAAACCCTACCCTTACACTAGACGTGAGGAAAATTACTTTTGATGGGGGTAATTACCTTATAATTAATGATGATTACATCAATCAAATGAAACATTCCACAATTGCATAACTTTAGCATAACATTACAGCTTTGGTCTCTTTTTTTTAAGAGCCTAAGTATCTTGCAAGTCCAAGAACACAACCCACAACATTCATATTTCAAATCTCCAAAATAGTGCAGCAGTTAGCTTGTGTGTGTCTGTAAATGTACAGTATATTAAAACAACATATTCTGGAAATGAAAACAAATTTGAATGAAACACTTGGATTTTTTTTTTGTTCACTTTGCATGTCGACAGTGTAGTGTCATACTACATATGGGCAACAACAAATATATTTGTTATGCAAGATTAATTTAGCCACTATTTCGAAATAGCTGCCAACTTCAGTTGCTAAAGAGTTGCCAGATGTATCACCAGCTTGACACCAGTGACTGGCAATGAGGAGTCAGCCATTCTGTAAATTGGACAGCATTCATGATGGTACTTCAGAGATAAACGATCCCACGGGACTGGGGTCTCATTGATTTCTGGAACTTTCTATTGTCATTGGAGGTAAGGCACGACTGATGGATCGGTATCCCACTCACCCTGAGAGAGTGATCTATGCCAGACCAAATAACTCTCACAAAGCAATATTCAAATAACAGCCCCCTGGTGGATTCGCTGTTCACCATACAGCATAATGTGTGTTTGTGTTGTTGTTTGTCTGTATGGGCCACAGCCAAACTGAGGCATGCCATCCACAGAGTAGGTGTACTGTATTTCTGTGGCTTATCAGCAGGGGCATAGCCAGACATGTTGAGGTTTATAAAAAAAAACAATTTTGGGCCCTGGTATTATTAGAAATATCATTGTCCTCAAATGTCCTCACCCCCTTGTTTTAGTATTTATTATAGAATTTCCTATAGTATCTATTCCTATACTAATTATTATATCAGACTTGAACAAATGCTTCTCATGTTTACCATATCCACTACATGCTTTACACGGAGTCGGTGTTAAACTACTGTTAAACTTTCAGGGTAAAACATTTGGGAGTTGTTTTTAACTCCCAAAGTGTAATTTTAACTTTTTCGGATTCAAAATTTGTCCAGAGTTGGGGTTATTTAATATTTTGGAAGTGTTAATATTACTCTGGAGAGTGTGGAGCTATACAGGCCCTCGATGTTACAATCAACTCTGTGGGAGTCAATTCAACACTGGTCTTTTTGCTGTGTAGTTATATTAGCACTCCTGCTCTGTAACAGTAAACAAGTATAGGGGCTGCCTTTGGTTTAGCGCTTTACGACTCAGCCCTCCTGGGTGCTGTCAACACAGCTGAAAGTCTGATATATTTAGTACAGTGGTCAGCGCACTCTCTCTAATACAGGCTCAGCAGGCCTGAGACCACATGTTCTTGGATACGCCACATGTATTCTTTGCCTGGCATGGCCACCGTTAAGCACATATGGGTTTGGTTTAAATGTCAGCTTCACATGGCCTGTGCCGTCAGTGAGTTTTCCAGCTGCTTTCTAAGTGACCAATCTGAGATTCGAGAGGGTGGGGCTCTAGGAATCGCTGCTTCCCACGGACTGTGAGAGGAAAAGGTGAAAGGTGTGTCATCAGATGTTTCTGTGTCATGAGATGTTTCTGTATCATCAGATGTTTCGCGGGATCTTCCTGCTTACATCTTGGTCAAGTGCATGCAAATAGAATGGCGACAGTCCAAGGTTTTAAGGCTTTAGCCCAGGTATATACTCATATTATGGTAACAAAATTGACCCCCAAAATGTGATGGGTTTTTTTGTAAAAAAAAAACAAAACAAAAAAAACAAGTCACAACTTGGTGTTCATCTTCAAGAGCATGAAAAAAGCGACAGAAGAGAATACCAATATCTTATTATGAAACAATAACAGACAGTATGTACAAATAACAATTGCTACAAGCGTACGGAAGTTTTCCCCCTCTGTTTTCAAGAAGTGCTTGAAAACCCACATTTAAGTGTGATGTAATATATACCTTTACCAAGTAAAATGACTGGATAAAAAGCACTTGCCATGTTGATACTTGGAAATATCTCGAAACACCTGAAAATAAAGATAACCAGTGTAGCTCAAGATCAAATCTTTTTTTTTATTTCAAATGTTTTTTTTTTTATACTCATGCTTAAAAAAGTCCATTCAGATGTTCTTTGTTTGGACCAAAGTGTCTGCAGAGACTTTTTAGATTATTAGAGTTTGAGAACCATTACAGCTACATTTACAACTTTCAATAAGCAGCATATCTGATTCTTCAAGCCAGGTGTCTTATGGTGAATAATCATCCAATCAGAAAAGATTTTGCGACACACCTCTAACACCTTTGGAGGTTTCATCAATAGTGGAAAGATTACTTTAATTTTTCTATTCTTTATTTTTATTTTATTACTAAACTTTTTGTCGACTTATAAGGTACAATTTATTAAAGCTGTGATACCAAGATTTTCACAGATTTACTACAACTGATCCGTAATTTAACAAATTATATTTCTTGGAAACATCTAATTGGACTATAAAGATAAAAGTAAAACACTTACACTTAGACTTGCTTTATTATACAGGAAAGATTAACCAACCTGACTCCACTTAAGCTGATTTAAAACGTGACCATTCTATTCTTATGTGTCACAATGCTGCTCCAAACCCATTGATGGATCAGGCACCTGATTTAAGGTACACAATGTGATGGTTCAGGCTTGGGTTGAGCGATGGGTACTGGGTCCAAATAGGTGGCATGTGGCCCAGTGGTATATACTGCCGGGCGGAGTAGGATCGGAAGATTTTAAAGACGGGGTAAGGTGAATCACGGGAATAAGTCAAGTAGAAGTCAATCATTCTGGGAAACATGGGGTAGGGGTATGTCCTCGACCTAATCCTTCCTTCAGACTGCCCAGTACCCTAAAAAATGATGCAAAAGGGGTTGGCGAAACTGTGATTCCATGGTACAAATGTAATGAATAACATTTAATAATTTAACTGTTAATCAAGGTACAAGACTTTTAGGGTTATGGGGTTACATGCAGGGTTTAGGGTTATGAATTCTTAACATGCTCCTTCTGTTTCCACATGCTGTCTACAAATATG
Source organism: Setipinna tenuifilis (assembly GCA_030347295.1). NCBI lineage: Eukaryota > Metazoa > Chordata > Actinopteri > Clupeiformes > Engraulidae > Setipinna > Setipinna tenuifilis. The sequence continues at coordinate 21,693,561 of CM059275.1, forward strand.
TACAGTATAGAGCACAAAATACTTACACCAATATCAATCTGGTCCTCAGCTCTCAAGTCTAGCTGAAATAATGTTATGAAAACACAATTGAGAATGGACTCATAAGATTACAAGAAATGTGTTTTTCAGCTATGTTTATACTTTTAGTTCTCTAAAAAGGGATTCTGTGCTAAAACTATTTCATCAACTATTATCATTAACTTTATTTACTCACTGGAGCACAAAGACTTAAGCATATCAGCCCCATCATCGAAATCAGAGTCTTCATCATGGTGCTGTTGAGACAGCTGTTAGCATTTTCAATACTACAATATGAAGTGTGATGTGCACAAATACAGCTCAAAGAAAACAGAAGAATGAAAACCTACCGTGGAATAGAAATAGAATACCGAGCAATAGAAATGTTCCAAGGCCCAGAGAAGTTGAAATGAGTAAGATACAGCACAATAGCAGAGAACGAATTTGCATATAAAGGATCAGTCTGTTTCAGGTCAGCCAATCACAGAAGCTCTCTGCCATTCTGAGGTAACCCATTTGGTGTATCTCAGATAAAAATGTCATTGTCTGCATAAACAGGGCATGACACATTGCTTTGATATGATAGCAGGACTTAAAAACATGTGGGGTGGTTAGAGGTATGTGGTTAGGATGATTCTAAGGACCCAGTATTGACAGGGGGGCCTTTAAAGACTGTTAATATTAGTATTAGTAATAAACAGATCCAACATTATACACATAGGGCCTTTCATAGGGCCCAACATTTCTGGCAGCGCCCCTGGTTGCAGGGCATGGGCATGAAACCTATTTCTTTGAAGTCCCAAAATTAGACACATCACAGTGAACATGTAATAAGACATAATATATCTCCATCTCCAGAACATTTGCACCATTACTTTAATGGATATATAATGAACAAGTCAGCACCGTTTTCCGGCACTAGTGCCCTGGGTTAATTGCAAAGCCTCATCATGCCTGTGGTAAGGGAGCTGGAGAGTGCTGGAGGCTAGCAGGCAGAACAGGTGAACACAGGTGGGGTTCTAGCCATGCCACTGTCTAGACCTGATATTACACAATGTTGATCCAGCCTTTCTGCGGAATCAAAACGAATAATTAAAAAAACCCATTTGAGATTGCATCACATATCACAGCCCGCATATTGTCTATGTTTTCATTTATGTTTTTATCCGTTTTTATTTATGTTTTTTAAACTGGTGTATTTAATTTATTTTGAGTGATTACCAGACACATATAACATTTTTTATTGTCTGCTGAAGATTAAAACTGATACACTACAAACTATTATTTATGACTAATGAGTTACTCTCGACTGATACCTATGCTGTTTAGTGTATGGCATTAGCTCACAGCGTAAATATAGTTATTGTATTACATAGGTATGTACATCAATGAAAAATGTAAAAAAAAAAAACTGCAATAGCTAACTGCAATAGCTGAATGACTGTACAGCCTCTTTTCCAGTTAGCTGGGTGTTCAAATGTAGTATTTTAAAACCTTGTAAAAATCTCATCTGACTCTTTTGCAGGTATGGAAAAACACTGACTTACTGCACATGCTCAAAGTCCTGAAGTAAACTTGCACTGAACTGGTGGTAATGAATGCAAAACATCTTAATTTATTAACATCATTACCCTTTTATCTTAAAGTAGCACTATGCAAGTTTTCACTATTTCAGGTATCCTGTTTAATCACACAATTTGTTTTTGGTACCATCTTCAAATTAATCTGAAGGGGATATGAAGGGTGGATAAACAAAAGTGTCATTCCCACTAGCCATCAGGGATTGGCACTATGCAATTCTGGATGGATGGTAGGAAACCACCACAGAATATAAGAAAATGCTTAACAGTATGCCACGGCTGCCATCAAACACCATTGTGTATCTTCTAGCAATGCCAGTAAGGGTCTGGAAAATGTTCGGAAGGTTTTCTGCTAGTTTCACACCAAAACTCAAAAACATAGTGTTGCTTACCCCTCTCAAATAGATGTATCTAGTTCCAATACAATCAAGGGGGGGTTTAATGTTAAGATAGCAAAATTAAGAGGGGCTCCTATGCGAAATTACATTTTTCAAAATGGTCAATAGGAAAAAATGCGTAACCTAATTTACCGGCAGAGATGTGGTTCAACGGTGGGGAGTTTTGCAACACCGACTTGAGCAAGGCCTCTCACCTCCAATTGTGTTGTGCTTCTCAGCCAAAACAAAATATGTCCCATTGCAACATAGTGAACCACAGTGAGTGCTGGGTTAAAGTATTTATTCCAGGCCCTGTGCAAAATGGCTGTGGTCTTTTTAATTTAGTTCTGTTTTTGCCACAACAGCCATTTGAGGAATAATGTTTACATCAACTGGGACAGACAAATTAACCAAAGAATCAAACAAAACAGTTTCACCAGACAACTGGGTTGCACTTGCACTTGTAAATGGATGTCTGATAAGAGGAGAGGGCAATTTGATTGGGCAAGAACACCCTGTCAGCATATATAAGGACCTGACAAATATATGGACGTATAGAAACTTCAGGCAACACTTTGGACTCAACTCACTAAGGGTAAGCAGCAATGACATTGTTAATGTGCATGTGTTGTAGTAGCCTACATACTTGTATATGTGCAGAGTTGTAGTATACAGGCATACACACTATATGCCATACACACTATAACCATCTGAAAAGCTTTGATTTGCATGTATCCATCAAGAAAAATGTAGTAACACAGCAGCCTTTGTTTGTGCTAGGATGCAAAGACATGTACAGGTTTGTATACTATGTGAAAGTGTGCTGGTGGTTGTGTGTGTAGGGGGAGAAGGGGAGGAATGGGAGAAAGATTGATCATAGTATATGCACCTCCACAAACTAGACTACAGTGCTGAATATGTGTGTCTGCTGTGGTACAAGTCTATACCACAGTACAGTTGAATGCGATCAACTTAGTGTAGCTAAAAAAACAGTTAGATTACTTGATATTTAACATGGACTACACAGGCAAAAACTAATTCACTCAAAATGTAAAAGACATAAAATGTAAAAATCAAATGATTATTGAATAAAGGAAATGTGCTTTTGACAGATATTTTGAAAATGAGGAGGGCACTGGTTCTACTGACCTGTTTCCTGGCTGCTTGCCAGGCTGTTCCTGTAAGTTCAGAACATTACATGTCATTTCCATCTTAATGACTGCAGTATTTTTTTTATTTTTTTAAATTTAGCTTAAATTTTCACCTGAGTTCAGTGCAACTGAACTCCTATGTATGTTTGGATAAAACAACTATTAGGGGTGTACAGTACCAGTAAATGCGGATGGTTGACTGAGGTTTGATTTCTCTGCCACAGCTACAAACAGAAGAGAGGGCTCAGGAAGAAGCAGCACCACAGGTAACTAACCACAAAAAACGAATGGTCACAGACCTAAAATGGCAAAATGTTTGATTTGATTATTTTGAAACAAATTCTTGAATATAATATTTTCAAAGTACCTGTAATGGCTTATATATACTTTATATATATATATATGCTATTTAGAGATTACAATTTATTATTTAATGGTTAAACATTTGACTCTAAAACAATTAAAGTCATTAAAGCACTTGCAGAGTGATGGGTAGACATAGGCCTGTACCTCTGTGGTGTATAGTAAGTGAAAGAGCAAATGTATGTCTGTTAACAGCCCCAACACCTAGAAGTCCCCGTCCTCCAGCCTCAGGAACAAATCGCTTTGGGTGCCAGTGACCCCTCATCTTCTACTAGGACCATCTACTACCCTGTCCCTCCAGGAGATGCAATTTTGGGCATGGACTACTTCCAGCCTTCCAACCCTTATAATCTGCCTTACTCTGGTCTCTATAACTATGGCTCTTCCTACGGTCTCAATGGCTACAACTATCCCTATGCCGTCAATCCCTATAGCTATGGTCATCATCATCATGGTTTCCATCCCCTGGCTCATAGCCGGCTTAATACTGGCTACTCTTACCCTCCGATTGTCATCAATCTACCAAGCAGGGGTAGACAGAACTAAGTAAATGTAATCAAGTACTGTACTTACATATGGTTTTAAAGTACCTGTACTTTGCCTAAGTATAAAACAATATCGGAAACTTAGGACTTTCACTTCACCACATTTTGAGGACATATATTGTACTTTTGGCTCCACTACCTTTGAAATTTGAAAAATAAATAAAGTATCTATCCTTTAACTCAAATAAAGGAATTGTGTACTTTGTCCAACTTTGCTACCAAGGCAGCAGACACCCCTACACCAAGGTCCTCCCTGACAACTTAGCAGGGTATAACCACCTGTAGACCAATGGGTGCTTGCTGAGATGTTAACAGGCAAAAGGTTAGGTAAACTACTAGTCTACCAGAATTTACCATGTTATAAAACTGTTATGACAGATGTGCAGTAATGAATAAAATCACCACATATATTTGTATCAGGTTGAAGCTACTCAAGGAAGACTAGCCAGGTCACTATGACATAGAGGTGTTTCTGAATTAAAGCTAGTTTGTGACATCTAGTGAATGAATAGTGCAACTGCAAGCACCTTTCATGGGATGTACAGTACCGTATGTGTGTAACGTACGTACGGCAGTGAAAAAAATAAAGCTAAAACAAGCAGGCAAATAAACAAACAAAACAAATAAATACAATCAATCTTTAGGGCACAGACTGTCCATGACACAGCTTTTTAAAAATTTTACGCATTCAGTTAATCATATATGAACTTTTAAATGAACTTTTATAGTAACAGATTACTTTTTCAGTAATCTGTTACTATAAAACAATTTTTTTTCATAACCTTGCTTGCACAAATTCAAGTCGTGATGTGATAGCCTATTCAGCTGTTTATAAAGGTCGCTTAACCTCTGTGCGTTGAGGGGTTGTACATAACGGGCACACATTTAAGAAAACTATTCTAGTCTGCGCAAAACATACTTTCAGAAGTGCACAAATTCAAGTCGTGATGTGATAGCCTATTCAGCTGTTTATAAAGGTCGCTTAACCTCTGTGCGTTGAGGGGTTGTACATAACGGGCACCCATTTAAGAAAACTATTCTAGTCTGCGCAAAATATACTTTCAGAAATCATTTATCGGGTCTTTACGCAACCTCTGTGTATGCCTGAGTTTGTGCAAATAAATTACCCTACCTACTCTTGTCCTAGATTACAAAGTTCTTCAACATTTTAGAAAATAATGATCTCAAAAAGAAAAACAAGACAATTTTGTAAACGAGTGAAAATCAAAGTAATCATCAGCAGGCAAAGCTTTAGATGGGACATCACAAATTCACGTTTTGCACGAATTCACTTCCTGACGGAAACCAGTGCACCCAGACGACCTACATTCCGAGCATACGTAACACCCACAATTGTACCAGTCTTGGGCGCGCGTTCTCGAAATACTTTTTAAATGTAGCCTAAGTACAGATAACACCGGGTAGCCTACAGACTATTCAGTTTCATTATTTAGGATACATGTTAACCGAAAAAGGTACCGATTAATTATATTTGGTGAGAGTAGCCTACTGATGGCAGGTGCAGGTAGGTTTTATGCGGTCTAAACAAATACTCAAACCAGTAGCCGGCAGTAGGGACTCATGGTGCTTGTTTACAACTCGTTGTTTTCTTCTTCTGTTCTTAGTGAACATTTACGTATAACTTGTAAAAGCTGTTTGTATGCTGCTTTCAGCAGATCACGCTGATATTGAGCGCCGAAACCTCTGCCAGGTGCTTGAGCGGGTGAAACTCTTAAACCACGCCCATGTCTTTGGTACGACAGTTCAGCCCCTTCAAGTTTCAGTCTGACAAAGTTAAAGGGTGCGTTGACAGCTGAAGATTCAGTTTTCCGAGTGTGTTTCGACTGACAACAGGCAGATACACTAGCCAAGATGCCGGCGGGCACCTTCATCCACTTTCGGACACCTGGCATCCTGATATTCGGTATGGTTTTGGCTCCATGCGGATGGGTGCTTGATCTTACCGCCACGGTAGCTCCGAACTGGAGAACTATACACAACATACCCAGTGAAGCTACAGACACTTTCCTTCAGCAAGGAATATGGGACATTTGCCGTGCGTCTACCACCTCGAGAGACATTCTGTGCAATCAGCAGGACGAGCCTTACTTTAATGAGCAAATCATTGAGATTGCCCAAGGCATGATGGTGGCGTCGCTGATTGTCACACTAATTGGCATAGCCGTTGCAATCCCTGGTGTGCGGTGCTGGAGGGAAAGGCCAAACTGGACTGTGGCTGGTCTCGGCGGTCTGCTGATTTTTTGTTCAGGTGTGCTGACCATCATCCCCATTGCTTGGTACACACACATTATGACAAACATCACGGCTCCATCCACAGACATCCGAGTGGGTTACTGCATTGTGCTTGGCTACATTGGTGGCATCTTGGAAGTGCTTGGCGGCTTCGTCATGTTCATCGGAATATGCCGCTGCTGTGATGGAAGGAACCGAAGCGAGAGGGTGGTCGCAGACACCGGGAAGTCCACCCGCAACCAGCCTCCTCCCCGTAGGATTACAGTTCCGAGCATCCCGCGGACACGGAGCAGTGCCAGCAGCGTGCCGTACTCCAGGGACTCTTTCGGACCCACCGATTTTCCCCGGGCAAAGAGCAACAACGGAGTTAACTCCAAAGGAAGCTCATCATATGGTGGTCAACCCTACGACGCGGATTTGTGAACAGTTGATGAAATTCTATCACCAAACTAGTAGTATGCTACTTACTTTACTGTAACACTAACCGTAATTGAAGAGAGGTTCACGTGACAATGCACTTGGGCTTTAGAATGAAGAAACGTGTGAGACGTGAGCTCACGTGCAACTTTACATGGGATTGTAATTTTTAAATTCTACCTTGCATAGTAGGGTTACTTCTCTGTTGTTTACTGAAGATATATCATATGTAATTAATCTACGGAAGTCGAAAGCATTGGGGAAAGCCTATTCTGTTATTTTATTTTATTTTATTTTTTGTTTTTTTGTGGGCCTTCACGGTCCTGAAGTTGAAATCATGAAGGATGTGCTCTGCCGACTCGGAAGCAAATCTTAAAGAAAGTGCAATATGTGTTGTCTCAATGCAGAGTTATACATTGTAATGTGTATGTCTATTTTTACGGTGTGAGGATTTGATCAAAAGGTTTTATGAAAAAGCAGGTGTTTCCAGCTTGTTTGGCCTGTGCAGTTTTATGCACCGCAGCATGCTTTACAGATTTTTAATCAATGCAGTTGTGTGTAGGCTCCCATTTTAAGTTGTTTGGGAATGGTGTAAAAACTAAACCAACTGTGATCTTTGAAGGTGGTTTGACTGTGAGTAAGCTGAACTTTGAGTGATGTAAATTTAACACTTTATTATACTTTCCTTGAAGGACCAAATAAATTGTTTCTAAGAGCTCGAGGGACTCTTTCATTGACAACTTTACAGACTCCACCAAACAGATGTAAAAAAAAAAAAACTTTTTAGTCTTCCAGAGGAAGCCAATAGCTTTACACGCCTTTATCTGAAGCGATTTCCAAAAAGGAGGACATAGCTCATAGACTCCACCAAACAGATGTAAAAAAAACCTTTTAGTCTTCCTGAGGAAGCCAATAGCTTTACATTACATTACACTTAGCAGACACCTTTATTCGAAGTGACTTCCAAAAAGGAGGACATAGCTCAGGTAGGCTAAGAGCAGATTTCCAAATATGGACTAAGTTTATTCCACCAACTGCTTTTTTTCATTAGGGATATTCACTTTCCAGTTCCAGCATATGTTGCCTATAAAGGCAGTCCATAATGTTTACTCAACATTAGAGTTGCTTTTATAAAGTAACATAACCTGTTTGGTAAACACAGAGGGTGTCTGTGTTATAGGGGTAGAGGGGTCATGCTTAAGACAACACTAACTGGTCCTCACAACTGATGCTGGAAAAGATACTGTAAAAAAAACTACTCTTACAAAATCTTAGATTTCCAACAGTATTCCACTGTTTTTCCTGAATACAGACAATTACTTTTAGACAGATATGATATTGAGCAATAAACAGTAACTGCTGTACAATAACAGCATTGGTTGTGTCTGAACCTCCAACTTCACTAAACATGGCGGACATTAGCGGTGATTTTGAGGCAATTCTAGTGACTATAAATGTAACTTTATGTTACATGTCATGAAGTGGTTGACCGTTTGGTAGCCAGTAATTTTTCCAATGTGTTAGCTGGTTAACAAACTTTGGGTGACTGGACATAATTTACAGCATGGATGAAACAACACAACTACAGCATTGTATTTACAAAGACAAAGTCTTTAATTATAAACATTTGTCCACTGAATAGATGTCTTGTTTTACTTATTACAACAAATGTCAAAACAATGTTACTCATTTTGTCAATTACATTTGATATGGTAATATTTGAATTATGACAGTTCATAACAGACCCAGGGATCAAAACAATGAAACCATATTTTTTTATTCATAGGTTGGATGCAAAACCTTAATGGCATATACAGTATATCATACTATTTTGTGATAAATATTAGATGGCAGTGCAAAAGGAAGTAAAGCAAGCAAGGAAGCAAGCATCTTTACAACCTGACACATTTAAGAGATATGGTAAACACACGGTGTTGAAAAGGTCAAAGAGTCAAATCTTTACAAGAAGTGCTATATTTCACAAGCATTTTCACCATTTTCAAAAAAAAACAATGGACTTTTTTTTTTGAAAATTCGAAGAGTTACATTCCACTCAGGTGAAACAAAATGACACAGCGCATGATCAGTGAATGTTTAAACAATGCAACAGAAGAAGAGGTGCATCCGACTAGACCGGTTGGAGTGGTTGTGTGTGTGTGTGTAATCTTGGAGTGCATTCATTTAGTGTTCACAAACAACTCAAATACTCGGGTGTGGAGGAAGAACAACATTCAATGTCATGTTTCATTAAGCAAAGTTGCCACGTCAACCTTGTCAACAAGTTCCCAGTTGTGCAATGTGCAATTAGTTGGAAATTGAAATCAAATGGTAATTGCTTTTTGAAAGATTTGTTCATGAGTGACTTCAGTCATTTGTTTCTTAAAACAGAGAGCATTTACAGACAAAACATACATGTTAATACAAAAGAATTGCTTTCCTGTGTACACAAATATACAGATGCAGAGATCTAAAGAAAATAACAAAGCTTAAATTGCTATCTAAAAGAAAACAGCTATTTTCACTATAATGTAAAAATGTAACATTTCCAGGTAATGTGTACAGCAACCAAAAAAACAAACAAACAAAAAAACTACAGTTCAACATCATACAAACAGCCCTTCCAGACCTTACTGCCAACCATGTTTGTAGTTCCGCTGGGTCCGTGGTTTGTGTCTTCAAGCCCATTCTCCTTCCAGCTTCAGTCTCTCCCTCTCTTTATCAGTAGTTTTCCTGGGAGAAGAATTAAGTTAGAATATGTCACATCATGGGTATATCTCGACGAGAGAACATGTTTTTCCAAAAAAGAAAAAAAAGTTTCTCAGGCCAAGTCACTCTTGACTAAAATGTCTTTATTTAAAGTGAAAGGTCTTAAAGGACTGGTTAAAATGCCCATGTGTAGCAGAAACCTCTCTTTCTTTTTTGGACAAAATGTTAGCTTGACCCAAAGAGCACCCAAACCCAGGAAACAAAAAAAATAAAAATACAAATTAAAAATCAATTTAAGGATTGAGCATGCCATGATCTTTGGATTCATAGAGAACATTTTGTGCCATGCAATTTGTTGCCAAAACCTGTTTAGCTAATCTTCATGATTCCCATTCTGAATGCATGAGAAACAAGTAGGCAATAACCTTCACCTGTGTGTGTACATGCATGCAAACCTAAGCTAAAGTCAAAGTAAACCCACACTTCTCAATCATTATAATCAGACAACTCATTTACCAAAGTTCTGGGGATTCCTCTGATATGGACCTTCAGAAAACAAAACTGTTAGAACACAAGCTGTAATCTATGTGATAGACTGCTTTATCCATATACTGCCTTTCCCCTAGATCAGAGACCACTGATGCCCACCCAACCCCCACCTCCAGTAAAAAAAATATCCCTTGTGGATCACTGGATATAATTGGTTATTTGTTCATGTATTTATTTGATTAATGTATGTTTGCCTGAACTGCACTTCTCTGACAAAGTCCCTCTCCTTGTCAAAAGGAACTTGACTCTTTGGTGTATTGTGTTGTACGAGCACTTCCGTCAGTTACCTGATCTGTGCTTTCTTTCTCTGCCTGAGTTTGGCGAAGAGGAAGGCAGCAAAAATGATTCCTAAGAGGACACCCACCACCCCAAGCGTCAGTTTTAGGGAGAGCGCCTCGTTCACTGTATCACGACAGAACTCCCCCGTGTATCCCAGGCGACACTCGCAGACAGTGTTTAGCCCATGGGACACGCACAGGCCGTTTCCGTGACACTGCACGTCACCACAGGTGGGCTGCTCAACATTCCAGAAGCGACCACGTCCCGTCAAAGCTGTGGTGTTGGGAGCCGACATGGCCTTGGTCAGACAGTGATAAAGATGGAGGGAAAAGAAACAAGACAAGACCAGGCAGGCAGGCAGGGAGCCTTGTAAGAGAGAGACAGACAAAAACACCAAAAAAGGAAGTAAATGAAAATTGTGCATAACCTGATGGCAACTGCAGCATTATTATGATGTCCTGTAACCATAGCCATTTTGGTAATCAATATTAAAGCTGCTATGCTTTTGTTACACAGACATGATTTAGCACATTTCACCCATGAAAGTATATAAACTATAACAACTGTTAAGGTATATAATAAATAACTAGGCTAAAATCATATCTGTAAAAGATCTCACTCACTGATTAACATAACATTGTGTAGGCTGATAATGACTGTTGTTTGTCACAACAGTCAACATAACACAATAGTTACACAGAGCACGACCATAGTTAAACAAAATATGAAGGTTTTATTGTGTGTAGGTCAAGTGAAAACCTTTTTCAATGTAACAAGTAGCAGTGCTGTGTTAACATATGCTCACTGTAGTAACAGTAAAAAACTAGAGTCAGCAGTTAAATACATGTTGCACCCAAAGCCCATGAAATGCCATCAGATAAAACACAAAGAGGAAAAAAAAACACCGTTCCGCTACAGCACAACTCAAGACTCCATTAAAAGGGCAGAGGCAGTTTGATATTTTCTTATGTGACCAGTCCGGTTTTACAGGACGAATTGAAGATTGACAGATTGATAGAAATATTTACAGAGGGACTGGCACTCCGATAGATGGATAAACATCAGTGAGGTAAACATCTCCCAAAATTAGTACTCACCAGCTGTAGTGTAGCCGTAGATTTCCTCAAAAAAAGATTTTCAGGTGAGGCACTTCTTGGAACAGGAGAGGACGTGGTGTGGGTGAGGGGAGGAAAAAGGGCTGTCCCATATGACATGAGTGCCAGAACAAAAGAGAGAAGAGAAAAGGAGCTAGAACCAAGGGCAAGAACCCAGGCATGAGGACTAACAAACAGGAAGGATTACTTTTAACTGCCCCGCCCTGCCCCACACCTGAAACAGGAACAACACTGAGTCTCGCACTCTCTGCCACAAATACCCAGACAAGCCACAAAATTACAGGCTAAATCCTGTTAAAATCTAATTGTCTTTATTCTCCACAGTACACATACTCTCAAGCAGACTGCATAACACAAAACTTGGTAAAAGGTGGAGCTATGAAATAGCCATGAGATGTTCAGGTTTCATCCATAGCACTTATTCCATTAAAGAAAGTGCTACCAGACAAATAGTGCTCACTAGCCAGTAGCACGCTTGCCAAATAAGTTACTGGGAACGTAAGCTGTGAACAAGGCCCCACCCACTCCTGAAAGCCTTTGCTCAAACATTCAGGACAAAAGCAATACAAAGATCAAAGGAGCACATTTCAAAGTGTGGTCCAAAACTCAATTATCAACACTTACTGAGTCATATTTTTTTGTATATACATTCCTGAACTGACGAAGCTGTGAGAATTCCTTCATAATTTACATTTCAAAGGTACATTGAACTACCCAAATGCAGTTTGATATTAGAGAATTAAAAAATATTAAAAGTTGCTGAAAATGACGTTTTTGCATCTTTGTTAAATATTAAGTTAAATCTGCTGTGTATGTGAATATACAGCATCTAGAACAAAAAGTGCTTTTATTGGACAATTTGCTTTGTTTTTGGTTGTTTGTCATTTACTATTCTACAAACACAAAAGTTGCTTATCCCCCCTTCTGCACATCTTAACCAGAGAGCGCTGTGGATTTCCATGACGTCCTATTTAAAAGGGGCTGCCCACTGGCCTTACTTGCATGACCAAGAGAACCAGACATGTTTCAACATGCAAGCTTAATGCCCCTCATACGCAATTTCAGTTCTCAGCTTCATATGTTTTCACAATCACGTTCTAGGCATCTTGAACCTCTGCTTAACCAGAGATGACGAAGTAGAGAGCAGACCCACCTAAATAGTTGTCACTTTGCAGGGTGTGTGTGTTAGTGTGGGTGTATGGGGGAGTAAGATGACTCATTGCATGTTTAGGCTTGTCTGACTGAAACAAGATGGCCACCTTAGATAAGCATACCAGCAGAGTCAACAAATCACTGCATTACATATGAGGTAAAACTATGTCTGAGAAGATAAACACCAGAATTTTTTGTAAACAAACTAAGGAGTTACAGGTTTGTCATGTAAATTAATTAGCCAAGGCTTGTTTTTATAAATAGGAGCCATCTACATAATTTATAATTAGTAGTTATAAGTAGTTTAGAATTTAAGTCAGAAACCAGCACACAGTTCTTCTTCCTAAAAGACAAAGAATAAACTTTAACCTATGACCACATCTATAGGTTTAAGTCAAGCTTTTTCCAGTGTAGACATTCATGTACATGTGAACAAAGAAAATAAAGCAAACAAGTCAGAAGGTTTTACTCCATTTCATTTTATTGTTACGCAGTCATATTTCAGTCACTGTATGCGCCCCAAGGACTGGACGTCTACAGAAGTCACCTCTTCCTGCTGGGGAAACAAAATGAGAAGCAGCATAAGTCAGATCTAAGGTCACTGTGCATTGTGCATCACTGCCCAACTTTAAATATGTTATAGAGGTGACATTTAAAAATGAAATAAAAGAAATAAGTAAATAAATCACAAAATGCTGCAGCATATAAAAATTCCACTCATTACCTCTTCCGCCTGATACAGCTCATTGGTGAAGCCCTCCACGTGCGTGTTACGGCCCTCCATGTTGGTCATGAGTGTCTCTTTTTCTGGTATCCTGGCCGATTCACGCCTTTGGAGAGGAATGACAAAAGTACAGTAGTTAAAAGAGAACACTTCATTTTGACAGTCCGTCCACAGAGAAGGTTTGTAGACACCTAGCTTCATTTTGTTTATCGTTTCCCGACACATCCCCTTATCCCCCAAATCATCGAAACCCAGGTCCTAACCTTAACAGAGTTTCAACAGATGGTTTATAATAGTCTCAGCTCATGTAAACAGTCTGTAGGACCATCTATACAGGACCATAAAGTGTAATCCAAAGAATTGTTGGATGGAGTACTGCCTGAATGGTTACAAAAGTGGAAAAGCTTTAATTAAACTACCAACACTGCAACGTTTCAACCCATCAGGGTCCTTATCAGGCCTGATGTGACCAATGTGGACACTTCTTTCCCTTTTATCCGATACACGTCATACCATAATAATTCATTACAGTCTGCATTAATTCATTAACATGGACAGAGCAGACATCATTACCTCTTTTTGATAACAAAGGCGGCGATGACCACACACCCGACGACCAACAGCAGACTCACGATGAGGCCGGCGTGGCTGGATGCCGCGTCCTGGCACGAGTCCCCGCTGTACCCCTCCGAACACTGGCACGCCACCTCCTCCCCCGCGCCCGTGTTCACACACACCCCGTGACCACTGCAGCGCTGCTCCGCGCACGAGCCCACCTCCACCTTCTCGCTCTCCACCAGCACCGAAGAGCCCAGGGGCCGCGGGACTTTGGCCTGCTCTTTGGACGCTTTGGGCTGGAGGGCTGGCTTGTCATGATGGCCTGAGACGCATGTTAAATGCACATTAAACTTAAATTAAACATGTCGCTGTAGTAACATCAACACCACCAACAGGGTATTATTTATAAAGCATTTTTCATACAGAGGAAGAAGCTCAAAGTTCCTAACAGGAAAAAAAAAACTGAACACATGACATGTTTACTGTACAAAGCTCATAGAAGAGAATTTGAATCAGGATGCTTTAGGAGCTTAGCCTCTGGCCCTGTGTAGCAGGCAAGTTTAAAAAAACTGCCTATAGACATTTTTATTTAACCCTTTTGGTAAGACAAATATGCAGATAAAGACAAATTAGATGTAGCAATGAAGTTATATGTACACCATGAGGGTACTTTGCCTGCATGCATAACATGGAAAATGATAGAGAATCTGGGTGTGGAGGAAACTGTTGTTAAGTAAAGATATTGGGTTTGTAGCCACGGTAACTGATATCAGAGAACGATTTCAGAGCATACTGTGGAGCAGCCCAAGCTTGTTGTCACTATCCCTTCCTGATCGGAGACAGAGAAGTCATTCTTTCGTGTGCGTCAGCTATGATCAGCATGCTGATCTCATCGGACTAGAAACTAAACCAGACATGGGAATACATGTGAATGCGAAACCTACAAAGCAGTGACACGAAACCAATCTGTGTGCAGGCGCTACACTTAAGGGGTGTGAGAGGGACAAAGTCATACCAAGCAGAGCATGTGTGAACCAAATATGGATGCTGACCAAAGTGGGTAGTCTAGCAGGGGTGACTGACATTCAGACGCCGCAGCTTGAGAAACTAAATGTGATCAGGAGAGGGGGACGGAAAAATAAGGAGCCTGCAGAGTGTACTGCTGATCTAATCGAGAGCAATCGAAGTTTAGTTCGATCGAAGTGTATGCATGCAACCATGAGACTGCCATGAGGTAATTTCCTGCCAAGGCACAGGGCATACCTCACCCAGATCACCGGTGACTTTGCTAATGCAATTACTGAACCAGCGCACACTGTATGTGTGATAGACACTCTGAAATCAATGCCTCTGGCAGTCAGGAGAAACTAAATAGAATCAGAGATTAATATAATTAATGTGTCTTAACTTATTTAAAGTATCTGGGCTGTTTTAAGACGCACACACACACTAACAATTTTGCTCATCTGAGCCATCCGGGCAGTCAGTCACTCGGTCGCAGAACTTCCCGCTGGGTAGGCACGATCCATCCCAGCAGGCCTTGCTTCCCACTGGGCACTGCTGCTGGGGCACACACTGCGAGCCGTTGACAGACAGGTGATCCTGGTCACACACACAGGTGCGCCCTCCTCCTGGGTGCGCCAAGCACAGGTGAACGCAGCCTCCATTCCTCTCCGAGCAGGCATTCCCTCCTACGCCAGGGTGGAGAGAGAAAAACAAAACAAAGCAGTCTGTGACAAAGCTATCTGGCTCTAGAAAAAAAACCCAACTGTTCCTAAGTAAAAGCTCACCTCTCATTTGTTCTTACTTTTAAAAAATTGTGTAAGCCTTATGTATGCAAACTAGCCTAAAAGTTGCTGGACCAGTTTCACAGCACGACAGAATCGTAAAAAAAGAAAAAACATCAGATGTCAAGAAGTCACGGAAGGAGACAGGTTTGGCAATTGAAAGGGCAGAATGAAGAGGGCGCGTGAGACAGGGTGTCCTGTACAAAAGGAGATTTGTGAGTGTGTGAGGGGTAGGGTGGTGGAGCGCGCAGTGAAAGCAGGTGGGGTGGGCCTGCAGTGAGCGAGATAATGGGGAGGAAAGACAAACAGGGGGAGACACATGGGACACATGGGGCCTGTCTGAAAGGCTGCTTGAAAGAGGATCTCTAAAAGAATTACTGTTCAGTTCACCTCAGTCTGAAAGGCCCATTTGCTTCAGTGCACTTACTAAGATACACTGTAAAAATCACAGCTCTGAACCAACTTTAATGATGTTGCAGCATGCAGCATGATATCTTAATTGTTTTATGTTGATTTAACTTGTGCTACATGCCGTGCACTATTGTATTCAGCATCATGAACATGTGTCAGTTCAAAAGTGCAAGTTAAACCAACAAAAAAAGGTCTATGTAGAAGGTTGCATTAGTATTTTTTAGCTTTTCTGTTTTTTAACATCACTTTTTACAGCATAGGAACTGTGAGGACAAAACAAGTGCTACAAGTGGAAAAAAACTGGCAGGGCGAATCAGATGAAAGGTTATACAAGAGAGCGAAAGGGGAAGAAGCTGTAAGTGCTCACTCTCTTACCTCTCTGACTGGATCTGCTGTAAGCTTTCAAGTCAACAACGTTAGTTTTCACCTCAAACCACAGCTGTTTGGGTTGGACACCATCACTGTACCACATTTTAGTTACATCTGTGGAAAAAGGAAAAGACCAGCAGCATGAAAAGTGGCTTCTTTAGAAAGATTTAGTTCCATCATTACTTCGGATAAAAATATTGCACCCACTGTGTCCAACTCAATGATTCATTACCTTGCCAGGATATAATCAATAAAACATGTGCATGTAATTACTAAGAAAAACATGCCAACTAACAGAATTAATGGCTCTCTTTTTTTCCATCAATCATTTTATAAAAGGCTAAATCAGACGTGCCAGTGGCGGTTTTAAATGGCATGTCCCCAGTTCCATGCATCATGTCAAACCTTGTTAAGAAAACAAACGTATAGAAGGACTGGTATGACAACTGTCATTTTTGTTTTCACAATGATTCTGTTTCGAGAACAAGACAGTCACTGTTACAAAGCTGTACAGGAAGTAAACAAGCCAAAATTCTACACCAGCACCCTGTGGTTACCCACATATCTGGTCACATACAGGTATGCAGGTAAACAAAGTGTACAACGTCATTGGGGTCTAGTTGTATCCACACAGATGATGAGATCATTTTCCGCTAGCAAATTAAAACTGTGTTCCAGCACATGGCGGCCCCAGACAGGTTTGATGAGTTCTTCTAAGACAGACATTATATAATAAAAGGGAGGCGGCGGGGGGGGTTGAATCTTTACTCATGCATTTGAATCCATACCTTTGTCAAGGGTAACCCAGAGGAGGATACCGTCACTCTGCGCAAATGACATGAGGCCTGGTCCTGTCTTATACTCTCTGTAGTTGGAGCCATCAATGCCTATAGAGCCAATCACTCCAGTTTCTTGGGATGGGAACCAAAGACTTATTATTATTCCAGTAAGACATACTGAATTATGCCAAATCAGACATAAAAACAATGAATTACATACTGATGGAGTAATTGGATAGCTCCATCAAGGTCAGCATCCATGGGGACACTAAACATGCAGAAAACTGTACAAATTTCAGTCTCACCAATGTCAGCCCAGTAGAGCTGCATGCCGTTGTTGGAGAAGGACAGAGAGGTGGGCATGGCTGCGTTCCTCCACAGGACGGTGCGGTTGAACCCGTCCATGTGAGCGCAATCCACCTGTGGAGCTGCCTTGCCCCTGCCCCCTGCTCGGCCCGTGGCAGTGAGGCACATCCGGCCGGTGGGGGGGTGGAGGGCGATGGAAACTGTGGCGCCGATGTCTGCCAACAGGAGCGTGGTGGAATAGCGCCCATTGCCAGAGGTCACGTGCACAGCTTGCTGGGACCGGGAGCTCCAGTACAGGTTTTTCGTGACCCAGTCCACGGCCAGCGCGGTCACCACATCCCGTGGAAGCTGGAGCAGGTGGCGGCTCTGGGTCAGCGATGAGCCACTGAGCCTCAGGGTGGTGACCGAGGCCAGGCCTGCGTCGGACAGGTACAGGAGGCGCTCCTGTGTCACCATGTCCACAGCCATGGCCTCGTTGACCCCGGGGAGGAGAAGAGCCCGATGTTCCGGCCACTTCTTAAGGCCCTTGGTGCCTCGCAAGCCGCGCAGGTAAATCTATTCATGAGGGGGCAAGAACATTCCTAGCATTAGCAGGTTCAACAGCTTGCTAAACCTATAGAACGGATTCAGCAGAATTTTGCTAAACCTGTTTAACTATGGGAGTTGCCACAGGGTAAATAGACACACGAGTCATTTGCCTTCAGTCAAGGAAGGCTTTTTGTTGAAACCGAGCCCGACAGACGGACACACCTGAGTGACAGTGGTGGGAGACAGCATGAGGAGGAAGGATGAGGAGGAGTCTGTCGGTGGGGAGCAGGTGAATCCGTCCCCAGCTAGGAGCAGCCCTGCTGGGCAGCGGCACACGGCCTGGAGACCTGGGGCCAGGAGGCACAGGTGGGAGCAGCGATGGCCCTCACAGGGGTTGGAGGTGACAGACTGCATGAGGGGGTGGATGGTCTGGGCAAATGGTGGAACAAAGCCAAATAAAACAAATGGATGGGGAACTTGTCATTTTTTGGCCAACACAACCAGTAGATTAGGGAAGTTTAATACATGTAGAACATATGTAAACTGGAAAGGGCAGTTGTCACTATACATCTGTACATCACTGAGTAAAAGCCAAAATAACGTCTGCCTTTGGTGACCTTTCAAAATAAAAAACATTCAATTTCAATTGATTAATGTAAAACAATTTACATTGTTACCAGTTTCATGGCCAGCATTTTTTTTTACCAACTGAAATCTATTTACCTTAAGCCCAAAGGGTTGGCTGGGTCTCTTGAGGATGACTTTGCGATTCTTGCCAGTGACCTTGTGGGCTCCCTGAATGGTTCTTCTCTTGGTGTCTGACCAGTAGACCATGTTATTGAAGACAGCCACAGAGAACGGGCTGGGGGTCTCAGGAAGCTGAAGCAGCTGAGGAGAAAGACAGGGGGGACATAAAATATAAATAAATAAATAAATCAGAACCAAATTGAGGTAGAGCAGACACATTGGACCTGGACCATAACTTAATACACTGCCTATAAAATCCACAAAAGTCCTTCAAGATATGCAGAAAATTACTGAGGGATAAATTTGTATAGTAGAAACTGCAAAAAATTATTTTAGCCCAATTTTGCCTATTCAGCACTAAATTCTCATTTTGATGCTATACCTTGATGTCCTCCCCTGTCAGTGAGGCAGACCCAATGCATTTGAGCCTCTCATCTGTCCAGTAGAGCCTCTCCTCCAGCAGGTCTATGGTGACGCTGACAGGCCAGCTGAGGCTCCTGCTCACCACCACACGCCTGTCCGAGCCATCCATCCCTGAGCGCTCGATCTGAGGCTCCGAGCCAATCTCGGACCAGAACATCAACCTGAGGAGAACACAAGAAATCAACACTTCAATCCAATGGCTGGTTAATCCAATTCTAGCAAACTCTTCTATACAAATAGTAACTAGGAGTCAGATGCGCTTCCACCTCGATTGGTGCTCACGGTCCAGGATACAATGTTCAATATTATGGACTAAGGAGCAAGACCGGAGCACTCCGCTTATAATGTTTTTAATGGTGCAGAAACAAAAAGTGACTGAAGACGCAGTGCCGTCGAAACGTCAGAGTCAAAACAGTAGTAGTAGTTTAGTCAGTAGTTTTGACTCTGAAGAAGACGCAGTGCCGTCGAAATGTCAGTCACTTTTTGTTTCTGCACCATTAAAAACATTGTAAATGGAGTGCTCCGGTCTTGCTCCTTAGTCTTCTATACAAATGTAAAGCACCCAAGTCCTCAGGGCTGCTGTGGTAAATGTGGTAATATAGTTTATGCTTAGGTTTTCTTCCAATATCTACTAAATTAGATCCAAAACAAGAAAACAATGCCCAAATCCACCATAGTTTTGTAGTCATCACCAAAAACTCATAAGGTGTTTATATAAATACAAGTTCTCAAAAACCAGAGGGTAACTCATAAAAATGAGTTACCCTCTCTGAGGCAGTAGGGCCAGGGAGCGGGGCTGTTCCAGATCCTCGTCCAGGACCACAGTGTAGTTCCTTGGCCTGACAACGGAGGGCCCCAGCCTGACTGCCAGGATCTGCCCAGCGACTCCATCCACCCAGTACAGGTTCCTTCCCACCCAGTCCAAAGCGATGGAGTCAGACTTTACACCTGATATAGAAATAGTCATGTGTGACAAATAGTCAGTGTTCCATGTACCGAGACAAACAACACAATTTAGTGCAAAACTTTACTATACAGACTTCCACAATGGCTGCAAGCTTTAAAATGAAATGGGCAGCAAATAACACCTAATGCACCTTTATGACCTGTACATACTACTCCTTCATTGGAGAGAACAGTTTCAAAGTTTACCACTGACCTCTGACAAGAGTGCCTGTAGACTTGTCTTCGCGTGAGGCCCATTTGATGCTCTCCTCGTCCAGACTGACCCAGTAGGCCCGCTGCTCCTTCCAGTCGAAGTCCACGGAGAAGATGGGCCTCCTGCCCGGCGCCAACAGAACCTGCTTGTCACCGCTCCTGAGGCCCAGGAGCACCAGCTCTGATTGTACTGAGGCCAACAGACTGGGCTCATCTGCGTGGGTGGATACACACACAGTGTCAGCACAGTTATGATTTATGTTACTACTGTGCTTCTTGGGAGTCAGAGCCACAGCTTTTTTTTATGCTCATTGAGTCTGAGATCATTGATGCACATCATAATATGACAAGAAAACAACTCTATCCATCAAGCTACACATTTGGCTACCCTCGGTTAGCTAAATTTAGCCAAAAGGCCTGCACGGCATCCGCACTTGTTCAACAGTCTTGAATGACTGCAGTCATGGCTTTTGTCACTTTGACGTTCAATGTCATCTATGACATACTATAAATACTTGCTCAGAATGGACAAAGGGCCTGCCATTCCAAGTGAGCATCTGATGCGCTTCAGGGTGTTGACGTACCACTTTGTCACTTTCTTGACCAAGTCAAAACTGCAAGGTTCTTATCTTATCCATTTAGGTGGAAGGTTTTGTTGTTTTGAAACTAAACCGTCATTTCCCCCAGGTCTCAAGCGTTGCCCTTTTGCACACCACACCTAGCATTCCATGCGTGTGAGTGGAGGGATGACATCTTTTAAAAAGTTCAGCTGTGCAGTGACAAGTGCATGCCATCGTCAATCTAGTCACGAGAGGAAAAATTGCCCAGGCTTTCAGGCATAGTGTGAGCAAAAGGCATTTCAGCTTTCTGCAAAGAATATGGAGTAAAGTGAGTGACTTTCTTTGACTGGCTATAAAAACAGTGTCTTAAAAATGCTAGTCTAATTAAAGTCCAAGATACGACTTTTATCAAATTCAGGGCACTGATCCTCATGGTGTGTTCATAAAACCACTCTTGTTGACCGTTTATGGCTTGTGTCCACCATATTTGTTTCCTTTTTAAAAACTATCAAAGCTAATCAACAGCACAGATGGGATAGGTTTCATTTCACTGGCTGGTGAGCATTAATTGCTAAACCAGAATAGCAGGGAAGTTGCAGTTTCATACTAAGCATCAACTCTGTGAGCGCACTTTCAAACTGTGATGCGACTGCCCTCCAGTGCATTAAAAAGAACTTGTGTTTGACTTTCAACTATGATCACAATGTTCTGAGTCAAGTTTCTGTCTACTAAAGAATGTCAGCAGTGTCAGTAAAATTCCATCTAAAGAAGGTGGTTTAGCCTCAAATAAGATTTCAAGGACCTTCACACAAGTAAAATTCCACCTAAAAAGGTGTTTTAGCCACAAATAAGATTGGCATTTCTCATGTTGGTTCTGGCTAATACAGTCATTCACAAGACACTGCTGTGCCACTGGAGTTTGTCAATACAACATGACATCCTAGAACTCAAGGGGTTCACATAATGCATTGACCTGTTGACTGAACCTTGCATGTTCAAGCATCATCACTTGCCCTGCGTCTCACATGTCCGTGTTCCACGTGCATGATAATGCCAGTTATTACAGACATCAATGTTTCAGGTGATGCAGCAAAACCAAAACACAGGTCAATTGAAAAAGGGGCAGCGACTCATAAAAATCTAAAAATGTATATGCCTTTAGCCCTCACTGCTTTTCATAAGAGGTAACCGAGGGGAGCAGGACATTCAAACCAGAGAGATGCCATGGCCCCGTTTCAGTACTAATTTTTAGCTGACTGGCAGTGACCACTGGACTTTTTTATCACAGCAGGAAAAGCAAACAAAATACCTAGACAACGGCCTTATACCCACATACTGATAATGACCACAGAAGGCATGTTTAGTATGTTATCGCACATATACTGATACAGGAGGAATTTTCAAAAGGCCTGTAGGGAACCGCCATCCAAACACAGAAGTGACTTTCTGACTATGCAAATAAAATACCAGTGCTTCCCACAACTTTTGGTTACAGAACCTCAAACTGTACGTTTACTACAGTTGCTGTGCAAACCTAAAAACCACCCAGGAAAAAACAACCAATACACTCTTTGAGTAAGGAGCGCACAGAATTAGTCACCACACACACACACACACACACCTGGGGATTTACAGGTCTTCCCATCAGGCTCCAGCAGGAAGCCGGGATGGCACTGGCAGAGGAAGGAGCCGCGGGAGTTGAGGCACATGTGAGCACACGCGGGGGTGCTGCCCTCCCGACACTCGTCCACGTCCTTACAGGTCAGCCCGTCCGCCTGTAACCTAAAGCCCGCCTTACACATGCACCTCTGCCAAGGAACAGGAAGTAGTTTTTTTTTTTAGCCCAAGACTGACAGTGATGCCTGGTACATTACTAAAAGAGTTTGCAGCAAAAATGATTGAGGTACGGTCATGTAAGACTTTGAATTTTGCAGTCTTTTTTTTTTATTTGTATTGCATATATATGTAAAATACATTGTGAAAATCTTATATTTTCTATCTTTGCAAGACTTCTGAAATACATGGCATCTTCTGCCTTCAGTAATTATAACATGTCAACCAAGCATGATGAAACCTTCTGCTGCAACATACATTTACAATAGAGATTATAATAACAGGATGACTAACAAGGGCGTATGGCCTACCGTTCCATGAGGAGTCCCAACACACGTGTGGTCACAGCGGGGGCTGCCCAGGGACGAGCAGTTAGCGCCGGCGCAGCCTGGGCCTTCGTCCGAGCCGTCTAGGCAGTTGGTGACGCCGTTACACACCAGCGCCGGGTCCACACACTCCCCACTCCTGCACTGGAACAGCCCAGTCGGGCACTTCACCTGCCCACCTAAACCCACCACACAACAGGCATGTTTACAGCTACACAGCATGGAATTGAGTGTCTTTAACTGCCAATCAATTATATAAGTGAGAGAAAAATGGTATGCTTTTGATTCTTGGCAAAACCTTTTTTTAAATACAATGTACAATCCTAAAACCACCACATTATAGGGAACACTTGCTTTATACACTATATGCAATGCAGTTTATTTGGAAAAAATGACATTTGGACATTTTTGATGGCAAATGTTCAGAGTTCAAATCACTGGCCGAAAGGGTTACTCAAATTATGGCTGTTAAAATAAAAAAGCAGCACTCACATCCTGTCTCATCACTGCGGTCATGACAGTCGTTTGCGCCGTCACACCTCCAGGCCTGGGGAATGCACTGCATCTTGGAGGCGCATGACCACTGGAACTCTCCACACTTCAGTAGCAATGCTTTGCAATTCTAAATCACCACCCCCACCCCCCCACACCCATCCAACAATTATGATTATTAAATGTATAAACACAATGTAGATTTTAGTGTTCTTGTATGCAATATTCACATTTATATTTTACATACTGTAAACCATCATACTGTACAAAATAACTGTATACTGTACATAATGAACTGCAATGATAATTGAGGTGCTTTTTATGTTTGGTAGAGAAATTGTGTAACTATAGCAAAAATATTTCTGAACCAATCATTTCCCATCACTGTCCACTGTGTACTATACAATTCTTCTTTTAAAAGTCACGATTCATGTAAGATTTAAGCTTGATATTTTTTTACATGCAGCCGGTCACAACAACCCTGCCCTCCGACTCCGACCCCCGACCCCCGACCCCTCACCCTCTCGTCTGATCCGTCGCTGCAGTCCTCGTCACCGTCACACACCCACTCCTGCAGCAGGCACTCGTCACTCTGGGGGCAGTGTAGCGAAGAGGGGCACTTGGGGGGCTGGCTGCACCCCTTCTCGTCCGAGTGGTCCCGGCAGTCAGCATGGCCATCGCAGCGTAGTGTCGGGTCCACACACTGACCGTTGGCACACAGGAACTGCCCGCTCAGGCAAGCCTCCACCACTGGGGGGGATGATATTATTATTATTATTATTATTATTATTATTATTATTATTAATAATAATAATAATTATGTGAAAGTACTTCATAAAGAAAACGCCTCACTACATTTCAGTTGGTAGTATGGAGGGAAAAGAACAGCTACAACATACGGCACCATTTCATTTTTATGCAGTCATTATATGGCCCACAGACTTTTGTAACTTCGTTGAATGGCAGAACAAATCCAGCCATCTTCTCCAGAGGCAAACAAGATTTACAGACTTTATGACATTTCAGTCATGAACATTCGTCAGGGTGCTTTACTGGTACCTGTGAAGCACCCTAATGAAGATCCATGACAGAAATGTCATACAGTTAATAAATCTTGCTTGCAGAATGGGCAGTGTGCGGGAGTTCTCATTTCCTTATAACTTGAAATTAGCCCAGTAGACCACTGTATTTTTTTCCTTCATTTGTCTTGTTGGTTGGTTGACTTTTATTGTTTATAAATTGTACAAGACCATTCCGCATGCTGAATTGGCCCTAAAAGTAATACATTAATTGATAGACTATAACTACTATTACTATTCCAGATTGCTACGCAGTATTTATCCATGTATCAATGCTATAGGTGCCACTAATCACTTACATAACATGCATATTTTATGTAACGTTTGGTCAACCCACCACAATTGGCCTCATCACTGCCATCCAGACAGTCCTTTTCCCCATCACACAGGAAGCCTTCTGGGATGCAGCGGCTGTTGTTGTCGCAGCGGTGATTGCACCCTAGGGTGGCCTTGGAGCAGTCCAGTTCATCAGAGCGGTCCTGACACTGAGGTGTCCCATCACACACCAGCTTCTGGTCAATACACATCCTCCCATGGGCACACTGGAACTGGCCTGTGGGTAAAAGGAAGATTACTGACACATGGGTATGACATGTGATAAGAATCTGGGCAACTGGCTTCAATTTATGTCAAGGTTGGTGGTTGTTACACTGCACTGTAATCATGTTGTACAATCACTGCTGTACAATAGACCTCACCTATCTGCAGACCATTTCATTTTTCTTGTGTTGGTGAGGTATACTTAAACACATACAAATTAATAATCAAATAATAATCAAATAAATAATCAAGAAAAGCTACCTTTTTGCAAGCCTATTTCCTTAACCAAGCAAACTGACTATGCTTATATAGAGAGGTAACACAGAGGCACACCTTCTTTGCAAACAAGGACACACCCCTGCTCGTCTGATCCGTCTCTACAGTCCTTCTCTCCATCACACACGTGGCTGTAGAGGACACACTCACTCCCGTCCCGACACGCTTTAGACCCCAAGCGGCACTTCAGAGGGGCAGCTGTAGTCCAGCGGGATTTGTATCCACCTGTGGGCAGGTGCTCATATGAGGTACTCTTGCATCTCAAATAATCAGTGAAATTATCACAGGGTGGCATTTCATGGGCATCACAGTCTAGCAATCTTACTTTATATTTTGACACTAATCTGACCCCATAAAACATGCCACCTTGACAGACACAGACACACACACACCCTTTCTACAGCAGGTACACAAAGCCATTAATGGAGAGTACACAATGTAGATTAATATATAGAAATACCCAAAGTTAGTTAATATATGAAAATACTCAAAAGTTACCCTCATACTAAAAACCCCAGAATTCTACAGGCCCAACATGAACCTGCATGATTTGCTTTGTTCATATTCACATAGTTGATTCCCAACAGTGCTATCTGTAGAACTGTGGCCAAAACTGGTACTGCAATCATATTTAAAATACTGAAGTGTTGTTTCCACTCCAGTGGCAAAAATATAAATATTCTGGCTGTACTATTGTTGTCAGTGAAATCAGTAGAACAATTTAACATGTTTCCTTAATTTCCTGTGACACTTTAGGGACATTTTATGATTACCTGCAGTAAATTTCTTACATATAGCACTTTTAACCCACCATTCATGTAAGTCCTCATCCAATGGAATGCCCCTAAAGAGTGACTTACGGCAGTTCTTCTCATCCTGTCCGTCCTGGCAGTGGCGAATGCCATCACAGATCTGCTGTGTGGTCAGACACCGGGAGCCATCACACATGCGGTCACACACGTTTGGACACTTCCTCTCGTCTGAGCCGTCGGGACAGTGGGCACGTCCGTCGCACACCTGGTTTTGCTCGATGCACTTTCGCCGGTCCTCGCAAAGGAAGTGAGCTGAGGAGGCAAAGGCTGGCTATATTAGTGTGATGTATGTCATCTTGTCACATCCATAGACATGACAGATTGATTGGCACTTTCATCACACCAATTAGTTGTTAATTTTGTGTATTTAGTGTGAGCTGATAATGCAATTGTAGATTAACACATAGCTGCCAACTCTCTAATTTTTTACCGAGTTTTGTCTCGGTTAATATTTGATCAATATGTTTGCCTGCCACTGCTGTTTCCTGATTTTGCTAATCAAATATTGACCGGTCTGGATTAACCTGAATACTGGCTTTAGTTTTCTAAAACAGCCATAGTCCTATACGATTTGCAACTGAAGAAAGAATTCAAACTAATTAGGATAAAATATTTTTACATAAACACTGTCAACAGTGTATGCATGTGACCCACATACTGCATTTTTTTTTACCTGGGTCAGAGCACTTATCCACGCAGTCAGCCTCATCGGCTCCATCAGGGCAGTCCCTCCTGCCATCACACAGCTGGCTCTGGGAGATGCACAGAGACGAGCCCTCACACAACACTGAGGGAAATCTGCAGGGGGAGGGGGTCGGCGCAGGAGTAGACAGGCCTGTTGGATGATGGAGAAAACTTTAACTTCAAGGCTCCAAAATAAATAAAGACTAATGGTTCCTAAATGGAGTCATTACTAAAAACCACCAATGGCATATGCGGCAAATCACTTAATTACATTCAAATACACCGAGGTGGATTTGGCCTGCTGAATACCCCTGAGCTGCCAACTGGCACTGGCCTTTTAGCCAGCTGCCAACTTCAGCACCTTTTAATTGCACCTACTCAGAGTTTCACAGCCCCTCGTTACATGTAGCCCTAGGGAAGACCGTTTCAACACCTGCATCATCTTTTCATCTCTAATCAAGGTGCTTGCTCTTTTTCCCCCAAATAAAAATTACAGATGTTTTCAAAACTGTTTTTTTTTTTTTTTTTAAATCCCCCAGGACCTTGACTTTTCGTACTTTTATACTTGTATGCTTAGTCTTCGGTTGAGATTGTACCTGTTGTGCCAAGTAGAACATTTTTATTATTTTAGAAAATGTATGAATGAATGCAATACATATGACCGGTAAATGAAAGCATATTAAGGTTTTGTGTACATATGTTTTCTTCTATTTCTTATTTTACAAGACGTTTTCCCTTTAGTGTAGACTGAAGTTTTACTAAAAGAACATTAACATACTTCTTATTCATACTTCATAATTTTTGGCCTTAACAAGGTATGGAAAACAACGATTCAAAAGACTTAAGCTCACACAACTACCCCGTCTAATGGCCTTTATGTTTGTATGAATGGTTACTACAGGCATACATTAGGGCAGTGTGTACTAATATGCTTCCTGGTGTTATGTTCATTTTTTCAGAAATGATGGTAATTGGGTCGAATACAAAACAAGTTATTTCAACCATGAAATCATGTGCATCTTTTCAACAGTATAAAAACTTACATTAGCTATATAATATCACTACAAAGCTCAGACATTTTCTGTGTGAAACTGCTTGGTGTTCTGATGAGTCTTACATCTGTTACAACTCTTCTTTATTTTAGTAATATATGTAATCATGTTACTCACTGCAGTTAGCCTCATCGGTGCCGTCCAGACAGTCCTTCTCCCCATCACACAGGAAGCCGTCTGGGATGCAGCGGGTCTTATCGTCACACAGGTGGCTGCAGCTCTTGGAGGCCTTGAAGCAGTCCAGTTCATCAGAGCGGTCCTGACACTGAGGTGTCCCATCACACACCAGCTTCTGGTCAACACACATCCTCCCATGGGCACACTGGAACTGACCTGCAAATGAATGACACACAGTTGGACAGATTTATTCTCATGATAAACAAGAGCAGTCAAATAATTAATTACCTCAGAGAAAAACTCAAAGTAAATTGGATCAGTATTTATAAGGTTATGTGATCTGGTAAAAAGCATGCTCATTACTGTGCTTGAACCCATCTTCTCACCTGGTCTGCAGGTTAGATCACATCCCTCTTCATCTGAGCCGTCTCTACAGTCCTTTTCTCCATCACACACGTGGCTGTGGAGGACACACTCACTTCCGTCCCGACACGCTTTAGACCCCAAGCGGCACTTCAGAGGGGTGGTGTTTAAGGTCTTGGTGGCAACAGTGGGACAACCAACCTCATCAGATCCATCAGAGCAGTGTGATCGGCCATCGCAAACCTGATTCCTCTCAATGCACTTCCGCCTGTCCTTGCACAGGAAGTGTGCTGGTGGGGGTTAAAGACGACAGACAAAAATTGTCAACACATACTGCCAAATCATCATCACCTTTATTACAGCCACACTGCAATAGGAAACCTTGGTGCCTTTGGCGCTGTGCCCACACTGTACTGTGAATACTTGAATTAATATAAAAATGAATAACCCATACCGGGATCTAAACATCTGTCTATGCAGTCCTTCTCATCGGCTCCATCAGGGCAGTCCCTCCTGCCATCACACAGCTGGCTCTGGGAGATGCACAGAGACGAGCCCTCACACAACACAGAGGGGAATCTGCAAGGGGACGGGGTGGAGACTGGAGCAAGGGTAGTAACACCTGTTTCCAACAGAAAGAATTCAAGGTAATAGACCATTTAGGACCCACAGAATCACTTTAGCACAGTTCATAAACATGGCAAACATCTAGTGCAACCGGTGTATTGTCCAAGTTAACTACAGGGCATATCCAAAACATAGGGCTGACTGACAATGTAAACAATTACACCCAACACATGACTAATGTGCTTAGGTATTTGTGAAGTGAAAGAGAAAAGACACAGTTCCGGTAGCCCTCAGAGAAGTAGACTAAGAAGCAGAAACATGTCAAGTGCAACACCACAGGTGACCACAGAAAAGTGCAGCTTTGGAAGGTTCTTTACATCACACTGCTCTTCACCCGCAATACTAATTTATGCTATTAATGATATGCACAATAGCATGCTTGTTAATATGTCTATATATTCCTACATCTATGTCTACATGTTTATATTTATTGGATTTTTCCAATAATTAGAATTTAATTTTATAGCTTGAGTGCTTGCTTTTTAAAACCTTTTTGTCATATATTTATTGCACCTGCACCAAGACATATTCCTCATCTGTTGTGCAGATGTGTCATTAAATTATCAAAAGCATGTTTATTGTTTGTTTATTATGGCCAGTGGACTCACCACAGTTGGCTTCATCAGTGCCGTCTAGACAGTCTCTCTCTCCATCACACAGGAACGTCTGTGGGATGCAGCGAGTCTTCTCGTCACAGACATGGCTGCAGCCCTTGGAGGTCTTAAAGCAGTCGACCTCATCAGAGCGGTCCTGACACTGGGCTATACCATCACACACCTTCTTCTGGTCGATACACTTGCTTCCATGGAAGCACTGGAACTGGTCTGCAAATGGAGCAGTTGCTATAAAAACATACTTTTTGCAGAAAATTTAACACAAAGCCAGTTGTTATCCAGCAAAGTTGTTAATCTCCTTTATACCAAAGAGTTGGAAACGACAGTGGACAGGAAGATCATATTACCAAGATGGAACAAACACACACTAGTTCACTGCACACGAAGAGAAGCTGCTCAACACTGCCCTCACCTGGTCTGTAGATTACATCAAACCCCTCTTCATCTGATCTGCTTCTACAGTCCTACAATAGTGCCTTATTATACCATGACTTGGAATCATTGGATCAGTGTGGGGGAAGAGTTAGACTTACTGGTCCAACATCACTAGTTTAATTCCATAGAAGCTGGTAAAAAACATGCATGCTCATTACTGGGCTTGAACGTTCTTGAGAGCCATCGTCTCACCTGGTCTGCAGGTTAGATCACATCCCTCTTCATCTGATCCGTCTCTACAGTCCTTCTCTCCATCACACACGTGGCTGTGGAGGACACACTCACTCCCGTCCCGACACGCTTTAGACCCCAAGCGGCACTTGAAAGGGGTGGTGTTTGAGGTCTTGGTGGCAACAGTGGGACAACCAACCTCATCAGATCCATCCAAGCAGTTAGAGCGGCCATCACAAACCTGATTTCTCTCGAGGCATTTTCGCCTGTCCTTGCACAGGAAGTGTGCTATGGGGTAAAAGTGAAACACTGTAAGAGGTGTGTCAAGTCTTTTTTTTTTTTTTTTTTTTTTTTTTATAAACATGAAAGACTTTAATGCCAGTTCAATACAACTAATGTATGTCACAGCATATTCATATTCAAATGGTGCATGCAGCAGTAAAAACAGAAGCTACTGAGGTCAGAGTACCTGGGTCAGAGCATCTATCTATGCAGTTCGTCTCATCGGACCCATCAGGGCAGTCCCTCCTGCCATCACACAGCTGATTCTGGGAGATGCACAGAGACGAGCCCTTACACAGCACAGAGGGGAATCTGCAGGGGGCCGGGGACGGTGCAGGGGCACCTGATACTAAAGACATAAAGACTTACAGTGAAGGTTTATTCGTTCATTCATTTAGACAGGGGACTGGCTTGTGATCCTGTTAGGTCTGATTTCAGTTTCAACAGCTACCATTGGGATCACAGGAATCTCATGGTCTCAAATTTACCCGGTACTGGTCAGTTATTCACAGGATAAATCAAAAACACTGAATTTATCAGTCCACATGTCTGAGGACAACAGCAGATATGCAATGAAACAAAAGGTGCCAAAAATTGCATTGGTAGCCCTAAAAAAATTTGGTTCACCTCAGCAAGGCCATTGCTGGTCTTCATGCTCGCTCATGGGTGGGACTACATTACATTACATTACACTTAGCAGATGCTTTTATCCAAATTGACTTACAATAGGGGACAAAAACAAACTACACATATGCAGTGGAGAGCAGAGTAAGCAAAGGCATAACAAAGTTAGTTGAGCCAGGATACAGGACAGTGTTGGTGAGTGCAGGTTAGTTTTGTTAGGAAGGGAAGCTCTCTCGGAAAAGAAGGGTCTTCACTCAGAAGAGACTACTCACAACAGTGTGCCTCGTCACTGGCATGCTGGCAGTCTGGCTCCCCATCACACACCTTCTTATGGTCGATACACGTGCTTTCATGGACACACTTGAACTGGTCTGCAAATGGAGCAGTTGCAATAAAAAATGTAACACAAAGCCAGTTGTTGTGCAGCAAAGTTGCTTATCTCCTTTAACGAAGAGTTCCAGTGGATAGGAAGATTGTATTACCAGGATGGAACAAATACAGACTAGTTCACTGCACACTAAGAGGAGTTGCTCAACACTGCCCTCACCTGGTCGGTCTGCAGACTAGATCAGACCCCTCTTCATCTGATCCCCTTCTAGAGTCCTACAACAGTGCCTTATTATACCATGACTTGGATCAGTCAGCCTAACTCTTCCCCCACACTCCAACATCACTAGTTTAATTCCATAGAAGCTGGTAAAAGACATGCATGCTCATTACTGGGCTTGAACGTTCTTGAGACCCATCTTCTCACCTGGTCTGCAGGTTGGATCACATCCCTCTTCATCTGATCCGTCTCTACAGTCCTTCTCTCCATCACACACGTGGCTGTGGAGGACACACTCACTCCCGTCCCGACACGCTTTAGACCCCAAGCGGCACTTCAGAGGGGTGGTGTTTGTGGTCTTGGTGGCAACTGTGGGACAACCAACCTCATCAGAGCCATCCAAGCAGTGAGATCGGCCATCGCAGACCTGATTCCGCTCGATGCACTTACGCCGGTCCTTGCACAGGAAGTGTTCTGTGAATTTTAAAGAAAAATTCCTAAAAATCCTTCAGGCAAATACAGTGTAATCATTAAACTGCAGCATCACTTTCAAGTCAAGTTGTTGATCGCGCAATACCTCTATCTGAGCATCTATCCACGCAGTTCGTCTCATCGGACCCATCAGGGCAGTCCCTCCTGCCATCACACAGCTGGCTCTGGGAGATGCACAGAGACGAGCCCTCACACAACACAGAGGGGAATCTGCAGGGGGAGGGGGTCGGTGGTGGAGTAGGGAAACCTGTCGGAGGCACAGGGAGCGATTGTCATATAAACAAAATTTGCAAGTGTAATGACCGGTTTTGTGAAGGTTTCAGTTTTATTTCTCAACTTCTCTTAAACTCCCTTTTCAATTTCAAGATAAAAATGTACATCACTAGTACTTTACATCACACATCACTATTTTCAAGCACTTAATCTCAAGAGCCTTCATCGATTAGATTTTCTGTATTGACATCTCTAACAAATGTAATTGGAATCATGTATTGGTAAAACTCTCCATGAACAGCACTGTCAAATGCTAAAAAGCATAGTGTGTTTTAGTCAAGGCAAAGACAAACGTTTTTAAACTGAGTAAAAACATCTAGAAACCTTGCAGATGAAGATGAAAACTGATCACTCTGAATTAAGATCAAAAACGTTAATTTTGTCAGGCCGTGTATAGCCACTGGCTATTGACTGGAAGGACTCACCACATCCAGCCTCATCAGTGCCGTCCAGACAGTCCTTCTCCCCATCACACAGGAAGCCGTCTGGGATGCAGCGGGTCTTATCGTCACACAGGTGGCTGCAGCTCTTGGAGGCCTTGAAGCAGTCCAGTTCATCAGAGCGGTCCTGGCACTGAGGTGTCCCATCACACACCAGCTTCTGGTCAATACACATCCTCCCATGGGCACACTGGAACTGGCCTGCAGAAAAAAGTTACATCACATTTTTTGCCAATACTTGCCAACACTGCTTGATACAAGATGAACATCTAAATTACCAATAAACCTTAGGGGTTTTTGTTTGGTTCCCTCCTTTTTCAAGCAACCTACTTCACTGAGACCATCTTCTGAAAATAAGTTTTCTGATGCAGGTAAAGGTGGATCCCCTCTGAACCTTTTATTTTTAGGGGCTTTAAAAATGGTTCACCTGGTTTGCAGCGAAGATCACATCCCTCTTCATCTGATCCGTCTCTACAGTCCTTCTCTCCATCACACACGTGGCTGTGGAGGACACACTCACTCCCGTCCCGACACGCTTTAGACCCCAAGCGGCACTTGAGAGGGGTGGTGTTTGAGGTCTTCGTGGCAACAGTGGGACAACCAACCTCATCAGAGCCATCAGAGCAGTGAGAGCGGCCATCGCAAACCTGATTCCGCTCGATGCACTTACGCCTGTCCTTGCACAAGAACTGACCTACCAGAAGCAACAGCAGTGGTCATATTTATTGGGTTTAATAGCAAACGTAAAATTAAAAGACATCTTGCGCTCAAGTCCACACACTACTGTATGTTCCCTAGCGCTCAAGTCCACATACTATGTTTCCTAGTGACTCTTGACTGACTAAAACCACCAGATTTTTTTTCAAACCTCTTTTTGGACAATTGTCGAGGCAGGCCTTTTCGTCCCAGCCATCAGGACAGTCTCTCTTGCCATCACAGAGCTGGGAGGGAGCTATGCAGAGCAGAGTCCTGTCACACAGCACTGAGGGGCTGTCACACCTTGGAGCTGGAGTGGGAATGGCTGCAGTGTTACAGAGCAAGAGAAAGTAAGCACACAGGCAGGATGATGTAGGAATTTCACTTTAAATGAATATTATACCACTTGAAAGTTATATTTAAGAAATATATTTAAGGAAGAATTAAGCCCCACCATAAATTTCTTTAAAAACAATACATATGTTTTGTAACAAAAAAGAAAAATGCACATTTAGTCACCACATCACAATAAACACAAATCATTCAATGTTTCCAAACATCTAAAATATGGAATAGCATTTTAAAGTCTACAGTCAAAAGGCCTCACTGTTGTTTATGTATTTAAAGGGGATTGCTCAGCAACCTCTGTCTTCAAATGTATGTTTGAGTGATTGATAATGATCTGCACAATAGTTCTGTACTTTTGCAATGGGTAAAAGAAAGTCATAAATGGGAATGTGTCCACCCCACCAAGCCAGTTTGATTATCTCAAAAAAAAAAAAAATGCTTACCACACCCAGCCTCGTCTGACGCATCCCAGCAGTCCCTCACACCGTTGCAGATAAAAACCTGCGGTATGCAGCGGCTGAGGTTATCACAGCGCAGAGCACAGCTCTTCGTGGGCACCCAACAGTCCTGCTCATCAGAGCGGTCCTGACACTGGGCTGTTCCATCACACACCTGCTTCTGGTCAATACACATCCTCCCATTTGCACACTGGAACTGGCCTGGTGGTGATGGGGATGGTACATTAAAATTACATGGTCATTAAAACGTAGGACACTTCATGACTTACTCTGGCATACACAGCGCCATGCAGTCATCTGGGCAAACGACACTAATGCCAAGCTGGAAAATACAAATTTATTCCATATCAAGTCCAAGTTTATTTTAAGCTCAAGTTCACCATCTGCAACATTATGCATACAAGCACAATGTACCACAAGCAATAAAATGCAGTGTGCCAAATGATGGCAATACGCTGTAAGCCTCTTGCTGTTTTCGGTACATTGCACTTGCATGCATATGTCAAACACCACTCATTTTTGCATGGGCAAAACCATGACCAGATAATGGAGCCATGAAATCCCTTGGACTAATGGAGTGCCACATACAAGCAGAGGGGGGAAATCAGATATATTTACCTTCCTGACACTGTTCACAGTCTTCCTCATCTGAACCGTCTCTACAGTCTCTTTCTCCATCACACACATGGTTTAGGAGGACACACTCACTCCCGTCCCGACATGCTTTAGACCCCAAGCGGCACTTGAGAGGGGTGGTTTGTGAGGTCTTGGTGGCAACAGTGGGACAACCAACCTCATCAGATCCATCAGAGCAGTGAGATCGGCCATCGCAGACTTGATTCCTCTCGATGCATTTTCGCCTGTCCTTGCACAGGAAATCCGCTGTAAAATTTGGAAATTCAGTTTAACAAATCGTAAAAATGTATTTCAAAATCATGATTTTTCGTTAGCACAGTGTGACAATACATAGAAAAAATAATATGGGGTGAGGAAATGCCAATAATATATAAAAACATTCAATTCAAGATAAAATTAAAGCATACCTGGGTTAGAACATTTTTTTATACAGTTCTTTTCATCGAATCCATCAGGGCAGTCCCTCTTGCCATCACACAGCTGGCTCTGGGAGATGCACAGAGACGAGCCCTCACACAACACAGAGGGGAATCTGCAGCTTTCCTTCTGACTGACCACTGAGGTTTGACCTAAAAGATTTCAAAGACCAGCTAGTTCCTCGAGAGAGATTTTTCAAGGTCAAAATGATTAACTCATTGCCTGACAGTTGTTAAAAGCATCTAATGGCAGGGTCACACTGCACATTATTTTTTTGTCTTTCATGACTGTTATTTACAATTGATCGCACCATATTAAA
This sequence comes from Setipinna tenuifilis, assembly GCA_030347295.1. Classification (NCBI taxonomy): domain Eukaryota; kingdom Metazoa; phylum Chordata; class Actinopteri; order Clupeiformes; family Engraulidae; genus Setipinna; species Setipinna tenuifilis. The sequence continues at coordinate 21,729,369 of CM059275.1, forward strand.
CAGTCCTAGAATCCCAAATTCTCGTCTCTTGATCAGGAGACTGGCCACATTACAAGACAATGTGTAATAGTACGGGTTCCTTTAACTACTTGTGGCAGGAATCAGAGTGTCAACAATGAACAGGTTATACACAATTCCCGTACCTGTAAAATGCAGATAACTTAACCTTTTTGTTGTGGTGTCAATTTTTTTCAAACCGTAAATAAATATGCGGTCACATTGTAAGTACATCACATTGTAAGACTAATTTAATAGCAATTGGTGTCGCCACTGAGCTCTAAAAATTGGGTACAGTGCTAGAAGTATCGTCTACAAAAATCTGAGGCAAAATTGCGCTGATATAATAAAATCTGACTGGGCCATAAGTCAATTCCAAGATAATCATTCCACCACAAACCTGACATTAGTTCCAATTCGGCAACCACCACACCAACGAGGCCTTTCTCAATGGCGACATCAGTAACGTATGCTCCATCTCTACGTCCCCACAGGGTCAGGGTGTTCTTTGCAGAGGACACTACGTATGGATCAGAGGCTGCCTCTATGGATCCCTGGATGTTCCAGTTTTTCCCCAGTGAATGGGTCTTTACCTTCAATAGACTTATTATCTGCAACCCTGTAAGAAGAAGACCCTCATATACACTTATGTGCCATTTCAAAAACAGTCCAAGGAGTTTGTATGCATTAAAACAGGTTATTGATCAATGTTCCCATCCAGCATCATATTAGGGTTTTTTTTTCCAAAGCAATAAGGTTTCCTTCATCATTATGGCATCCATATTACCCTAAAACTGACCTGAAAAGGAGTTCCACAGAAAACAGTTGGATGCCCTGTCAAATGCCAGGTGACCTGAGGATTGCTTTCCCATACAGAAAACTGTCACAGTATCTCCTCCAGACAGACCCAGTTTCATGCTGTGCACACAGCCTTCTTCAAGCCAATACAGCCGTCCTCTCTTCCAGTCAACATAGAGGTCTTTGACCTCCCGTTGGGCCTGGTGTAAGGTCTTGGAGTAGCTGTGCTCTGGAAGACTGATGCTGGCCACAGTAACGCCGAATGAGAGTGCATCACAGGACCGCCAGATGAGGTTTCCAGTCTGCTGGCTTACACGCACCAGGCACACTGCCATTAAACAAGAGAAACATGCTTACATGTTAGTGGGACTAGAACACAAGCAATATTGGTGTAAGAATAAAAGGCTATCCATGTAATTATGAGAGAAAAAGGGTGCAAATGGATACATGTGCTCCACACAAAGAAAGGCTGGTAGTCCCCCGTGTTGTGTTTCTGCAAGCAGTGTGAACAGTAAAACCCAGTGATGGGCAACCTGGTTTCAGAAGCTACAATTCAGAATCACCTTTTCAAAAATCACCTGGTTCTACGTGTGCACTTAATAGAGGTAATTTTACCTATTAACTCCTCTACGTACCGTAGATGAGGAATTGCACTAATTAGAATTAGCCGATTTAATGACTGGCTAGAACATCAAATTTGTGGCACTCGGTTGTAGTCTCTGAAACCAGGTTTGTCCACCACTGCTCTAAGCCACCAACATAACAGCAGATATACCAGTCGGCACATAATGCTGCTGCATCGGCTTATTTTCCTTACCAGGACCAGGGGTTGGGATGTGAACGGATCCCTCTCCACTGAGCCACTGGCCCTTCAGGTGACCCGTTCCATTGGTCCACACGATGGCACCACTTCTCCAGTCGACATCAAACGACTCAATGTCCTCTGTGGTGCTTAACAGCAACTTCTTTGCATTTTTCTTCTCTTCGAACTCCACCATGTACATACTGGTTGGTGTGGCGTACACGAGCTTAAAATCTGTGCGAGCAGATAAAAAAGAATGCATAATGGACAATGTTCCTTAGTTTGTATATGCTAATCAGTAACAGGGTTTCAATTCAAGTTTTTGATTCACATTGTAGTTATACAAATAAGAAATACTCGCATGGAAACTCTTGAAATGCAAATAAATCCTTGTGGTCTGAAATGGCCGTTGATGGCCAGTTTAGTATAAATGTGTATAACTGATGGAAATAAGTGTAATGAAAACCCCACTGATGTGATCATTTCATGCTGGAAGGGTTAGCAAGTGGTAAAACTAAAACATGGAGTAAACCAGTGCTGGACACTTACAGGTGCATGCTCCATCTGGTAAAGGGAGGAGTGCTTTGGGGCATGCGCACGTGTAGCCGACTGGCTCCATGTTGGACAGGAGGCATAGTGGGCATCGGGAGGCATCACAGGCAGCTGGTGCATCTGTGGCACACACACACACACACACACACACACACACACACACACACACACACACCTTGTTACACCCCCCAAAGTCATCTCATCTTTTCAAAATGATCATTTCATTCTCATCTAGAAGTTCTGAACTAGAGTATTCATCTAAAATGTTTTTGACATCATAAGTCTCTGAAACTGGGTTTTTATGGTGAGGGTAATGCTTATATTCTCTAACCTCATACTAGGACTACAGGGCTTACCCGTTTCTCTAATGTATTTATCTATGGATTTTAATGACCCCAAGAATAAGGATTCTACACTGGAAAATCAAATGTCATGGCTTACATGGCTTGTATAACTGCAACTACCCAATTCAAAAAGTTGGGCATATATGAGATTTACATATGTAATTGGATGGTCTGTAACCTTATCTAGTCAACACCAAGCACATTCCTGAAAATAAAGATGGTATTAACTATAGGTCGCTAAGGTCTTACCTTGAGGCTGCTGAAGACCATGATAGACGGTGATGTGGGGTGATGAGGCTTTGATGATAAACTTGCTCTCCTTGGGTTCTTTTGGATCAATCTGCCACAGATACTTGTCATCAGCCCAGTAGAACAGACCCTCAAACACCGCCAAAGCACGAGCAGTACGACCTTTGAAGACGTCCCAAAATGTATAGCGCCCACTGCCATCGCATTTGACCGTCTCTATCGACTAAACAAGAAGAGAAAAACAGTAGTGGCATTCAGAAAATTACAATTCAGAACTACTCTGCACAGTGCATTACTAGATCTGACACAGTCTCTTAAAGGGTAAAACAGTATTACAAAACAGACGCAAAATAAATAAATAATTAAATACCATTTTAAAATCACTGATCCAATACAAGCGGCGAGAAGCAACATCTAATGTGAGACCTCTTGGCAGCTCTGCTGTGATGACCACCATAGTTAGCCTTCTAGAACCATCCATGCCTGCTTTCTCAATGGTCATATCTCCATTTTGGCCTTTGTTTATCCAAAACATGGCTCTGTTAAAAAAAAGGGTTGTTTCAAGACAGAACTGTGTTTATAGAGCACATTTACTTTGATACATTTTGAATCCTCTTGTAGAAAAATCTAAGAAGCTTCTAGAATTGCTTCAGCAAGAACTACCTTGAAAATTACTCTCTTTTGCCTCCCGTAGTGAATTATGCCTCCACTGTGCAGGCATGTTTAATCAACTTTGTGCCGCTTTTCTACTTTTTGGTTATCTGAGCTAAACTGTCTCAGTTCCAGTTCCTTAAACCCTACCTCTCTGAGGGCAGTAAGACCAGGTCCAGAGGGGTACCGTCCTTGGCCATGACTACAGCCACACCACTACCATCAGTGTTGGCAGCAAGCACAGACTTGGTGTCAGTGCTGGTCCAATACAAATGTCCATTCAGCCAATCACATGCAAGGCTTCCAATTCCCACTTGTCCTACAACAGAGAGACAGACACAACACCATTTTTTCCCCTGTTCTTTTTTTCCTTCATTTTCATTTGAAGAAATTGAACGCACACCTACATACATACACCACACACACACCTACACAGAGAATATGGTTTCTGGGCTAGTGCTAAAGGTCTGACCATATTGCAGTCATGGCCTTAAATTTAGCTGTAACTGTAACCACAACCGAGGTAAACTCACCACTGTAGAGGGTGTTAACCCTTTTGCCTTGAGCCTTGTAGATGTTTCCCTTCTCATCAGCCCAGTAAATGGAGCCTCGTGCCAGATCATACGTGATGGCCACTGGTCCACCATCAACAGTATGGAGGTTTTCAATCTTCCTCGTTTTCAAGTTCAGCAATCCAATGACTCCCTTTCTGCTGGTCAAAAGCTTGGTGGCATTCTCTGATTGAAAACCAAATTAAGTACGTATTAATATAGCTCATTTTGATGCACATTTTGAGTACATCACAAGTGATTGAAGAGACAAAAACAAATGATCAGGCTATCAACAATAGATAGGCCATAGTCTGCTGTCCAAACCTAAATAATTAGTCAAGTTCATGTAGTGTAAATGAAGTTAATCAAATGTGGGTTTCAATAATCAGTAAAGCTTTGCCTTTAACATCCAGTTGGGATGAGATCATACCTTTTGCTTGACAGGCATTGCCCTGCTCCTTGAAACCCTCACGACAAGCACAAACAAAGGAGCCTGGTGTATTAAGACACAGTTGCTGGCATGGACCGTAAGGCTGGGAGCATTCATTTAAGTCTGCAATATTCAAGAAAAAATACAATTATTCAACAACAACAAAACCAACACCACAACCAACAACAACAACAACAACTGCAGCAACTACAACTACAACAACAACTACAACAACTGCTACAACAACAACAACTACAACTACACCACCACCACCAACTGCAACAACTACAACAACAGCAAATACAACTACAACAACTGCAACAACAGCAACTACAACAACAACAACAGAAACTACAGCTACAACAACTACAGCAACTACAACCACAACAACTACAACAACAACAACAACAACAAAACCATAACACCACCACCACCATCAACTGCAACTACAAAAACTGCAACTACAACAACAACAGCTACTACTACAACTACAACAGCTACAACAACAGCAACAGCAACAACAACAGCTACAGCAACAACAACAGCTACAACAGCTACAACAACAACAGCTACAACAACAACAGCTACAAAAGCTACAACAACAGCTACAACAACAACAGCAACAACAACAGCAGCAGCAACAGCTACAACAGCAACAACAGCAGCAACAACAGCAGCAGCAGCAACTGCAACAACAACAGCTACAACTACAACAGCTACAACAACAACAGCTACAACAACAACAATTGCAACAACAACTGTTACAACAGCAACTGCAACAACAGCTACAACAACAACAGCAACAACTACAACAGCAACAGCTACAACAGCAACAGCTGCAACAGCAACAACTGCTACTACAACAACTGCTACTACAACAACAGCAACAACTGCAACAACAACTGCTGCAGCAACTGCAACAGCTACAACAACAGCTGCAGCAACTGCAACAGCTACAACAACAGCTGCAGCAACAACAGCAGCAACTGCAACAGCTGCAGCAACAACAGCAGCAACTGCAACAGCTGCAGCAACAACAGCAGCAACTGCAACAGCAGCAACTGCAACAATAGGAACTGCAACAGCAACTGCTACTACAACTGCTACTACTACAACAGCAACTGCAACTACAACAGCAACTGCAACTACAACAGCAACTGCTACTACAACTGCAACAGCAACTGCTACTACAACTGCTACTACAACTGCTACTACAACAGCAACTGCAACTACAACAGCAACTGCAATTACTACAACAACTGCTACTACAACAACAACTGCTACAACAGCAGCAACTGCTACAACAGCAGCAACAACTGCAACAGCAACAACTGCAACAGCAACAACTGCAACAGCTGCTGCAGCAACTGCAACAACTGCAACAGCTACAACAGCTACTGCAGCAACAGCAACAACAACAGCTACAACAAGAACTGCTGCAACAACAACAGCAACAACAGCAGCAACTGCAACAACAACGGCTACTACAACGGCTACTGCAACAACAGCAACTACAACAACTGCAACTGCAACAACTGCTACAACAGCTACAACAGCTACAACTGCAGCTACAACAACTGCAGCTACAACAACTGCAACAACTGCTACAACAACAACTGCAACAACAACAACTGCAACAACAACAACTGCAACAACAACAACTGCTACTACTACAACAACAACAACCACCCCTTAAAATGTTCTTTTATCATTTTGAACTGTGATATTTGTCCACTTTAACTTTATTTGGTGTAATGATGACAGCCCAACACACACGCATACAGTCACAAGCACCATACCTTCACACTTAACCCCACTGGCAGAGAGGAGCATGCCAGCTGGACAATGACACTCTGCCCCCCACGGCTGATCCACACAAACATGGCTGCAACCTCCATTCGCCTCCGAACATGTCTTGGCTACAAAAAAGAAAAGTGGGAACTACTTAAAAAGAGAGACAAATAATAATGGAATTAAGCATTTAATAAACAGTCAGCAGCAAAGTAGCAATGGTAGTCTCTCTATTTCACATAAGGATAGAGATGGTTTAGAACTGTCTAATAAAATTTCATTTCACAGTCTTCATACTTCATAAACACTGATGGCAACAGTTCAACACCAGTTGATCAACTTCGAGATAAACATTTTTTTTGTAAAAAATGTATAGAGTGCCAGGGTAAATGTATATCTTATGGACACAAAAACGCAGTAGATAAGGGTGACCAGATGTTTCCATTTTCTCAGAGTAGTCCCCTTTTCTGGCAGTCTGTCCCCAGTAAAACACATGAAAACCCACTTTGCCCCCAGAATTTGCAGCTAAAACATTACTTTAAAAAAAAAAATGATAATGACTATGGAACTGGGAATGTCCCTGGTTTAGAGCAAAATATCCCTGGCTTTCATGTCAGAGATCTGGTCACACTCCAGTAGACATCCGTTTTCTATCCTTGGATCAGCAGCGAGTCAGTGGCCCTCACCACATGAGGCCGGCTCATCTCTCCCATCAGAGCACTGCCTAATCCCGTCACACCTCTCACTGGCCGTCAAACAAACCCCATCAGCGCAGCGGAGTCTGGGGTCTCCACAAGGGCCTGAAAGAGAACATGACAAGAAGTTAATTGTGAGAAGGAAATAATGTCTGTTGTTGGGAGTGTTCCGGTAGATCAGTGGTAACAGTACTAAAAGACAACTAGAACTTAATGGTAAGATTTCACAGCAAAAGTGTGGTCCCAAATCATACAAAGCGTTGGTACAACATTTAACTACTGGAATTAATGTGACACAAACAAAAACACCTTTTTTTGCAAAACAGAAACTTTTGAAGAGCCCAAATGCATTATGAACAGCAACCTATGCACTGGCCTGTCTGGAGTATTGTTGTATATCCTGTACATTATCATTTCAAAACATTTTTTAATTTCTTCTTCCATGCCTGCATCTTTTCCCCCATCTTCTCTCCAACCTCAAGGAGATGCTCCGCTGTTTTAACTGCCTCGCGGGCAAAGGCCTTAGGCATTGTAGCCTACTAGCTTCAGGCAATGTACTGTATGGTCTGATGGTGCGCTTCTTTGATTGTGGGTACTTACCACAGGCCTCTTCATCAGAATCATCAGCACAGTCGTTTCGTCCATTACACCGTTGTTCAATTGGGATACAGAGTCTGTTTCTGCAAGTCCAGTCACCAAGCAGGCACTGTACATTTTGAGTGCACATCCGTTCGTCTGAGCCATCCGAACAGTGGGCCTGACCATCACACATCAAGGACGCTTTCACACAGCCGGAGCCGTCAGCGCATTCCGTTTCACCTGGACTACACACTAAGAAAAGGCCGTAACGTTACATAGTGACATTATTGGCCTAACAATGTTACTTACAACCAAGAGACATCTACATTTTTAGCGACACCAATGCCAAGCTGTAACTATAAAAAACGGGGGAAAATAGGATCGAGTAGTCTGAGCAATTGTGCCAGTGGACCTTATCAGGTAACCTCACAATACTACTTACAGCAGCCCATTTCATCCGATCCGTCAATGCAGTCATAACCGCCATCACATCGCCAGGAATGACGAATACATGAACCTTCATCACACTGCCACTGGTGCTTTTGGCAAGTCTGATTAAAACCTGCGAAGACCAAAATTCACACCTTAATGTGCGGTCTTTCCGCAATAGTGTAGCTTCATTGATTCAAAGCTGACCAAGCATAGCCAAAATGTGGCAAGTTGGTCTCTGTAAGAGCCAATGGACCCAACAAGTTTGCAGTCTGTAATTTTGAAAATGTTTGGATAACTTCTTCCTTACCTGATATAATTTTGAGATAAGAAAGGGCCATCATATACAAAAGTTGCCTTAACTCCATGGACAAGGGTACCTGTAGGCCAGCATCGATTGCAACAAACAGAGACAGCTTCTAAGGAAGTGTCTTTATTGTTTCAGCAGGTGTTCAATTAAAGGCCTAATTGACTTCAGTTAGCGGTGAGAACTGTGCACCTACCTTGGCTATCACAGGCTTAATCACTGAGGATAGGCTACGATATTTTAAACCTTACCATTTTACAAGTATTATTACCTACTGCAATACAAAGAAAGTCATTAGGGGCAAAAGCGTATTTTTCAGTTGTAAGTGAACTCTGGTTTAAGTTCTACGTCAACACATTTTTGAACCTACAGATGGCGCTGTTGTAACGCCTGAACCAGATTTGTGTGTAGGGGTATCAAATGTGGCTTTTGGGGAAAAGAAGTGCAAGGAGCAGCAAGTGCGTGCCATACAGTATTTACAGTATAATGCAATATACAGTACAGTACAGTACAGTGTAGTTTGTAGTAAATTATCAACAAATAAATAGGGCAGTATGAACCGCCATGTCGTTGATGTGAATGCGTGTGTGTGTGTCCTATCTCCTTCCTGAAATCTACAGTGAGCTCCTTGGTTTTGCGGCCATTAAGGAGCAAGTTATTGTCAACTCACCAGGCAGCTAAGTGCTGAACCTCTGATCTGTAGTCTGACTCATCATTGCCCGTAATGAGTCCAGTCACCGTTGTGTCATCTGCAAACTTGACAATGGGTCCATAGATGCATACATAGGCCTATGATTATGCAATTAAAGTATTTGTTTCTCAAAACATTCCTTTCCGGAAAATGGGTGTTGACTCTCAGCAGTTTCAGAGGCTTGAGAGACTGGCTGTTATTCTGTATGATAAATTCAGGCCTTAAACCGCAATCAACCAGATAAAAAAAAAAACTTTTTTGTCATTAAAAACCAAAGCATGAAGAAGATGCCATGCACTCAGGGCGCTCTTCTTCAGCATTATAGATGAGCTGTATATCAAACTGGAATCTGAGCAACCAGGATGTAACAGCAGCAAGTTACACCCACTATGCATGGCCAAGCCTATCTGAGTCATGGGAGGCAATTTGGTTGACACTTCCAGAGGTCCCCACATCCTGCAGAGAACTTATCAAATGCTCTTGTAAAGGGGATTGTTCCACCTGCAAATGTGACAGCTCTACACTTTGCAAGTGTAACTGCCAAGTTGCAAATGCAAACAACAAGATATTTTCAGTCTAGGGAAATATATTTTTTTTATTTGAGCCATGTATCAACCTTGTCAATGTTGAATATAACACAATTGTTTATCATCTAACACTGTTATATGTGCAATTTAACCCATTATATATATTCACCCATTTATTTCAACATCAACATTATTTTTTTAGAGGGCGCCTGTTCTAAAATTACAATATAGACCCTAAAGAAACACCATGCAAAATATGGTGCTTTTGTCACTCTGGTAACGGTTAATTTCACTAAGCCACCCCACTATATAACTTAAAAAATAATTCTTAATGTACTATATTGTTGACACATTGTTGTCATTTAAAGAGTTTGATTAAAAGTAGTGTTGTACCACACTTGGCATACAAGCCAGTTTATCAGACTGTGTTTCCATAAAGCCTACATGTCTTATACTTGGTGAAGAGGCAAAGTCCTCAATGGCTTTCAAAGACATTATCAATTACGTTGTGGCTGTGGATGTGCTGTGGGTGTATACACTCAGTTTGGCAGTGAAACTGTATGCCCACATATCACACTATTAATATGTAAACCTAACAAAATATCAAATAAAAGCATATTGCTGTAAAATATCTAATGTGTAAGGACAGCATTAATGTCTAAATGTGCTTCATAAAACATTACATTTAGGGTCCCAGCTTCTATCTTCATCCATGTCTTGACATTTTATGTAACACCCCAGAAAATGACCAAAAGGGCAGATTTATGGAAGTGTGTACTGAGAATCAAACTGGCATTAACCATCTGGGGCCACTCTCAGAAAGGCAGTCAGATTTTAAGTTTTGAAAAAAAAGTTTACCAAAACAGGTTTTATATTTATCTTTTATTTCAGCTCTGCAAGATTGACAAAATACGATGAGCCTTTACCATAACACAGTGTTTAGCTGTAATCATAGTATTTTACATGTTAATTGATTTTTTCACTTTAAAACTGAAGGAAGTAAATTATGCAAATTCCTTTAATACTAAACCATTTATCAAAGGCACTTGCTATAACCTTTTGACAACATATATAGAAACAACACATGCAGGGCAGATAATAAAATAAAATATTAAGAAGCAATATTTACAAGAAGCAAAAGAGGAAATCTCATGATTTAGAAAATGGCAAAAGCCTTTTGCAATACACACGTGCTAAGAGCAGAGAAAACCACAAACATTACTGTTGTGCTGTCTACTGGTTTTATACAGTACTGGACTTTTTGCCATTTGCTCCACAGTTCATTGTGAATCCACTCACACTCATTCATGAAAGCATACCACACTTCAAGTTTATGGTACCAAATTCACTGACCTGTCCAACGATCAGCCAGAAGAACCAATACTTAAAATACTTAACTAAGTACCATGCACACAATATACACACAATAATCACAGTTTGATATGTACAAGAAAACACTAAAGTAGCAGAAGGCTTATGTTGTCTGTTATGATTTAAGGAATGTTTTGGAGGCTTTATCAGGTCCATTCCCTCAGAACCCCACTGAAGCATAACTCATGGATAAGTGCATGCAAAAAGGGGGAAGTAGCCTACTCCAGTAAGGCCACTTGTGCTACTAAACCATTTTATTACAGTTGTCTTGTGTAGATAAAATTGTGTTTTAATTTATGTCCCAACAACTATTTTACCTATGCCGACCCTGTCTGTCCGTGTACTACTTTTTTTATTTACAACTCTTTTCTCTCTTTGTGTGCGTCATCACATTTGATTTTCTCACTTTCCTTTTCTCTCTTCAACGTACATCTGTCACCTCTTCCTCCACGTTGTGCCCACAGGGTCTCTGACCTTACACAGGGCAGACGCGGACATTCCAGATTCAGAAAGTAAAAGCCCTGCCACATATTTTGTTCCAGCCAAATCACACAACCAGCTGATGCTAATTAATACAACTCTTCAGCCAGACAGGTGAGCTAATTAGTGAAATCACCTGTGTTAAGAGGCAGACATGGCAAGACTAGTTACTTTAAGCTGGTTTGTCCTCCACTGGTAAAAAGTTCTCTCTTCAACAGAGATGTCAATCGCAGCTTCAAGAAGTGCAAAAACTACCATGTAGGGTACCATGTACCTTCTTCTACCTGATCACTTAACAAAGGTGATTTCACTAACTATCCCAATCTGTCTGATGATTTGTATGTACACCAAAATCATCTGGTTAAGCAAACGGCTGAATCAAGTATGTGTCAGTGTTTCTGAAGCATTGCTGCCTCAGCTCTTCAGTAGGTGGGCTGGTAGAACACCTGCCTGTTGAGCATACGGCGCTTGAGTTCGGCCCACAGCAGGCTGCGTTCGCGCTGGGAGCCCTTCATGAAGCCGCGGTTCTCCTGGGCACGGCGAGACAAGTAGGGGATGACCTCGTTCACCGGCCCGTAAGGCACGTACTTGTACACGGGGAATCCAGCCTGACCTGTATTCACATTGGGGGATGGGTGGAACAAACACACAGGCACAGTTAGGTATTTTGTTTTGGCAAGGTTAGCTAGGGTTTGCAAATGTGATCTTGGGTAAGATGTCGGCAGCACGTGGGTCAAAGTTACACCTGCCGTTTCAATCAGCCTGGGTGACTGAGAGGTCTTGATCTCATATTTCATTTATATTTTAATTTTCTTGACAAACGTTACATTAAAACAAACATGTCTGCATCATATCTTCGTTATTTCAGTTGTCCAATTCAGAAAATACCAAGCACATTACTGTATTTTTATTTCTCCCCAGATTCTTAATGCATGGCCACACATGGCCATGAAAGCACATTTATTTCTTACTTCAGATTTCTTAACCTTCCTCTAGAACTCTTGACAATACACTTCTCTCTATCCGTGCTATAGAGATGTAATGCAAATAAAACCAGGTAAGTTATTCACTCTGCACTGGAACACCTTATTCAGTAACTTGACAGGTGGGCCCCATGATGCCCTTGCTAACCGTCTGACCCGGCCCAGCCGGCAGCACTCACCCAGGGGGAAGCTGATCTGGTCACACATGCCCAGCAGCTGGCCAAAGTACACTTTGTGCTCCTCTGGTGCAAGGCCCATCTCGTTCATTCTAGTGGGTTGAGAAAGCACAGCGGCGGTCAGAGATTACAGTTACACAATGCGTCATACAGCTGTATGGCTACATGCAGTGACCTGCGGGAGACCAGGGAAGGGGACGCTGTGGGAAAAAAACAGTTCCTCTGAACGTACGTGGTGTTGGACTCATGAAAGTGCTGGGTGGGAAAAAAACAGTATACGAGGGGGGGGGGGGGTTATTGCATTATGCAATGAGAAGTGCTTACTTTTCGAGTGTAAACTTCACCGTGTCCTCGTTGTGTGACGCAACCATGACGTTCGCCATCCTGTTGTGCTCAATCTCTTCCAGAACATACTCCAGGCACCTGGTTTTGAGGTGACACAGAATCCATTTAGTCGAATAGTTGATGATGGATGTTTCAGCAACACATTGCAAATTTAAACTATAACCAGCATTAACTTTTGGGGCTAAGGCTAATGTACTGGTCTCAAAATAAAAGTCACATATTTGTTAGACAATTTACTGAACCACTGAGCTGATCCTAATTTGTACTTTGCAGCTACATAGATCAGCTAATCAGCAAAATCACCTTTATTAAAAGTACAAGGAGAAGGAATACAAGACAGACTTTTAACTTTCTTAATCTAGTTTGTCCACCTGCTTTGGGGTGACATTCATAGTAATTTTCCACAGCATAACTACCTGTTACTTCAGTCTGAATACAAGTGATCTGTATATTTTATATGTATATTTTGTATATTGTATATTTAGACTATGTGTCTGAATTTTGCATTAAACAAAAAATATCTGAGCACCTGTTAAACAGAGCATAACATTCAATTAAATAAATCACAGACTTGTGCTTATAACCACACAAGCGCAGTGTAGGTGGTAGACATCACTTTTGGGAAAAGCTCTCACTTGTGGTACATCCTATTGGTGGCTTCATAGTCTGGGTTTATGGGGTCCTCGTATCCGATTTCTGCAGCTCTGGATCTCTCCTGGTACATGTAGGCCCCGCGCACCAGCTTGGCACCGAAGTACCAGCCTTCACGGCGAGACAGCTCCACGTCCACAGTCACGTTATCATAGGCCTCCTGTTGGCAGAGAACGAGGGAGGGTAGTCTTAGTGTGTAAGCCACCAACTCAGACACTGTAATTTTCCTTACGGCTGATGAGGAAAACACAATACAGGGCTTATCAGAAGAGATTTTTATTTTTAACTGGCAAAGTCACCTTCTAATCATCTTATCTCATGTTATCACATGTGATTTGCAGTTGCAGAATAGCTCCCATTTCCTTTACACACCATAAAGTCCAAGAGTAAGGTGGCTTGTGTGTGACACTTTACGTAATATGCAACTGACTGATAAACAAAGCTTCCCATTGCGTTTAAGGAGGAAGTCATTCATTCACTATGGAAACTTTTAACTCGTGACATTAAATGGATATACAATGGTCATTTTTTTATGTGTTTGAGTCAGTGACCTCCAAATCTCAGTGCAAAACAAGCATGGCCATTTTAATATGGCCCATTTTATTTTATACTCAGGTCATCCCTGTTGTGTCTCATGAGTAAAAGATATAACTTCTTAAAATTGTCATATGATCTTATATATGACATATAATTTTAGTACGATCTGAGTTCAACTCAAGATCTTAAAATACGTGTCATACTGTTTTTTGTGTCCTAAGAAAAGTTTATAAAAAGACAGATCAGAAGTCAATAAGATCTCATTTATTTCTGAGAGGAAACAATTAGAAGAAGAAATATTTTACCCTTGGTATAGATTAAGGTTATAATAACTGCTTTTTCTGGGGAAAGCAAGTAGTCATCACTCCCAAAAGCCAAACTCCCTACCTTCAGGTAACACTGGTAGGTGTTGAAGATGGTTGGCATCTCTTGGTTAAATTTCCTCTGCATCTCCAGAGTCAGACGACTGATGGCGGGCTGAAAGTAGGTCTGCTCAGCGTCCACCATGAGTCTCACGCCATGCTCCAATGCATGCTGGGAAAACAGATGCAGACCAGGAAGAGAAATGAGGAGCTGCACATGCCTGTTATTCTGTATTAACCTTGACTGAAATACTAATAGTGGTATTCTTCACTGACAGCAACACTTGTTCATCTGTGTTCAACATCTGTGTAGGTTTCCAAAGACTGAACACTGCTGAAAGAGTATTTCATTTTATTCAATTATTCCAGGTAGTCGCAGCATAAAATGTAAGACTTATTCAGGTGACTTTTGTTTCTTTATCAGTATTAACATGTTGACCCAAAATGAGCTAAGCTTGGGAAAGACAGCCATTATATCACAATTTCAATGGTGTTGTATAACAACCTTGCTAAATGTAGGTCATTTTTTATCCCAAAAACAGTACTTTGGCAAAACCTTTGCAACACACTACTAATTGGAGATGGAACCCTGTTTTAGTAATATCTCAGTGAGTTGTTTTTATTGTTTGTTCTCATTTGTAAGAGCAAACAAGCTGTGGATCGCCAACATATTATCCGTCCATTTCTACATACCGGTGGCTTTTTAAACACATTGCACAAGAGATGTTCATGGTTGTTTGTGGTCCCCATTTTTTTGCCATAATTATAAGGGCAGTCCTAGCCAAATGAAATGGCTATTGCAGACAGACCCTTTCAATTGTTCAACAAGTCCTTCTACCCAGCTACCCCTGACCTAGATTTTCGCTAATTCTCTGGGCATGGTGTTCCTGACCAAACCAGTGTAAATGGCTTGAGGGGGAGAGAACATTCTGGAGAGACACCACCTTTTCAGCCCGCAAGATAAACTGTTCCAGAAGCCACTTACTTCCAATGCGCACAACAACAACCCCCTGTTCTGTGTTGCCACGCAGCGCTCTGCTAAAATGCTTGCTCTGGAGATAAAAGGCTAACAAACTCACTGATTCGTGGTAAATGTGTCGCTTATGACATCCGGAGTACATTGACGATAACATTTCAGATGTTTCTGCTTACTCTGTGAAAAATATTCACTGTCGATCCCAAATCTTTGTTTGACCAATACTGACATGATGTGAATGCAAAAGATAAAGCATTAAGCATTTTTATATTTCACATGTGCAATTACTTGGAATGTAGTAAAACATAGACCAGTGTGTGGGGGGTGGAGGCATATGGCAAGAATCAATAATCATAATAAAAAAAAACATTCCATTTGTAACAAGATTGCAAGTGCTGTTGGGCTGCAGTCGGTGGGTGTTGTATATGTACAAACGAGATGCCTATTTTTAAATGTATTAAATTACCCAGAGCAGCCTCACGGGAGGAGAGTATTTACCTGGGCCAGCACATCCATCCTCTGCAACATCCTCTTCATTTGCTTCTCCTCCTCCTCAGTGAACTTATCCAGAAGAGGCTCCAGGTGACCAGTCTGAAAACAAAAAACAATATTCATGTTTAATGTACATGCTGTGTTATTATTATTATTTTACATGCTTTATAAGTATGTCTATATGTACATGCCTTATAGTCATGGCTTAATGTACATGCTTGAACCTGGTATACTTCTATATTGTACATGTGCTTTTAGCATTTTATTATTATTTTGACCTTACTCATATGTTTTGCAGTATACAGTTTTTGAATTGGCTAGTTATTTTGTCAAAGCACTTTGTGACTGTCTGTGAAAGGCAACAGAAAGAAACTTAATGCTGTGCAGTCATGGCTTAAAGTACATGCTTTGTAATTATGGCTGTCCTTCTACAGTTTCACTGTGTACATGGTAAAATATTGTTTACATGTGCTCAGCATGGCATTCAGTATGGTGTACGTATGCAAACATGTTTTTATTGTAGGCATTTAAAACATACCTCAACATTTGGAACAACAAGTAGATTTGAAATCTTGGTCCTGTCATTGATCAAACTGTTCCAGTCAAGGAGGTCAATGGTTCTTTTGGAAAAAGAAGAAAGTACAACAGTATAATTACAGCATATTTTTACAGGTGCAGCTATATACTTAATATCCACCATAACTTTCATGTGTACACTTTTCATAGCTTATAGCACTAAAACATTTGGAATAATAACTACGATGACTGAGAAAGTCCTAGGGTTCTGAATTATACCAATTCTGATTAAATATGAAGTGTAGTACCCAGATGATCCAAGCTGTTCTCCAGTCAGCCAAGATTCAATGTCAGACTTGGTTCCAACACCCAGCTGAGTCAGACTGTCCTGTAGGAAGAGGTAAACATAGGAATACAACATGTAATCAAACAGAATTGCATAAAACTGGGAGAAGGTAAAATACATAGTGTTTCTTTTTCAGAATTTGTGTTCAAAGGTATCGTTTCAGCTCAGCGAACAATGTGTCAATAAAACTCTT
Source organism: Setipinna tenuifilis (assembly GCA_030347295.1). Taxonomy (NCBI): domain Eukaryota; kingdom Metazoa; phylum Chordata; class Actinopteri; order Clupeiformes; family Engraulidae; genus Setipinna; species Setipinna tenuifilis. Next base: position 21,746,190 of record CM059275.1, read on the forward strand.
GTACAAGGCACCTGACCATTACCACACTGTATTAGATATGATGCACAGAAATCCCAATATTTACCTAGACCTCACAACACGGAGACCTGCTGTGGAGACGTCAGACAGACTGTCCTTTTCTAGCTTGGTTACATAACATTGTGGCCCCCCATGTTGACATACGCTTCTGGCAGTTTCGCTGCTGCTCAGCACTCTGGTGCAGCATGTGAGGAATCTGCCCAAAGAAAGCCTCTCGGCGGCAGCATACCTGCAGTTGCTCCAGCTCAAGTTTCTGCTCGAGAGCGGCCATGTCTGCCTTCCCCTGTTGGGCGGCAAGGAAGTTGAAGAAGCGCCGCCATTTCACCAGCACCTCGGAGAACTGGAGCTGATGGGAGAAAGACAACCACGGATTCACATTCAAAACTCACTCACTAAAATGTTTGTACACCGTAAAAAATTACCCGGTGAAGGTCTAAGGAACACACTCTTGTGTGCTGAATAAATAAGTTGCTTGCAGAATGGATAGTGTGTGGGAGTTTATGCTTGTTTCTGACAAGAAAACTTCCCTAAACTAGACCTCCATTTTCTCAGTATCAGAGTACTGTAATAAGTTGCCATGGATGGCGACTACTATTATAACCTTTGTCTGCAATGTCTTGCCAAATTTTCAAGGAAGCAGCCATCCATTCATCTGAATAGCTACAAGGAAATGGCACACTCACCAGGAACTGCGGCCGGCCAAGGGCGGTCATCTTGATCGCAGAGAATCCATCCACTGCAGCACCTCCTACAAGCACAGACAAGCATTACCCTCACACTGAAACAGCTCTATGTACACAGATGCAGGAGTAACAGTTAACCCACATTATCCAATAGAAGTTACAAAGAAATTAGGATACACGGATACAAGGATACAACAATGTTTTATTGTCACTTGCATAGACATACTGGGTAGAGTAGGACATGCAGTGAAATTAGTGAATTAGGTTCTTTATGTTCTAACCATTAAAGCCTAATATGTGGTTTCTCTCTATAGCAAATCCACATACACCCACCTGAGAAAGAGTGAACCTGACCAAGCTACAGTGAAATGTGTTATTAAAATAAAATAAATCAGCTTAAAATATTTTATCACTTTTGATGGTTTGACATTCATCATCATCAAGGACTTTAGAAAGGCTGTGCACATGTATTTTGGACTTTGTGAAACACCCACCTGAGGCTCTGATGCATTTCAGGAAGGTCTCCATATGCTGGTCACACTTGGCCTCGTCGGCATAGAAGTATGTGCGAGCACTGATCACACCTCCGCGACGGTCCCCAAACTGACGGTGAGCCTTGTACTTCTTCTCCCTGTGGTCCTTGCCTAAAAAAACACACACAGCAAGGTTACAGACAGCCTGACAAGAACTGCAGAGGCCGAAACACACCACTATTTTAACCATGCTTCATTACAGAGATGACATGCAAACTAAACATAACTGATAAGCCTAAACTAGCATGGTCCAATGTGATAATTCAATAATTCAATAATTTGATATTTCAATTTCCTTTCAGCCATTTCCCCTTACTTTAGTTTAGGTTCAAACTGGGGTGCTGAATGTATTTATTTAGTGTGCTATACATTTTATTTTATTTTCAAGAGTGTTATTCAAATAGGGACAATGAAACACCCATACTAATAAACACAAGACAAGATGGAAAACCATGTTAATGGAGGTAAAAGAGTCCAACAGTCAACAAAAAGCCAGTGGGAAAAGAAATGGTATGTTGAGGCTTGACACCATGGTACAAAAAGCCTAACCAGATCTAACCAGATCCTACTGCCCCATGCACCGCCCGACCCCAACACCCTCACCAAAACGCTTAGACCTTGATGCATCTATTTCAATCCCTAGAAAACTGCCTATGCAGGCTATCTCATGACCAAGCAAAGATCCAGCCAGCACCCTTAAATTTTGGAAGAGCCATCCTAGCTTGGCTCAAACAACTAGGTCACACACAACGTTTGTACCCTTCACCAAAACAAAAAGATTTATGAAAATTACAATACAGTCATCGTCCAGGGTCACAGAGTGTTCGGTGGCTGTTTCTACAAAAAACGATTAGAAGACTGTTGTTGAACACATGTATGTGCATCTGTAAATTTTCAGTCTGACCTAAATCACAAATGCATTGCAGTGGTAGTGATGACAGGGATAAGTTAATAACAAGGCACATACCTGGACTCTCTTTCTCAGCTGCAGACACACAGGAACTGAAAGGATAAACAGCAACAGAAATATTATTAGAATTAAACTGTTATACCGGTAATGAAACAGAAACATTTAAATTTCATGACAGACAAATGTCACCAATAGACTGAAGGCAAAATTTCATATGGGTTAACAATTTCTTGGGGAAAAATAGCTTATAGCTAGTTTATAGCAAAGTGCCAATAAAAAAACCAATGTGATTAAATACTGCAGTACATGGTTAGGCAGGTTCTGTCCTCATGACCTCTCTGTGACATAAATCTTTGCGTCACCCGAGACGCTTGGCAAGCATGTACAAATTCAGTTGCCCTCACAGACCGTCCGGTCCCAGCCAGCCTGGCCCCGCGGAATGAGGCCATGGCAGCCGTCTCAGATTCACGTGGAGCCTGCACGTTACACAAGTAACGTGATGGGAGCTTCATAAAATGCGGTTGTGTGCTAAATATCATAGTGAAGCTTAGGCTCTAATGCCACTGTTGGGCATAAGAGCACACTTAAGCTCCTAAATTTAGACTTCAGGAAATAAAAGAGTAAAGATTAGTCATCGCAATTTCTGTGGAGCTATGCCAAGCAGGAGTATTTTGCACATTAACACCAGTCCAGTACATAAACCACTTTTATGCAGAACTCACAAAAACACGTCCATAAAGGTAAACAGGCTGTATTCATACAATACAAAGGTAGACATAGGGTACTTACTTACCCACTAATATATATATACTGTAACTATATATACACACACACACACACACACACACACACACACACACACACACACACACACACACACACACACACACACACACACACACACAGACACACACAATTTCTGATTATTCATGTGCCTACAAAATGAAAGCACAGGGCTACTACTTTTTTAAATGTTTGTGACCAGACTTCAACCCTGAGCAAATATTGTATTTGTATTTGTCACCCTAACTCAGCAAAGAAGTCTCTATATTTGGTGTTGATATGTGTACAGTGTGTGGGTGCATGTGAGTGTATAGCGTGCCAACTAGTTATTGGAACAGATCGCGTAATTAGAGTGCACAGAAACATGAGCATGGATGGAGACGTCTTCTCGAGGAGCACATCTGACACAGCAGCACAGCAGGAACATGGCAGAGTTTGTTCTCCTAACCAGTGGTACTCACATAGGCCTTCCAAGAGGAAATGACTGCTTCTTAGAATTTTCTTGTCTATGTCTTTCAGAATCAAATAAGGTCTTACATTATGCTGATTTGTGTTTTTTTCTCAAAGTGGGGGTGGGGGCGCTGGTGTCATAATTCAGTTAGATCTGACCTTTGTCTTCTTAAATTCAACTTATCAGAGACAGTATCCAATAAACCCGATATAAATCGAATGCGATTTCAATGTAAGATCTTACAATGGGTCTATACTGATTTCATTTTCTAAGAGGATTTCGAGAGAAACTGATCAGAAGTCAATATCTTAATTTCTGAGAGACAGATACAAAACTGTTGTAAGAAGCAATATTTTACTCTGGTTCTCCATTGGCCATCATTAATAACAAACCGCTTCGTACATCACTAATAACACTATAATAACCAATAGCCTATTCTTTTTAGATGATTCCCTGCCCCCAAAGTCTTCACTCTTGACATTTGCCTTGCGGTGGCATCTTCTGCAACCTTTGCCTTAGTTTTTTATGTAACCATGTTGAGGTACTATTACCTCAGCAAGGCGTGCAAGGGTCTCCATAACTCATACCATATGTTCCAGAATGGCATGTAAGTTCCCAGCTTGAGAAGGGCCCCTCTGCATTTTTCACTATTTGTGCCACTATGTCACAGACCACTGTGATGTTCCTAAAGTTAAATCACATGCCTGAAGGTGATTTTTTTTTACAAAGAAATCGCCACAATATCTAAAGTAATACATACAGAATCTACAATATTTAGCAAAAGACAGACAAGTGCAAGAGACACTAATACCCAACCAAATAAAGAGCCAGATAACATGCCTGCTATATTGACTTTACCACCAGATAAGTGTTCTTTTTACAGCTCTGCGCTACCTTCAGAGACATTAAAGCTGAGACTGCTCAGTGACTTGACCAATGCCAGGATGTGAAATACTTGTGAATCAGCACACTCTTGCAGCTAGAACAATTCAACAAACCTTAATTGTGAGAGAACACCATTAGGTTTGTGAGATATTTATCAAAATTTTGAATTGATTCCTTGACTAACAACTGAGGAGAAAATGTAATTGTAATGTTTCCATCACTACACAAAACTTGATCCATTGTTGTTTGCATATGTGGGGTGAGTGCTAAGGCTGCCAGCAATAAACAACAGCTTACAGTTAAATCAAGTTTTTTGTCATGCTTCAATGGCAAATTGTGGACATTTCACTGGTTGTGGACAGTGAACTGTCTTCAACCACCACCTTGCATACAAGGTTGAGGCCATTAAGGTCAGGACACGACGAGTTATTTCAGCTTGAATGCGTATGGCGAGGGAAATTCAATCCCTTAACAAACATAGCAACTCTCCCCCATTCCCAAAACATGTTACACAACAGTCAAAACATAAATGCGTGCTTGGGTGTTACCCAACAGCCCTAGACGTTTTCCTATGCTTTACAAACGTGCCAGTGTTATGGGGGCGGGCCTAGACTGGGGGCATTTCCCCATCTGACCAATCAAAACAAAAGAGGCCTTGGCCAAGCCGTCCATTCAGCTGCAAGCAGGGGCTGGTACTAAAAATGCACCATGGTTAGTCATGTGCTGAGCATTCCAACAAGGTCTAATGAGACATTTGGACGGATAGGAAACAGTGACCACTGCCAGACTGCTGTGGGACGGGAGCCGAAATATTTGTTTGTGTTGAAGTGGGTGACCCTGCAATACACGTTTTATAGTTTTATAACTGTTTTACATCAAATTCACTCAATCTGTTTTTAAATTAGTTAACATAAACTGGTTAGGCAGCCAGCTGGCATTATAACACAAATAGACTTTAGCTGAGTTAAACAACAGGCTAGGCTTCAATGTTATTAAAACTCCTGTGACAGCTATGCAGCCACCACCGTTAAACCTTCAGGGACAATACATCTAGTGTTTGCCAGGTGTTTTAGACATGTGACATTAACAGCACTTAAGGCTAGCTCAGACCACATTTCCAGATATGGCAAGGCATCTCAAATAGAGTACCTGGCTTATTCAAATGCTAAAAAAAAACCAAAAAAAAAAAAACCCATTATGTTAAATGTTAGAAGCACAGACAGCTAAAGTCGTCCATCTTTACAGGTGGTCAGTATGAGGTTACCCTTTTACTCAGTGTTGTTTGACAGGTTACATAAGAAGTGGAACACTTTTTTGGAGGCATATTCAAATGGACTGGGTGTGGCTATTCCAACTGTATTCAACAAAGTAAACAAGATATAATTTTGGACAGCAATGGGTGGGGCACAAACGAAACCTGAGTGACTACTGTGCATAGGAGTTTTATTCAGTATACTGGGCATTGTATGCTTAGAATTGATGCCTATTAATTATTGTTTAAGGCAAAATAATAATAATAATAATTTTGGCTTTAAAAAGCCAGTTTACCTTTATGGACGTGTTTTTGTGAGTTCTGCATAAAAGTGGTTTATGTACTTGACTGGTGTTAAATTTACCAATTTTAAAGACAGTATTTCGGATGGAAACTAGATAAAGAACAGGAACCCATTCAGTCTCAATTGAGTTCAATTGCATACCAAGAACTAAATTAATCTAACATGTTTTTGTGGTTATGGAACGATGTAAACACAGCATTAAGTGAACCCATATGCTCACTTGCTGTGGGCGCCAACTTACTCCATTTCCTTTTTCTCTGCTTCTTCCTGAGTGAGGTCCTCCTCTACGCTGTAGTCTAACACTGAGCCCACACCAAAAGCTTGATTCTTGCTGATCAGTGGCTTGATGGCGTTGTGGTCTTCTCCCGCCACGAACTGGCCGTAGAATGTCATCTTCATTGCCTTTTCAAACAGTTTCTGGCCCAGAACTTTCTTGCTGAGGTCCATGAGCTACACGGGGCATAAAATATGATAGGGGTGCTTTGTAAACCACATTACATTATTGGCGTACCTCCTTGCTATTTGAATCTGAATCAGTGAACAAACATTATGCATTTATGAGCAAATGACTACACAATATTGTCTTTCTAAACAACATGGAACTTTAAACGGAGATGCCATTTTAGGACTGGTGCGTCTGTGGATGCGCATCCTGTTACCTGAATGTCAAGACTAGAGGTAAACACTGCTGTATGCCTACTCTATTCTGTTCCATACAGACTATAAATGATCGGTTCTTTTATATTTCCTTTTGGAAACTGGATTATAGCATAATGTAACTTACCTCTTTATTTTTGTCAACCAGGAAGTCAATTGTGCACAGCTTAAAGACCAACAAACTTCTCATAAGTTCTAGGGTATTTTTGCTCTTGTAGGCTTCTTGAGTATTTTCAAAGTCAATGGATATGTTTGTCTTCGTATCATCTGCATATTTAGTCTGACTGATGAGGTCTGCATCAACCGGTCTCTCCACTACAGGACATGCTTCGTCAACCGATTCATCCGCTTTCAGGTCTTGGCGCGTTGATGCTACTGTCGATCGGAGCCTATCTTGAGTAAACCTCATTCGCATTAACTTATCGGAACTAGCTCTGGCAAGAGCCGGGGCGATCTTTCTGTAAGACATGGTCTAAGTATCAATCTTCTGTTTAAGAGTACTTCGTCAACAACACTTCTTACAACTAGATCGATCAAGTGAAGGCGAATGAATGTATGGGCGTCGAGAAATAGTGAGTACGCATGTTGTGAAATACAATGCAAATTTATTCACCACTCTGAGCACGGATTGGTTCTCGTCACATGACGAAAGTTTGTCGTTCTTCCCTGTAAGGCACCATGTATACGTACCTTCCGTCTACTGGATTACAGGCGCTGGTCATATAATTAGAATATCATGACAAAGTTTATGTATTTCAGTAACTCCGTTCAAAAAGAGAAACTTGTATAATGTACATTCATTTCACACAGACTGACATATTTCAAGTGTTTATTTCTTTTCATATTGATGATTATAAGTGACAATTACTGAAACACCCAAATTAAGTAGGCCTATCTCAGAAAAATAGAATACTGTGGAAAGGTTCAATATTGAAGACAGCTCATGCCACACTCTAACGAGCTAATTGACTCAAAAGACCTGCAAAGGCCTTTAAATGGTCTCTTAGTCTATTTCTGTAGGCTACACAATTATGGGGAAGACTGCTGACCTGACAGTTGTCCAAAAGATAACCATTGACACCTTGCAAAAGGGGGGCAAGACACAAAAGAGGCTGGCTGTTCACAGAACTCTGTGTCCAAGCACATTAATAGAGAGGTAGAGGGAAGGAAAATGTGGTGTACAAGCAATAGGGATAACCACACCCTGGAGAGGATTGTGAAAACAAAAACTATTCAAAAATGTGGGGGAGATTCACAAGGAGTGGACTGCATCTGGAGTCAGGGCTCGCACAGACGTATGCAAAACATGGGTTTCAGCTGTCGCATTCTTTGTATCAAGTCACTCTTGAACAAGAGACAGCATCAGAAGCATCTCACCTGGGCTAAAGACAAAAAGGACTGGACTGCTGCTGAGTGGTTCAAAGTTATGTTCTCTGATGAAAGTAAATTTTGCATATCCTTTAGAAATCAAGGTCCCAGAGTCTGGAGGAAGAGAGGAGAGGCACAGAATCCACGTTACTTGAGGTTGAGTGTAAAGTTTCTACCGTCAGTGATGGTTTGGGATGCCATATCATCTGCTGGTGTTGGTCCACTGTGTTTTCTTAAGTCCAAGGTCAATGCAGCCATCTACCAGGACATCTTAGAGCACTTTATGCTTCCTACTGCTGAGATACAGAACTTTATGGAGATACAGAGTTCATTTTCCAGCAGGACTTGGCACCTGCACGCAGTGACTCGCCTGACCTTAACCCCATAGCAAATCTATAGGGTATTGTGAACAGGAAGATGTAATACACCAGACCCAACAATGCAGAAGAGCTAACTATCAGCCACTATCAGAGCAACCTGGGCTCTCATAACACCTGAGCAGTGCCAAAGACTGATCGACTCCATGCCACCCCGCACTGCTGCAGTAATTCAGGTAAAAGGAGCCACAACTGAGTACTGAGTGCTGTACATGCTCATACTATTCATCTTCTTACTTACTTCAACATTTGTAGAATTTTTTTGTAATGGTCTTATTCTGGTGTTATTACTTATATATTATTCTAATACTATATAAGTAATATTAACATTTTCTGAGATGCTGAATTTGGGATTTCCCTTAGTTGTCAGTTATAATCATTAAAATTAAAGAAATAAATGCTTAAAATATATCACTGTGTGTAATGAATGAATATAATATACAGGTTTCACTTTTTAAATGGATTTACTGATAAAAAATACACTTTTTCACCATATTCTAATTATATGACCAGTACCTGTAGGTTTACCTAAATTTGTCCTCCGTGTCACTTACAAGTAGACCATATCACTGGTGAGGCACAATTTCAATTGCATGATGATAAAAAGAAATAAACCCAAATTATATAGGCCCTAATGGTCTTCTTGCAGCCTGTCCATGCTATATATCCTATATACAGTAAATCACTCTCTATCTGCTTTTCATCATCAATGCAGGCCCTGAATGCAGATTAAACCAAGACATGATGACCTTAAAGCAGATGATGTAGGCTACCACAGAGAGATAAGAGCGTGTATTCGACATCCAATCTGACATGTCAGAAGTGTTATGCACTTGAGATTGTGCACATTGATCTAGCACATCTTCTTTGTTCTTGCAGTTGGTTGATGGAGGCCAATTATTTTGTTGAGTAGCCAAAAAGACATTCATGAGTGTACAAATGTGAGGTGAAAAAAGCTATGTTGTGAAAATAGGTATTAACATCTGAGATATTGTCTCTTTATTTGTACCTTTACCTGGCCTCTAAAGCCATTGAACACTGTTTTCTCTATGACTGTGATTATAAGGCCTATGCTACCTTATTTAGAGAGTTACTTTATTTGTCAATCAAATAAAATAGTAGCCTATATAATTGGGTGATCAGATCTCTGAGATGAAAACTGGGGACATTTTCCTGACATCCCAAATTCTGTGGATAATACCATTAAAATAAGTAGTGATGTTTTAGAAACAAAAACCAGGATCAGCACCAAAAACAGGGACTGTCCCCGAAAACGGGGGATGGTCACCCTACTATACTGGTAAAATGTCAGTTATAAGGGTTTCCAAAAATAGACAAAAATTGTCCTTATACATTATTGAAAATGGTAAGGCTGATATGGTCACTCTGTAATGTTGGCACAATTTTATCTTACAATGCTAATTACATTTTAATTTCAAAAACTATTAATTATTTGAACTATTCAAGTAAAAAAAAACAGTTCAAATTAACTTTAAATGGTTTTCATATTTTTCACATGGAATACTAATGTTATCAAAAGGTCATAAATAGTTCAGATGAACCTCAAATGCTTTTCACATGGTTCTTCTTGTTGAACATGATATGCATAAGGTGTTCATCATGGTGTCAGTATGTAAAGGAGTAGCCTACACTTTATCAGTGCCACACCGCACTAAGCTTTATCAGTACTGCTTCCGTTTCCTGAAAATGGAAGCAATAGCCTTGGCACTGTAGAATGCAGTTATAAAAGTTTATACTGAAGTGAATACTTATATGACAGGCTTAGTGTTTCTCTGGCCAAAAATAAATAAATAAATAAAAATACCACAAGTGGTTATCTTTATGAGTCATAGTTGTAAACGTTTTATGATTTTGTGTCTGTCTACAGAGGCAGTCAAAGTTTATTATCAACTGTCACATTAATGAAAATCTGATTTGATAATAATGTTTAGGTAAAGGAGCACCATGCTATGTTGTGAGTTAAAAACAGGTTTTCACAGAACACATCTTGTGCAGTGTGCCCAGCTGATAAAATACGTATAACCTCTTATCAGCTGCACCATGTTAGGTACAAAGAACTGCATGTATACTAAACACCTCTGCTATTATGTGCATTTAGTTTTGGACATTGTGTTTGTCACTTGAAAACTTTGATTATGCAGAAATATTTTGAGATATTTTCTTGCCCAACAGTTCTGTACCCAACAGTTGGGTACAGTCTCATTCTATTCTAAAGAACAAGTGTGCAGCCTTTTTACTCTTAAAATTGTTTCTGTGGTTTCTGGTAATGTACAAAACAAGCTACAATTTATACTGAGAAAAAAAAACTTTTTTTATGAACACTTACCTAGTCTATGTTGAAATCCTTGCAATGCAGAGAAAAATGTTATGTGCTAACACAAAAGTAAGGCTTGTTAAACCAAGGTCAGTAGGTTTTGTGTTTAACTAATGGTCTTTAATCAAGTGTATTACTCGGAAAGTAATGAACTGAAAACCCTTCAAAGCAAAACACTTAACTACAAAAAGGGTCAACATCAGGTCTAAATCATTCATTCAAAAAGTAGCCTCAAATGTAATCTATCTGCAGTAATAGGCAAATCACACAAAAACATTTAAGGAGCACCTTCAGAGCATTCGCAAACGAGGCAATGTTGAAAAACGTAAAATGTCAAAAAATCACATTTACCTTTTTAGGCAACACTAAACACCTGAGGCTGCATACATGTCTGTGCACTGAAAGGTTTGTCCTTTGCAACCCTAATAATCTCCTAGACCACCTAAGGGCAACGCAAGTACTTGATCAACAACTGCCAAAAGAGAAAAGAAAATGTGAAGTAATAGTCCCGTGTACATACATTAAGACAAACCTGTTTTACAGTGTTGAGAAATACTGTTGAGACTACGAAGGTGCTGGGTTGACCATCTCTGGAAAACATTACTTGAAAAAAACTCAGTCGTACACTTTTAGAATAAGTCTTAAATTACTACATATGTATCTACTGATTAAAATTATAGGCTACATGAATGCAGACCATTATTAATCACCTCATGTATATTGTTGTAGGCCTATAAAAAATTGAATTTAAATGATCTGATATTAACTCAGATTAATGAAATGTGCAACTAAAATTCTAGATACTGTTTACTTCTGATCTTTTTTGTGGTGTCTGAAACATGCTTTTTTTTTAACACAAAACTAAGCATTTTAAACTCTGCTACCTGACAGAAGAACCTTGTTTGACCAGTTAATGTGTAAATGTGACCTGCTGTTACACATGACCCAGGAGGTCATACCGTCACACCTGGTATTTAACTTACACATATTTATTGCAAGTTGTGAGAAAGGCCATCAGATCATTTAAATGAGCCTGTTACTGCCTGTACAGCTAGTTTTAGTTGCTTGAGTACTAATTCAACTGAGGCACCCAAACGTGTCATAACAGCCCCTGCATGACAATAGGAAAAAGATAAGGCCCACCTAGACATCAACGTGCAAATCCCCTCATAGCATATTAAGACAGACAGCTGTTATCTATTGCATAGATTTTCTTAAACCTTATTTCCACAGCCAAAACAGAGCCATAACAGCCCACAATCGAGGTTTACTGCACTTTATTTCACTTTAAGTACTAATGGTATCGTGACAAGTATGCTATGGCCACAGGTAGTGTATGAGCGCCCCTACATGACTCAGATTATCAAAGTCGTGGAGTGACACCTTGTGGCCAACTTGCGTATGAACAAAATGTTAGGCCTGCAAATATTTTGTCATCGACAGTTCGGATGCTTTAAAATGGGTTTTACATTTTTCATATTTACATATATTTTTTTCATGTTGAACGAGCACCATGGCGTGGCCTATCGACAACGCCTTTGTTAAGGTGGTTTCATACAGATGAACCACTAGTAAATAAACTCCTTAGGTCAAGGACACTGCTGTATTTAGGTGAGAGTTTACCTCACGTTACTAAACCAGAGGCAACATAAGCGAGTGCATAAGACGCCATAAGCATTTATACCTAAAAGTTTATATTTGTGATCGAAATTATATGGCTACACTAATTGTACATGTCCTACTGAAACGCAATAGCAGGAAACGAAAGCACACCTGTTCGCGTGTAGATAGATTTATTTCATACATAAAATTAACCATTTCCTCACAAAGTAATTGACATAACGTAAGCTTCAAAGAAGACATGGGGGGCTGCGGGAAAAGATGAGTAAGGAGGTGACACCAACAGTCCACGACTTTTAAAACCATCAAAGTCTTTCACGTTTAATTTATATTGCCACAACGTCCGGTCCCGTACCAGATGATGGTGGTTGTGGCATATGAGGACACAGTCCATGGTGATGTTGGTGTCTAGGGTTGATTCTAGGAATGGGAGTGCAGCCGGCCTCAGACCCGCTAACCGACTCTTCAAGATGTTATTCTTCCTCACTCTCCTCGTAGTTGTGTTTGATGTGTTTCCACAGTTTCTGTTGACGAGATCAACAAATTTACAACCCAAAGTTAACCTAGCCTGTTAGCAATGAGATACAGATCTTATGCTAGCGGTGGTTCCATAGACAGTAGAAGGTGGTTCCTGGCTACAGCAACTGAAAGCTAGCAACCAAGCTAACGTCAGACGTCCTCTCTTACGAAAGGTCAGGCCGCCAACCGGTCAACTTATCTTAGTGTAGAAAACATATACTCACCCCGCGATTTATCTGCTCAAATAATGTATCTCCCGCTTGGTCAAACATTCGCTCGAAGACGATGGCCCCACACATGATGGTTATGGCGAAGGTTGACGTCCTCCTGAAGAGCAAATTATAGACACTCTTAGCTAGCGCCATGATGGTAGAAGGAATAATGCAACGGAAATCAGCTGCAATACTTAGTAAAGTAGGAAGCTCCAACTTCAAAATAAAAGAGTGACAACAGCTAAGTAATAAAATGTATGCTTATTGCTTAAGAACGTTGGAAGTTGTTATTGTTGGGAGAATGTTATGATAAATTGAGAAACTAGGAAGTTCAAATCCCCGTGTACGTTTTAAAAACTGCCTTTAATTTGAGGTTTTGATTCTTTAAAGCGCAATTTTACCAAAAAGCTTTAGAGTTCTCCCTCAACACTCTACGCTTTTACTTTGATAGCCCAGATGTAATGACCTGGAAGTAGCCGGTTATAGGGGTCTATGAATGGATACCTACAATGTTGTCAACAGATGGGAATATGAGCAGTTTAGTTAGGCCGTTGGTTACATATATAAACATGTTGTCTTGTACATTTTCATGTGTGCCATAAGAGAGTTGAACGTACGACGCAGCTAAGGATTTGGGAAACAGTTTTCCATAGTTTCCCCGCTTTCTGTCAGTGCTTTATCACTAACCACTGTTGGGAAGTTACCTCAGTTAGCTTTGTGCCTGGCCATCGACCTAATCATGGGGAAGCGGTACTACTGTGATTACTGTGACCGAAGTTTTCAGGATAATATGCATAATAGGAAAAAACATCTGAATGGCGTTCAACATCACAGAGCAAAGAAGGCATGGTTCGACAATTTCAGAGGTAAGTGCTATAACTCGCCTTCGGCGTCGGGGTGCTGTTCGCCCCTGTCGGGAAATATTTTCCTATAGTCGCCCGCGGACAATACATTATCCCTTACTTATTGCCTTTCCTTTCCACTACTTCCGCTACCTAGAACACAAATAGATTTATTTTTTAAGACAACATGTATAAGTAAACTGTTTGATCTCCAGTAATGTTAAATCCAGCCTGTAAAGGTTCAAATATGCAGACATTAAAACAAACATAGAACGACTACATAAAGTAACTCACTGTAAGCCCTCAGCATGAAAAATGTTCGTGATGACAGGGTGTGATGCATTGTACTGTAACAACCACTTCTTACAGACGCCGCAGCCATTCTCGTAGATGAGCAGTCCAAGAAGCCATGTAGAAAATTCCTTCAGACAGGTAAATGGTACTTTCTTGTCTCTATCTTCGTTGGGTCATGTGGTTTAAAACCACTGTGCTGAAGGTAAGAGGAAACATGATTTATTTAACAAAACATGAAGGAAATGCAAAGACTGGCTACAGCTGTGTGTCATTCAAAGCAAGTGTTTGAATTCTATGCACTTTTAAAAGTTTGATTATTCCAGAGAAATTTTAAGCCAACCAACCGGGCTATTAACATGAAGTATAGAGCATAATTGTTGCATTATAGTTGCTATAACACTAATTAGCCAACCAAACATTGATTTATTTTTTAGTTATTTATTGTTTATTAGTTCAATCTATTCATCATCTGTAAGTCTGCATAGCTGAGGCAGAAAGATGTTAACATGGATGACAAATTTGAAAACAAACTTGAATAAATTAGTCGAGAAACATAATGAAAGCAGTAACATCTGGACAGTTGCTTTAGTTGGTACAGTTATGCTCTAAGGAATGTATAAAAATGCTCAGTAGGAGGACTAGTTGATTAGAGTTTTAAATCAAAAGTAAAGACAAGGGAAAGAAAACTGAGGGATAGTTGTTCTGATTGGCAGAACATCCAGCCACGAAGCACTTAATTGGTCACCAGCATTTCCGTTACAGCTGCAACTATCTACATTTAAAAGTCTAGCAGAAAACATTAGTAAGGGGCAGCAGTTGTGGTTAACAATGCACATTTGATGATTATTTTGCTGATAAATTAGTGCAGTTAGCCCATGTTAGGAAAAAGAATAAGGTGATTTATAGATGGGTATAGTTGTAAGTTTGCATAGCATTAAGCTCTCATTCCAAAGACGGATGCACATTTTAGGGCTCAGTGGTCTAAAAATCCCAGTCACTGGAGATGTGATAGGATAATGAATCACTCTGGGTTTAACCTGATTGGAGTGGTTCCCTTTAGAATGACATGAGGGATTAATTAAAGGTTTGACCAGCATGACAATGATTTCAATCACATGGTGGGTCCTTCAAACTCAAAAGATTTCACACCAGATGAACACTTTAGGGAGATTTTGGACGGACTTGTAAGATGGTGTTTAACTACTACTATCATCATAAAGACTAGGCAATTAGGCAGTGTCCATTGGAAGAATGATGTTCAATCCCTCCAGCTTCTGAGGCCTGGAGAATCAATGCAGGGTGTGTCCTGGAAGTTGTTCTTGTATGGGTTTGACACTTCTCCAAACAATATATTACATTTTTCTTAAATCAATTGTCCATAAATAAGAAGGAGGAAATTATTACCTACTGTGGGAATGTTCTGTAGAATATTTATTGTGATGCTTGATCCTTTTTGAAAAGTGAGTAACAAGGTGGTATGTGTGGTTGTATGCAGCAGTGGGCGGTAAGAATTGTAGACAATATAAATGACATATGCCAGCGGTAGAGATTTTGGTTATACTGGCCAACAATAGAGTGTAGTAATGATGCCTTATGCTGCCCTCAAAACTGAGAACTTTTTTTTTTAAACAGTTGGCATCTTTCTGCGGCAACACATTTGCTACAGGAGTATGTTACCCATTTATTAGGTTATGTGGGCATTTATATACAGAAGAAATAATGCAATATAACACCTTCACTGTCTGCTGTAAATTCTATCGCAATGTAAATTCTTAGCCCCATCATCCAGCCCTACGTGTATAGCCTAATAGGGGTTTGGTAGGGCGGTTCTCTTGTGACCTAAGTGGAATATGTTTTATCATATCGGAAAGGACAGGACCAAAGTCAAGACTATTAAAAAATGGACCAACATTTCATGCTAATGTCGGAAGGATTTCATTATGGAAATCAGCCGAGGCATTTCATGAAAGGCTTAATGCTATTCATGTTTCTGTTGTGTGTCACAGTTTACAATGCACTTGGGATCTCGTATAAAGATTCATTGCAGAAGTTCAGCCATTGGGGAGCAAATGCATGCATCTTTTCACGGTTATTTGGGGACAGGGTGTCATTTAAAAAATACAGAAAGATGTCCTGTAGATGTTTATGATGTCACTTGCTTGTCACAGTAATTCCAAAAAAGTACCAGGGACAGAGGCACTGGCTGTCAGTGAATAAAAGTGCAAGCTGGCATCAGTGCTGAATGGTGTGTCTACACTATAGACTCATCTGGCATCCTTTTAAAATATAAATGAATGTGATGTTATAATAGCTCAGTCAACATGTATATTTTACAGAAGTAGCATTAAAAATATTTCAGGAATATATTATCTGGATGTTTATTGAATGTTATTAATGGTTTCAATGCGCTGTCTGAACATGTGCTGTGCTTTTTTCCTCCCAGGGCAGTGTGTGTTTGGGACAAACTGTCGGTTTTCTCACATGACTGAGGGAGAGATGGAGCATTTGAAGCAATTGGCTGCAGGTATAAAATTAATATTATATTCACAAAAGTACTAGTGTGTCGTTCACATAATGCACTGGCTGCTCATACCGTAACTGTGAGAGTGAAATGGACAGGGACGTGACTCTAGTGGGTGTGATTTTGGTGCAGGTCATGACAGCAGGGGCCCCAAGGCTGTGTCTGGGAAGAGGGGGGCCTTCTCTGAGCCGTCCGTGGATGAGTGGCTGGTCAAGAGAGAGAAGCGGAGGGCTGCCCAAGGCAGCGGAAGGTTGGTGTCAGACAGTGACATTTACGGGCCACCAAAAGAGAGAACTGCTCTCTGCACAGTAGAGCTTCTACAAGAGCTGTTTGCAGGTTGACAAGCAGGGTAAAATCAGTAATTGAGGAGAACATGTGTGGCCTGACAAAACAGAATGGAAAATGGCAGCAGTACTATTTCTTACATTGTATTCCTTAACATAGAATGTTGTTTCATTTTAAAGTGTTTATTAGGGCTGTGCATTCCATTTTGCAACATGGCTTACAATACACTATATGGCTTTTATTCTAGGTTGTTTACTAAATGACACACAGGCACCATGTAATGGGAAAATAATGGGGCATTGGTAGGAAATGTCAAAGTCCAGAATAATTCACAGTTAAAATGTTGCTGTGGTTAAATAAATGCAACATGTTATTAGATAATTGTATTAAATAATCATTTTTAGTGTTGATCAAAATATTCGTGATTATATTTTTTCATACACAAATAGCCCTAGTGTTTATTCATGTATGTGGTTGTCAACTTTGAAACAGTAGCTGTAATTCTTTTTTCCCCTGCTTCATTCTGATGATAGGATCATCTTATCCAGCAAAAATCATATTATCCCAATATTTCATGTGGTTCTGTGGAAAAGAGTAGTTCTGTGAAAAATTATCTAGTCAGTTATAATCAGCAAGAGGAACAAAATTAATATGCATTGTCATCCTCCCGTCATGAGTTGTTGCACACAATTATGGAATGGCTTTAACTCTGTCATCAAGCCGACAGCAAGGCAGGGGCTGGCTTTAATGTGATAAATGCAGGCTTCACAGAAAAACTGTGAAGACGATATTTTGCATGCCACGGCACGTCCATTGGTGAATTGATATAAATGGCTCAGAATATGGCGTTGGAATCAAAGCCTGTCTATCACGACACAATAAAGTTTGCCTCAGGCAGTCAGAAAAGACAGAAAGATTAAACACACACTAATACTTGCTACATCGTCTTGCTCAGGATGTACATGTTGAACCCATTAGACCATAAGTCAGTCTGTCAAAGCTGGCTTCTACTTTGTCGAATGAATCATCACTTTCCAAACTTTGCATAGCCGGAATGTAGTGATTCTGAAACAGGATGGTGGTTTGTATTTTGGGGATTTGGGTTTATTAGTCATGTTCACCTGTCAACCTGGGATATTTGTTATAGTGCCCTGAATGATGATGAGGACGAGGATGAGAAGCCCCTGGGTCTGGACCTTCCTCTGCACTTCCTCTCCATCCCAGACCTCCCCCCTTCTTTGATACCACCACCCCCTGGTGGATGGACCACCACACTGCAGTCTCAGTGGGGATGAACACTTCCCATTAGTCAACATTCATATCCTGGGTATGGGGGATATGCAGGAAGTTGTTGGGCTGCTGTGATTGCTTGCTGTAGCTGATGTTCCTCCAAAGTACTCTCATAAAGGACTTTCAACCTTTTTATCTCCTCGTGGGACAGAAGAGGAGGATTGCGCCCTAGGACTCTACAGATCCTGAGGATAAAAAAAAGATCTTAGTTCCAGCAAAGCTGTGCCAGACTTTCTGTATTTAGACATTCTTTTTCAGCATAGGATATGCTGGAGTGGCAAAGTTGGTTTGACTCTTGTGGTTTAATAACTTGCTGCCATCATCTATACAGATGGTGGTGTAAATGTGCAGATCTCCAGAGTGCTTTGAGGAGAAGCCTTGTGTAGATTCTGCAGACCGAGAGACTTCCTGATCTGGATGGGGTGCACGTCCCGAGGATCTGTGTCACATTAGCATTTTGATTGCATAACATTACATTGAGTTTATTACAGGGATTTTTGGCAGAAAACACTTTCCGCTTTGATGAATTATTCAATTTTATAAGTTTCTCCTGTCTTCTCTGTATATTGTGATTAAATTACTGTGGAAACAAATAGGTCTGTGCGCCTCTGTAGTTGTGCAGTCTGAGACCATCAGTTAGTGCTTCCCGTAAGCCTCATAGCCAGTAATTCAACCTCATTAAAGTTGTAGCTTCATTTATTTGTACTGATGGTAATAGTTATGTTCTGTATATATTCATCAGCCCATATTGATGGGCCAAAACCAAAAACAACAAAAAACTATTGTGTAGGTGTCTCACCTCACTGAAAAGACAACTTCCAAAAATAACCTGGACTTAGACAGGTTTTCCTCCTGGCAGCTGGACTCTTTATTCTGATTCTGACTTGTTGGCTCTGGGAAGAGGCAGCGCTTGTGCTTCGACATGCCCTCTGCAAGAAACCTCTTGGGCTTCTGATGCATGAACATGCGCATACACACATACACACACACACACACACACGTATATACACATGCATACACACACACACATACACGTCAGTCTTTCCTTCGAGAAGGCGGTTGGAAGCAGTAGGTGTGAACTCGAGACAGTCAGCCAGCCTCCTGTGTTGATTGATAGACCCCCCCATGGGAAAGGAGAACGCTCCCCGTGTGATTGACAGGTCTGCCACAGGGCGAAGGCCGGCTGCCTCCGTATCTGTCTTGTACCATCACGTCACAACTCTCTCACCCAACCCAACCCAACCCACCCCTCACCCCCACCACCACCACCGCCACTTCCTCCTGCGCCTGCCTGACATATGATAATATCAGCCAGCCAGTCAGCCAGCCAGGGACAGAGATAGACGCTACAGCCTGCTCTCTGAATCCCGTAAAAGCAATTGAAAATGTTCACAGAGAGAGAGAGAGAGAGAGAGGAAGACAGTTTTCTCTCTTGCTGCTTGAGAGAAACGCGGCCTCACAGTCGGCTCTATTTGCCCAACGGGGACTGCGGAGTAGGAAGTTGGCCCGCAGTTTCTGCTGCCCAGTTGCTGATTAGTGATGCTGAGACTGCTTATATTAGTGGGGGAATAAGTTCCAGGCTGGAGCAGTCCATCCCATTATTCTGTTTATTCTGAATATCGTGTCAATCTGATTTAAAGTGATTTATTCAGGCAATCTGAATTGCACTGTGCTTTTTTTTTTTTTGTGGGCTCCAACAACCAATTAGCATAAAGTCACGCGGCAGGATTCAGTCATTTTTAATAAGATTGTATCCTTAGCCTTAACTATTCTCTTTCCCTTTCTTCTCCAGCCAGGAGGGCACACTGAATATTCAGGCTTCCTTAACGATGGTGCTCTGATGTTCAAAGTGATTTAGGCTCTCCCAATGGGGCTGTAATTCCCACTAAGACAAATGGAAATGCTTAGTGAAAGAAAAGTTTAGCCCTGAGTTGCTAATCTAAAAACAATCTATTTTGCTAATGCTTGAACATGTGTAAAAAAAAACAACCCCTGTTGTTTATTTGATTGATTGTTTTGGTAAAATAAATTGTAAGAAACTGGTGTGTGTAAAATGAATTGTCCAGGTAATTGTACACTTGGTTAAAATCCAGAATGACAAGTGGCTTTGGGAGTATATGCGTTTCATGGAGAGTGTGGCCTAGTTGGTAAACCCTACTATGGGCAGGCTGACAGCCTGAAGAGAGAGTAAATGAGAGTGGCGGGGATCAGTGCCAGGTCCTCTGAGAGGGGAAGGGCTGGAGAGGCTCTTCAGTCTATTCAACATATTGATCCGGCAGATAAATATAATCTGCTTTCACGAACAAGACTTCTGTTAACCACTGTGAAACAAAGCCCCCTGAAAGAATAGCTTTTCTCACCAAGGCTCCAAGCCCAACTTGCTTTTTTTTGGCATTACATTTTCTGACTTGGCTGCAATACGCAGGAATACAGACTGATCTAGCAATTAAAAAAAAGCGACATTTACTATCTAAATTGAGGTTCAGTGCCTGAAGGGCACAAATTAAGTCACACTACTTTGAGGTTTCTTATTTCCTCAGCGACGACAATTATCCTACGGCTGTGAATAATTTTCTAAAGGCATCGCTAATGGGTTCTGAATTACACAATAGATATTTATTTCGTCCTTCACAGCAAGCTACGAGACTGTTCTCCTCAAGGCTTTGTGACTCATCAGCTTTCCCTCTCTGCCTCACAGACCAGACATGGAGAAAAACACATTTGCAGACATCGACAGACTTCTTAGAAGTTTCTCAGAATTTCATCATCTCTAGTACATCAGCTAGCTAGCTAGCTAGCTAGCTCCCAAGCCTAGTCATTAACCACCTGTACAGTCAATGACAGTATGTTGTTTTGACTGAGGTCTAAATAGATGCCAGTGTGACAGTCACAAGTTGCCAGTGTGACAGTCACAAGCATATAAACACGACTGTGGGAGGGAAGCAGAATGTAGTTTACAATGCAGATTAGATGAATAAAAAACATTCATTTACCTTTGAGAAACAACAGGTACAGGCTTTAATTGTAGGCAGGGAGGTTGGATGGAATTCCGTTGGGTATTTAATGGTGTAAAGTATATTTAGGTCAGTGGAAACTCTAACCTTTTTAGCACATCGATCACATCTACGTGACTTTATGTTGTCACCGAGGTCCGTACCTTACACATATTTGGGCTGTAGGGCTGGCTCACAGACCATTAGACAAATCTGCTGCTCAAATTCAGTTTGAAATTCATTAGTATGCGCCATCTTAGAAAGAGCCTGCCCTACATTTCACATTTCACCACATTTCTCTCCCCTCTGCACTGGAATCCGTCAGACAGGTTGGAGCACTGCCATCTCTTCCAGGTCTGAGAGAGAGAGAGAGAGAGAGAGAGAGAGAGAGAGGGAGAGGGAGAGGGAGAGGGAGAGGGAGAGGGAGAGGGAGAGAGAGAGAGAGAGAGAGAGAGAGAGAGAGAGAGGGAGAGAGAGGGAGGGAGGGAGAGGGAGAGAGAGGGGGAGAGAGAGAGAGGGGGGGGGAAGGGAGAGAGAGAGAAGAGAGGGAGGGAGAGAGAGGGAGACAAAGAGAGATGGAGAGAGAGAAAGAGAGAGAGCGAAAAAAGAGAGGAGCCCCAGCGAGGAGGGCAGCCGAGAGCGCCAGCGCTGTCTGACTCTGCGTGTGATAAACAGATGTAAACAAGAGATTTCTGTGGGCCCAGTGCAGCAGATGCTCCGCTGTTTACTGTCTGCTTTTGTGATGTGCTACAAACACACACGGAATGCACTGTAATCACACTGAGAGATACTCGTTTAAAGACAAGCAAAGCAACTCGGTTAAAGACAGGCAACTAGTCACGACACTCACCAGGACAAGTGCATCATCTACCTTTATGATTATTTTTTTGACACCAAAAAGAGCAGTAAAAGGGTTTACAGGGAATACACAGTGATCTATAATTGCTTTTACACATTAAATATATTTATATAGTCATTCACCATAACATTTCTTTGAGTATCAATAAATATACGGTGAAAAAAGCTATGAAAAAGGCAGAGAATTTGTCTTTGTATCGGTAAACATTACAATGCATAATGTCTTTCCCATTACATAATTCCCCTGTTATTGCTATTACGTCTTTGTATAGTTTTTATTTTAAAAGAATACATAAGAAAACAATTTGTAAATAAAAGGATGTCATTCAAATGAGAAAATACTCATAATAAAATCAAATAACAAGATTTACAACATTCTGGCTCTACCATATAGAAAAAAGCCCAAAAGTAGGTAATAGTCTCTACCTATCAAGCCAATTGTTATGTTATAATATTTATTTATTTTCAATTTTATAGCCCCAACATCTAACATGAATGTGCAACTCATCTTTTATCTTGATAACAAAGTTTGCTCCAAGTGTTTGAAATGTAGGAAATGCCCTTTTTGTCTTTATGGGTCAATTTTGTGTTTTGATACACTAGTAAACTGTTTTGCATTGTATTAAAGTATTGCATAATCAAATAGACAAGGTAAGTATAAATGTACATTTTCAATACATCATACACTTGTTGAGATTATATGCACATGAGAAGTTGCTATAGACACTAGGAGCTAACTCATGTATTAATACTATCTGCCTTTACATAATGCAGCTACCTACAGTGGTATGTTGTATAAATATAATGACAGTGTATTTAAATGATCAATAAAATGACATTATAATTTGCATAACCTTGTGTCATGTGTACCGTATATACGTAAACAAATATTCCGCAACAAAACTGTAGGGGGTATTTTTGGATGAGCACAGAACCATATTTTTGTACTAATTCTAAGTACGTGAAGTGTGTTCCAACAAAAAAAAAAAAACAATCCAATCAATTCATAAATAAACATATTGACATTTTACTGGAATATCCCCTCATTGTGGTCAACTGTTTTTAAGATGGACAGAGCTAAGACTGGTCCATAGACTACATAGCTAACATTTACCATATAACATTCACATAAAGTTTCCCATGCAAGCTACGGGAGCAGCACAGCACAAGTGAGTTTAGGCACAGACATAAAGATTACAATTATGACAGCAACGATTTCATTCAAAACAGTAGGGTCTGTAGATACTGATGTAACAAGGACTTCATTTTGCCAAATTACATTTTACAAAATTAAACTGCAATCCTTCAAATCTGATACAGTTTTTGACTATCTGTTCATCATGACTTTGGTAAGTGTCTGCAGTCAGTTCAGCAGTAAAACAGGAGTTTGGGGAAGAACACTAAACAATCATCAGTTTGCTGTCTCACCAGTACTGCTACAACCTCAAACAAACAAACAAACAAATAAACAAACAAGGATATCTGTCCTCTCTTATAGCTCCAGAACTAAAACATTATGTTTGTTTCCGAGAAGCCCTACAGTCTGAGCACAGCCAAAGATCTGAAACCGCCATAGACATGTGGGTGACAACTGTAACATGAGACATCATATGCATTATGTTACATCAGTAATTGATGCCTCACATGACGCTTTCTTTCATGCCAACTTTCATGACTCCATTGTCTTCAAAGCTGAGGTAGATATCACTTCCAAATGTGATTCTATCTTTTAGAGCAGTTTTGCTTCCATCTGCACGTCGGTAGGAGTTAATAAGTCAAGTCTAGATTGCTAATTAAACACTTTATGGGGACCTATGAGGTATCAATGACTGAGTTTACTATATTGAAATGAAAACTTTAAGAACAGCTGGGAACTTGTGTTTATTTATCACTAAGTAATGCGGTAAGCAATGTGGATAAGACGGGGTGTATGGTGGGCTCTTTAAACTAGGGCATTCAGTTTGGATGCATTTTTCATTAAGTAACTGAAGAAAAAGGATGCATGTTTATAAAGAAAATCAACTTATTACAACAGCATCACATTACAAGCGCATTTGTGCCATAGTCACTGGCTAAATTGTTGAAATAGAAAATCATTTCCATTCAGTGAAAAGAGTATGCATGTTTATGAAGAAAATCAACTTATTACAATAGCAACTTATCATCAAGCGCATTTGTGCCATAGTCACTGTCAAAATTGTTAAAATAGAAAATCATTTGCATTCGATGAAGTTAAAACTAAAAAGGGTTAGCTGAGATTTCTGGGAGGGGATCAGAACAACTGTTTTGGGTGGTGGGGATCATTGGTAATATATTCCTCTTAATCCTTCCTATTAAATGTAAAAGAATAGCATAAGTATAAGCTCCTTATGTTTTGCTCTGGTTAGTTCTGGAAGTCATATTCTGCCACTATGAAATACATCTACAAGCCATTAGCAGGTGATGAATATCAACAGCAAGAGCTGGAGGCCTCCTAAAGCCTTCTCATACAGCAGCCGTAATAAAATTAGCAGATGATGATGTTAACTCTATAAGGCCACACAGATGACAAATACAATACAAATACTACAGGCCAGAGTATGATCTGATTTCTGGGATACACTCCAAAAAATAATGGGGCCAGTAGCGGTTCTTTAGAATGACGTCATAAAAGAACCCTTTTTAGTGCTTTAAAGAAGTGTCGAGGCAACAGTTCTTTAAAGAACCATTTGACGGCAATATGACATAACATAGCCCAGTATGATCTGTGACTCTGAAGAACCATTTCCAATGTGAAGTACCTTTCACACACGTTAAAAAAAACATCCAGAGATTTAAATCTCTGGGTGGTTTCATGGAGAATGAAGGTTCTTCTATGGCATCGATGAACCGGTACTGGCCCCATTATTTTAATAGTGTAGGTTGCTCAGTTGGCAGTTCTCTAAAAAGACAAACAATGAAACAGATCTATTCTAATAATCTTATTAAGCACAGTGAATGGTCTACATTGAAGTGAGAAATCAAGGTAACGTTCCTTTTGTGCAAATGCATAAAAATTAATTGATAAATGTTATTGCAATATGCCTACATGTGTAATAGTGTTTGTAAAAATCGGGAGTTCACATTCAATACTTTTTGCCTGACAAGTGTGAATTTCTAGTATGCTAGAATGGTAACTAATGCTGATTTTCTGGATGAGTTTGGAAGACATAAACTGCATAAGCTGCATTCACCCCTGAATGCTCTTTTTAAACGAACTGTTCCTCCGTCATCCCTGTAGATTAGCTTTTTTTGAAAATCTGATTTGGCTGCAAAAGCCCTGTTACCCCTTCAGCAGTCTACACTCAACAGACCAGCGCGGGATCATTTCCAGAGATCAGCATGAGTCCTGTATGTACACCCCTTGGAGAGACAGAGAGAAAGACAGAAAGTGTGCGTGTGTGTGTGTGTGTGTGTGTGTGTGTGTGTGTGTGTGTGTGTGTGTGTGTGTGTGTGTGTGTGTGTGCGTGTGTGTGTGTTGGAGAGAGAAAGAGATATGAGAGATATGCCAGTTAAAATGAATGTTTCAGTGATTCAGCAGTTCGAGGAAATATGGTAACGCTCTCCATCTGGCCACAAGTGCTCAGGGTGTTAACAAGATGGCTGAGACCATCAGCTTCTCACAATGGTATAAATACTGAGGATTTATACTAAATGAGGTATATAACACAGAAGGTGCATGGAAGCCTAACAACATATGACTTAACATTTTTTGTCTTTTTGCTCATCACCTCTGTATCCTAATATATTTAGCTTTTTTACTGCTTCCTCTGTCTTCATTTATCCTGGGGAATATGTTTCAAAAAACACACAGATATACATTTATATTCTGCTTAATACATGCAATTTATGTATTATCATTATTAGTCATTATTTTTATAACTAAAAGTTAATTTAAGGACCTTTGCCTTGTGTGAGTCATTGTCTGTGGACTTGAGGTCAACTCTGAGATGAATTCAGCATTACAAAACAATTTTTACTTTTACTTGGTCGGTGTCTGAGTCATCAAACAGGAGGAGGCGTCACATCAATCTTCTTCCTGTTTTGAGGGCAATGTTTACTTCATACCTCTACGGAGCATCTGATTGGCTGCAATGAGCATGACGCTGATGATGAATGCAATGGCGAAGGCACATATGAGGCTTTTCCGCACACATGTGTGTTTCATCTGATGTTTGGGGCTTGCTGTGAAAAAGGACATTGGCAAGGTTATAGGTGCATTTACCATAAAAATAAATTGTACTTGAAGAAGCTTGAAAAACATTTAAAGGGTGTTTATGAATCACCCCTTAGTGGAATCATCTCCTTTAATGAATGCCTCTCTAAGAAAGAGTTTTTGGAAAAGTAAAAAGAACCAAGACATGCCAAAACAAATTTAATGAGGCAAGTACTGGATTTTAACTTTGACAAAGCAGTCTTAATCACCAGTCCTCTGCAGCAATCCTCATGTCTGGCCCTCTGAAACACACCTAGCCTGTCAAAACAGTTTTTCTAGTCTGGTAAACTTTTGATTAACTTTTAAAGAATGCTAATTCCTTACTGTTGATATCTCTATCACTGGTGCTCTGCAGCAATCCTCATCCTCACGGCTGGCCTTCTTACACCTCTTAGCCTGTCAAAGCACTTTCCCTGTCCAGTTAACTTTTGATGAACTTTAAAAAAAATGATAATTCCTTACTGTTAATATCCACTTGACACTCCGGGCTATCCAGGTGGCTTTCCTCTGTCATAATGATGTTCTCAATGTCTTTCATGGTCAGGTGATCGCAGAAGGTGTCATAAAGGAGCCTCTTGAGCTCATCCACTGTCAGCTTCTGCATGTCACACTGGGAATAGCACAAGAGAAGATGGACTGTAAATGAAGTGGCAGACAGTTAATAGTCAAGCGCTGTCTCCCTGGGGGTCACAGGGGTGAGTGTACGGCCCATACATAATTCCAGATCTCGTTAGCTGCTTTAAAGTCTGCTCGACTCCTCCAACAATTTTGCTGGTTTAGGCAGGGCTTGTTCTCCACTTTGCCCATCGTGATGAGACAGGCCTGCACCACCATTCGTTCTTGTTATACTTAAGCAGGCCCTTCCCCCTGCTCAGTCAGTGCTCATGTCAGAGATGATTTTGTCCCTGGTCCAGTAGCAGTGGTCGGGAGAGATGGGGGATAACACACATGCTTAATACATAATGATAACACATCGATGCTGATGTTGACAGTAGGGTGGTAATGGTTTTATTTACAACTGAATCTGTTCATCCAAGATGATTAATGTATGTGTTCGGTCTTTAGCTATATCCTTTACCTGGTTCCAGCACATGGGCTTGAAATGGTCATGCCCTCATGCAGTCCACAAATACTGAGCTAAACTTGACCACTATTAACTTTTACATTTCCATGTTTCATACTTTGTGTTGTGGTTATTTATTATTTTAGGTTTTGAATGTATACGGTAGCAGTGAAGTTTAATTATGTCATAAAGGCGATTTGTCAAAGGAGTACTAAAACCGAATGACTGCAAACAGTATAAGTATAAAAGGACACATAAAGTTTAATGCTGTCTCTTAAACTGTAAATTATGAGGACTTTAATGTCAGGACATTTTCTTGACATTCATTTGTTTTCTTGCAGAGCCTGTTCGAGTAGCACCATAGAGCTCTAGTTTCTTTCATCAATGCTCTGTCTGGTAGATTCAGAAAGACATTGTTATGTGAAAATGGATGGTTAACTGTCAATACATAAAGTCAAATACTGTTATATATAGTTTTTAAAACATTTTGAAAAATACCTTCCAGAAGACAGAATCAAAATCTGCTCCATGAAATTTGTCTGGCATGGTTGTCGTTGACAACTTGGGCCCCAGCAATGTGACAAACTCCTCAAAGTCAACCTGACCATCACCTGCAACCACAAATCATAGAAAAAGAATACAAATACATTTGGCTATAGACAAAAACTTAAAACTCCTTCAGTCTATTAACCACATTCACCACCACCACCATTTAGCATTGTTATTGTTTTGTATTGGTGGTGTCAACAAGTGAAAGTTGTGTTTAGAATAAAATGCAGAGTAGATATTTTATTCATTTCAAGCCATTTACGATTAATCTAAATCCAAAATTCAGAATATGAATTTTTCTATGGCTGTAGGCAGCCTCATCATCAATGCAACTATGTCAAATCAATGGATGAATGCATGATACAACAGAGCACAGGCAGAACAATAGGAAGTGAGATCAACGTGGGCGATCACCGTCCATGTCCAGTCGCTGGATGATGACCTCCAGCTCCACCTCGTTGGGCATGTAGCCCAGCGAGCGCATGGCCATGCCCAGCTCCTGCTTGGAGATGAAGCCATTTCCATCACGGTCAAACACCTTGAAGGCCTCACGAATCTCTGCATTAGAAGACAAAGGCGGAGCCAGAACATTAGCATATCAGTATGGCACATCAGTCATTTTATGGCCATCGAGCTCAATGCCAATTACATGCAACCACACATCCTAAATGCTAATTGGCACTCTAAGGTTGCATGTGGAGGGCTATCTATTTTAACCTGTGCAATGGCAAAATGTCACTGCGGTACGACAACCACCGTACTTTCATTGTTTAACTATCAACATTGAAATGCATGTGGGTGATATACACGTTAACCATAATATATGTTTTCAACCAGACAGTTTGGGTCTTTGGAAAGGAACTTTGTCTTGTACTTGGATAAGACAGGTAAGAAGTCTTACAGGGAGGTGCTCAATTTCCCTTAAAAAGGAGCTATTGCAATCTAATCATGCAGAGGAAACGCACAGCAGAGATGGGTGGTCTTCAGACGAGGTTGCATATAATGAGATTATGAAGGAAGATGAGAAAGAATTAAATAAGTAGTAAATTGGCCTTTTCAAGTCAACTTAATTAGGGCTGGTTATAATTGCTTGCTTGCTTTAATAAGCATTCAAAGTAATTCGATTAAAATGGATGTTTATGCGTTTCAGATATATATCACCTCCATATTACCACCACAGCACTGCAGGCTCATAAATATACAATGCATTCTGGTGCTCCAGGATGACGTGCTTATTTTGGTATTAAAATATATCTCTGTAATGAAATAAAAATGACACAATGGAATAGAGTGATGCAAAGTACTATCCCAATGCACACATACCACCCCCCTACCCACCCACCCCCCGACTGTCTGTCTCTCTGTCTCATTGTCACACACACCCTTTTGATCTATTTCATGGCATCACCGGCATCCAAGCAAGAAATACAATGGAAAAAACATTCTCAGATCATTAAAACATCACTTCTGTCAAAACACACAGAATCATCTGTCCCCCGGCCTATCAAGTGAGACAAGATTGAATGTTTTGATGTGCCATCCAGAGTATAGTCTCCTCACTCGGCAGTGGATCAATACGTCAAAACAGCACTGATGTGAGGTGCCATGCCACATTAATGGCCTACTCCCCCGAAGACTTATGGCCCTTTCTGTCGTAATGGACACGTGAAGAAAACCCAAGTGGCTCATGGCGGAGTAGACATTGTTTGCTTGATCAAGACCAACACTGGTATAATTGTGGTAAACTAAAAGTTTACTCTTTGCACACATAATTCCTATAGCTGTTGTAGATTGCAAGTAAATGGCCTTTTTGGGTAAATATAATATATCATAAGTATTACACAATATACTATATATCTATAATTTAGTTATCAAGTGAAAAATATTTGTAATGCTACTGATAGGATGCTGGTAGTAACTTCATAACTTGCATATTTAAAAAGTTTAGAAGAATGGAGTGTTTTGTAAAATGTATGACATTTTGACACAATGACACTGGATAATAATGATTTATGAATATTTGTTCTACATTTTTATGAATGATAAGCATGAATTATTTCACAATCAGCTTAATTGTTTATGCAACAAAACAAATCTCTTGAAAATGCAAATTCATAATTAAAATTTTAATTGTTTATAATCAGTGATCAGCTGGACCAATAGGGTTTGTAAAAGAGTTTGCCTTTATGTCTATCCACCCACAGAGGCTTCTATTGCACTCATAAATCAAGCAGAACTGAACAGTAGTTCACCTTCTCCTCTGTCTAAGCAATCCATTTTCTTAGCATTGTTGTGCTGTGTTCTTGTAAGTGAAGGTCAGTTGTATGCTTAAGGACAGTTGGAGAAAACAAAAGTGCTCACTGCTCTCTTGACATATTTTGCATATTTAATTGAATGAGTTACCCCCCGGGCATGGTCTCTGCAACAGTGACCAAATATCGCAACCACAGACCCACATAAATGTACAATTACCATACGCCTGGCCCATAAGCAATTAGCATCTCAGCATCTGTTAATTACAAGAGAGGCCAGATGACTGAATAATTCACTAAGATGCACATGAAAGCTGACTTTCATTGACTGACATAGTGGCAAACACTTTAAAGTTTCATGTTGATGCATATCTTTTTTAAAAACAGTTTGCCTCATTGAGTCCTCAAAAAAACTGTTTACCCAAGGGACCGAAAGAGTATTCTGTCAGATCTTAAGAACCTGGGCTGGAGCTGGAGATGTTTGTAGATACATATTTGCCTGTCAGGATTCAAGCGCCTTTGAAAATGGCCTATTTGCATGTGTTAGGTTAGGTTGTGTAACAGCAGCATCCTTGCATCAACAAAAAATGAGCAAAAAAAAAAAGAGTCATGCTGTGATGACAAAGAGAAAAAGGCTGTGTTAAACCTTATCGTCTACACGTGCCCTGTTTCATTCAGATTTAGTGCTCGAAAGAGCTGTAGTGTTTCCCAGTGATAGCATTACTAACAAATCAATTTGGGGACTGTGTATCCTCTGTTGATAAGGGCAATGTCATCTCAGCAGAACCTAATCCTACTATGATCAAGACACCCTATTACACTCTATGGAATGAGAGGGGATCGCTTAAAATCATTAGAATGTGATTGTCATTGACCTTGGCTTTTGAGGGGATGAGAGCTCTGTGGGGACTATTAGTGGTGTGTGTGTGTGTGTGTGTGTGTGTGTGTGTGTGTGTGTGTGTGTGTGTGTGTGTGTTTGTTTGTGTGTGTGTGTGTGTGTGTGTGTGTGTGTGTGTGTGTGCGTACGTGTACATATGTGTGTGTGGTAGGGGCAGGGGGTAAATGATTGATCATTTTGTTTGATGTGAGCAAATAAAATGAGGAAGACACGAAATGCGTGTTAAAAGGAACCAACTAAAAAAAAAACAAAACATAAACATCAATTCTGTCCTCCAAACTATGACTGGAATGATATATTAAGGTGCCCTATGAGGATTGCTGTTACATTTTTTTTTGGGGGGGGGGGGGGGGGGGGGGGGCAAAACCTCTTGGGATTTGTCTAAGAGGAGCTGTAATGATTGAAGTTTTAATGACTGAGTCTATTACCGTTGTATAGCGAAGCATTATTATTAAAATGCTCTGCACTACATAGTGTGTAAATTAGCCATGAGCAAACACCATTAGCCATGTGCTCCAAGGAACACCCTATACTGGGCTGGGCTGGTCCCGCACACACTGTTCTTACGCATATACTCTGCCTGCCTTACTGTGGACTGACAAATGGAAGCAGTGAAGATATGCAGAGAAAAACAGCTCATGCAGAAAATATGTGCTAGAACAGTAATCCACAAGCCGGTTTCATAATACTTTGTTTTGGAGCATATGCTGGTGTTGCAGACTTTGATTTGCCTGGCTTTGTCCAGATTTTTTGATTTGCCTGGCATTGTCCAGCACCCAGACCATATTTAGACACATATGTGTACTTTAGGCTACTACAATCTGGATTTTTTTTTAAATTATCTATTACCACATATTATAAACCACCTGGTTCTACTTGTGCACTTAATACAGGTGATTTCATGAATTAACTAAACAACCTGCCTAACAAGAGCTGTTGTAATATGGTACTGGATTGTGGCTTCCCATCACTGTACTAGGACATTAGCTGCTAGTTCAGGCTGCAAAAAAGGTCAACCAGCATTTTAATGACCCTTACTACAGTTCCTGGCCTGATAGACAGATGCCCTTGTGTGAGACACTGAACCCCAACCTGTTCCCAGTGAGTCAGCTTGACACCCCGCATGGTTGTGTCTGCCTGTGGCTGATGACAGAGAGACACTATTTGCAAAGTGTTGTGATTGTGCCTCTGGACAAAAAAGGTGCTGTATTAACTCAGTCCATTTGCAATTACTACAGTCACCTGAGCCCACACAAAATCGCTGGGGGCCCATTAGCACTTCATTAAAATGTGGCAGGCATAATATTCTAAAGGGAGGAAATCTTCATGTTTTATCCATCTAATACTACCATGGCTCAATGCTTTCTTATCTGAGCATCTAATCAATATGATTTAAAGAGAGTCAACAGTGGCAAATAGCAGGATACACGATGTCACGTAGCTGCTACTGAAAGGAGGAAGAATGTTTTATTTTCCTCCAAGGACCATCCCCCAAAGCGCTGTCGCTGATTCAACTGCCTGCTTTCCAGGAAGATGCCATGCTGTTTATACACTTGGGCTTTGCTTTAAATGTTCATTCTTGGCTGGTGTCCTACTCTGACTTGCATGCAAATGTGCAATCTTTAATTTAATGATCTGAGTAATTCTCTATTTAATTTATTTCAACAACCACTGAATCCCTTGTAAGTTCATTTCAACAACCATTCTAAAGTTTTTTTTCTACATGAAACTTAGCCACACTACGATTAATAGGTTTGCCTGCTCAATATTGCAAAACACAAATAATTGCTCAAAGACAAACAATGGCAGTGGAGCATTTCGGTGACCTTTGCTATTCACTACCTCTAAAACTTTAATAATGATTTAACACCAGCTATATCTTCATAACTATGTGGTACTATTGAAATTAAAAGTGGCTTGTAAGTGCCTATTTTCCACTGTATGCCTGTTAATTAGCTGTTGATTGGTCTAGGGGCGAAAGACAGCTCTCCAAGGTCCTGAAGTTTCGACTGTGCGGATCACATAATAGCTACGTTTAGACAATAATCGATGACGGTTGGCAGATACACCCTTTAGGGTTCATTATTCAAATTCTACCTTGTGTGTCTGACTTACCCTCTACCTCATCGTCCGGCAGCTTGATGGGAGTCCGATAGGACAGGATGTCGGGGATAGTGCAGAGTCCGCGGTACATGAACCTGGAGGTCACAGCACGCACTGGCATTTCTGCGCGGGAAACCCAACACCTGGCTGGCGATCTTCATATAGCACGCTGGTGAACCGGCACTTTTCCGCTGTACTCCTTGTTGAAGCTCAAGTCGGGAAACATCGAGAAGTATTCTCCGGCCTGTGTCAATTTTCTGTAAACCTGCTCTGGTAAATGGAGCAGTGTTCTCTTATTGAGACGCCGATACGACAGTTAAGAGTTAAGTGGATTGTCTTTGGTTGTAGAAGGGAGTGCAATCAAACAGAAGAAGTGCGAGGAGACGCTTCCCGAATAGAAATATTGCAACGCCCAAAGGCAGGTATTTTAGGTTTTGGGGACGCTGAAAAATTAATTGCATATATTCCTGGTGACACACAAAGCACTTTCTCTTAAATCATAAAAAATGGAAAACACTGTCTGTGCTGTTCAGATGGCTCAGTGCATTAGAGAGGACTGGCACAAACATTCAGAAAATTAAGCAAAATTGAACTTACACTTCTTACTACCTGAAACCCGCATTGAAGATAAGGTCTTCTTATTAATCAAGCTTAATATTGCGATGGTCCAATTTCTGTCACACGAATGTCAATCTCGTTTTGATCCAAAAGACGCCGCAGCAATGTTTTCCTTTGATGTATTTCTTTAAAAATGTTGTTTTCATACCCCTTTGTCTCTAAACATCAAATAGTTCCCCTTTCATCAAGATATCTCGACCAAATACACTACTGTATTATACGAAAAAATAATGACACTCTAAATCGCTGTCCTCGAAAACGACGAAAAAACATTTGACTTTGTTTCGTAAAGTATTTTCTTAAACCCCAAACGCCTTTTTAAAACCGGTAGGCTGGTAGGCTACTCCCACCTGTCTCGTACGTGCACCATGTTCTGTCGCTTCTCAGCACGCGCCTGTCTCGTTGTTGCTCTTCTCACGAAACCCTTACAGCCACTTGTAACCAGTAGCCTCGTACTCTTAGAGGGAGGAAGTGTGTGTGTGTGCGTGTGTGTGTGTATGTGTGTGTGTGTGTGTGTGTGTGATGTGTGTGAGACAGAAAGAGAGAGAGAGAGAGAGAGAATAGAGAACTACGCCGTATGTTTAGTCGTCACATTCAATATTCATTTATTTGATTAAATAAATAGATTTTTGGCTTAGTTACAAGTAAACAGCAGACTTAACGTGCCACGAAATGCAGTATATGGCATATTTTAAAGTCAAGACACGTATTGTTCATTTCACGTGGGGTCCACATAGGTGCTCTATTACCAGTGGTTTTGGAGAGGTATACCAGACTGGTTAAAAATAAAGTACTGAAAAATGGAGGTGGTACTTGTAAATGAGAATAATATCTACACTCGTTTAAAAACCACCCAGGTGGATGAATGTATAATTTATTCAGATTTCACAGACTCCCTCAAGGGCAACCATCCACACACCAGACACCACAAATTATCACATAGTTAAACTACTGCAAATGCATACCATTTGCATTTAGGCACCCAGGCTTGAGTTTCTAAACACTTTAAAACATATGAAAAAACATGTATTTTTCTTTCAGAATCAACAATGATAAAAAGGCAGTATGTGATTACCCATCTGAAGGAGCAACAACTGCATCCTTTAACACACTATTGATAGTGCACACCTTTATATATAAAGTAGATAACATTTCAATGAGACTTTTTTACCCTAATTGTATGAATTTGACTTTGAGCCCAAACTAAATGGTGTTCTGGGAATACTTAACTAAAGCAGTATTTACTTGCATAGGGGCTTCTGGAAAAGTGATCAAGCTGAGCAGTTTAAATGATGATGAGGTTCACTGTCTTCTACTGGACACAGAAGCTTCACAGAAGCCCTTATCTGGACGTCCTGGCTGACAGCACAGCTGGACCAGTTTGACCACCTCAGGCGTCGGCCAAAGACGCTTGATCCGAGTGACCCGTCAGCGCTGGCAACCCCGCTGCTTAATCTCCTCACTTTTCCTGTCAATTCTCAAATGGGCCCAGCTGTTCGCCTTCTCCTCGCCGCAAGACTCATCACAGTTTTGCCGATTCACCTCACGGACGCCGAGGGGACTCGAGAGCAGCTGCTCCTCAGAAGCAGCCCCCCCTCCCTCCACAACATCTCCAAAATTGCCTGCCCAGTCACCTCGGTGGTTTTTAGCCATCGCGCGCAGCCCTCCCTCACTGTGACACCTTGCAGGGTGAGTGCCCCGCGTGCAGGGGGAAAAAAGCGTGCAGGGCTTGGCTGTCCATGTCCACCTGTCGGTAGCATCATGTTCAAGCTGGCTGTTTACTGCCATTGTCAATGCATTTAAATCTGGAGGTGATCCAGAGCCTATTCAGTGAATGGTCATTTAGTGTGGGGAAGAGTGGTTTATTTCCACAGGGCATGGAGTAAAAAACTGGCACAGGAGAAACAGCGACAGACTTTCCGATCTGTTCCACTCTGTTGCCTGGTTCAGAAGCCTCCTCATTCTATTCTTTGTTTATCAGCAGGCTCAGAGTGCCTCATCCAGTGTTGGCAACAATTGCATGGATACAATCCCAGGATCCCCGTTTCAAGCCCTCTTTCTGATGGTATTATTAGCTCATAGCTCTAGTGGGGGGATATTTTTTGGATTTGTGGCTCTGTGTCTGACTTCCTCAGCTGTCACTGCTTCTGTGCTTCTGATTACCCAGTGCGGGTTAGTTGTCTTGTATTTGGAATGTCATTTTGAGGCAATGCTTTGTTCTAAAGTCTGCATGCTGGAACACAGATTCAGAGATTCAGGCATCATTATATTCTACAAGAAATACCCAGCCTAGCTACTAGGCAGTAATGGGCAACCTGACTTCAAAAGCTGCAATCTAGTACTTCTACCCATTCAATAAAACAGCTGATTCTAAGTACCACAGCTCTTTAGGCAGGTAGAAGAGTTAATTAATGAAATCACGTATTAGACACAGAAAGAACCAGGTGATCCGGGATATATGGTACTAGACTGTTGCTTCTGAATCTAGGTTGTCCATTACTGATTTAAGGCATGTTGTTTACTTCCTGTAAAAACCCTGCTTGCAATGGCAGTCGTACCTATCAACAAAACCTGCTGTTCATCATTCTGACTGAGGGCCTCTCACTGCTGTTCAAATGCCTTCTGGTCTACTATGGCTAGACTACTGGGCTAAGTGATTAAATGATTTCCTTGGGGAGGTAACAGTGGATTCCAGATTTTAATGGTTGGAGGATATTACCATCCCCTAGTGTCATGATGTAGGAACTGAAGTGTGAGGCAACATTAATAACCTTACTTATTCAAACAGAACCTTCTTTAAAGTGTGCCACACTGTTGTTGTTAGTATAATTCCGTAACGTACTACACCAGTTGCAGTATGTAAAACCACCAGTAGTCTGGCAAAATAGTTGAAAGTCACTGAGTGTTGACCACTCAGTAAATGGCTTACCACTTTAACAAGTCAAGTTTGTAATTTATTATTGTTTTTCATTATATTCATTCTTAAAAAAACTATTTTTATATTTTCTGATGTCTGATGCACTTCAGTAAACTCCCTACTAAGGTGTTACTGAGCTCTCCTTGATTAACGTTTTACCCCCAAAACACAGCTACTCTCTAATTCACTTGAAAAAAGAAAATGACAGTTAAATGTCATGCTCTCATCGCACCATCACTGATTATTTCTCATTAACACCTCCTGTTGCGTCAACATTTCCCTGGAGGAAGGCCTCCTACAAACAGCAAGAGACCTCTCCAACATCCTTCCTCTCCTTCCCAACGAGTGTTCCACATAAAGCGGCGTGGCTCTGTCACCTTTGTCATTCTGTGGGCATTCCGTTGCAGGAGTCTCCACAAGTCCAGGTGCTCCACTGTGACTGTGAGGCTGCCTCACCTCTAAATCTCCTTGGCAGATGGTCTTATCCTGCTTGCTGCTGCCTCCTGAAAGCAGGAGAGTGTCATTTCTTGAAAGGGAACAGATGAGGGAGGTTAATAATTTTCTAAATAGTTTTTCTGCCATTGCAATAAACACTTGAGTAACTTGATTTCTCCACTTTAACTTAGCTGATTATAAATTTAGTAAAGCGCTTTAAATGCGGGTTTACAGTGCTAAAAAGTATACCTATTTTGTGCCAAGTAGGAAGTAGGGGTAATTTTATACCATATAATCTATTAACAATTTTCATTCATTCACAAAATCCGTTGCTCTTTTGGCTGTTTGTCTAATCCGTCCTTTATATCTAGTTTTATCAAAATTGTGGTTTGCTATATTTACCCATTTTTTTCTGCTTTTTACATTAAGGATTCTGTTCATATCCACACTTTCATGTTTTTTATTTTCTCTGAAGCCGCAACTATGACTGCATCTTAACCCGATTTGTATTCCTTATAGTTTTCATGCTGTGTTGTTTTTATGGCAAATAACCAGCCAGTAGGCAGATGGAAATGTGTGACTTGACTGAGATGAGGCAGATTATGAGGTAACTTTTTTCAATGTTTATTCCATGGCTTAAGGCCTGTGCATGTATAGACAGAGCAAACAGAAATCCCAATCCTAATTTGGCTTCTTTCTTTGTTCTCTATAATGGGAGCAAATCTTGTCTCATATTCCTCTCTTCCGTCCGAGCTGACCCTTTTTGGCCACTTGGAACACAAAGCAGGACTGAGCACAACCATTTTGGGGGTGATACACTTGTGAAAGCACGGCTGCCCTGCTTTCTCATAGATTTTCAATGCTCAGTCAGATGACTTGGAAAGGGTAGCCAAACTTGAGTTCATTTACAAGCTTTTAGCACTGTAATCTGCTATTAATGAATCCAATCTCATGCTTGTTACAAGACATGGCAGCGTGCCACATGGCAATGACATCAGCACAAAAAAACCTGTCTGCCAAATATGAAGTATGAGCTGGCGGGAATAGTGCATCGGATACTCCCCATCACTTGCGTTTACATCTATCACAGACCTGTGAGTGTGAAAGTGTGTGTGTGTGTCTGTGTGTGTGTCTGTGTGTGTGGCCCAGTGTGTGTTTGTGTGCCATCGGTCCATGTGTTGGTGAATGTGTGTGTATGCTGCACATGCAGGTAAGTGGCTGCGCGAATGAAAGGCGTTTCGCCACATGCTGCCGTGGCAACTAGGCTATAGCCTGGCTGTCCTGTGTTTACTGCTGTAATGGAAGTGTAATGGAAAATCCCACCTGTCAGACATGGCAGGGTTCATTGAAATTCCGGACCAGCCTCGAACTGACATCAATCCCAAATCCGAGGGGAGCCTCTCCTGCCGGTGTTACCCCGCTGGTTGGGGGGAGCAGTGATGGCTTAGCTCACCCACAGGTATTATATAAGGGAGTAGGCTCTCACAGATGTCCTTGTATAAAAAAACCTTCCATTTTACATATGTATGAGGCAGCCGAACCTAATCAGAAAATGCCTGCGAAACACATAATATCCATAAGAAATATATCGCCTGTACGTGTCGGTGGCTTATGTTTTATTCCATGTGATTTATGCAAAGTCTTGAGAGAATTATCAGCTCAAAATCACCGACAAGAGAGAGAGAGAGAGAGAGAGAGGGAGCAGATCGCCCCAGGAAAGTAAACATAGTGGCTGTATGGCTAAGGTAGTTTGACAAGGAGGCTGACTAAAATATGTTGCTACAAGAGTGAGAACAAGTCAGCCCAAGAGACCTGTGACACACGCCGCTCCAAATAGAGATGTACCGCAGCCCATTCATTATGCATGTCAACCTCTCATTATGGGCTATCATCACGCCAAATATAATTTATTAAGCTTTTATCTCTCTACAAAACATGTTATGCAATAATTGCCACTCACCTTTTATGTTGTATAATTAGAATGAATCATTAGCTCATAATAATGGTTACAGGCGTAAATATTTCACATA
The DNA here is from genome assembly GCA_030347295.1 of Setipinna tenuifilis. NCBI lineage: Eukaryota > Metazoa > Chordata > Actinopteri > Clupeiformes > Engraulidae > Setipinna > Setipinna tenuifilis. The sequence continues at coordinate 21,785,279 of CM059275.1, forward strand.
TATTCAAATTGCACTACTGATTTGCATGACATAAACAGTGATATATTGCAAATTCTGGCATACTAGCATGGCACTGTAGTTCAACTGTCAGTATGCCTATTTATACCATTCTTGAGTGGCCACAGTCTTTTAATTTCTAAATGGAGTTTATAATTTTTTAAACATGGCTGGCTGACATGGGATATCCAAACTTTGCGTTTTAATTCTAAATATTTACACATCAATCTTTTAGGAATTATCAGTGGTATGAGTAATATATTGTGATATTTTTAATACATGTGAGAAATTCCTGTTATGGGGCAAGAACAATAGGCAATTTTGTAAGTATGTAAATGGATTTTCCTTACTCCACTAAAAGTAAATAAAAAATCCAGCAAATATACTCTTAATTCGTTGTATCAAAATGGAAATCAAAGGCTTTGTTAAAAAACAAAGAAAACAGCAGCTTTTCAAATACCAATCTCAAAGCTTGTAATGAAAAACAATTCCCACAACACCCCTCACCGAAACATGCAATCAAGGCTGAAATCAATATCACCAGCAATCTACTTGAACTGTCCCATTTTTAGAAAAATATCAATACAAACAGAGACTCAGGGGAACCACTATCCAAATTACTAAAACTTCTATTTTATTTAAGAATCCACCAGTTTTTTGTACACCCCATAAATAAACCAACACATGGACATCATTGTAAGGACTCGTCTCCTAGAGATAAATATGGCCATACATGCAAGGTACTGCTGAAATGCTGACTGACTGTTAAATCGATATTTAAACACTATCTATTGCACAATGAGGCAAAAAGTGTTACACTGTGTGAGGGGGATTCTTTAAAAAGGGCTTTTTCAGACACCAACATATGAGCACCAGTGATAACTGATAACCTCCATGCCATCTGGTTCCACCCACCAGTCCGTCGGCTTTGGCATGAAATCACAAAACTTGCCTCTGCTCTCAGGAGACAGAAGCCTGTGCCACCCCTGTGCTTGCTCACACATTTATCAGTGGCAGGCAGGCACACATGCACGTGCACGTGCACACACACACACGCACACACACACACACACACATGCACACACACACACATGCACACACACACACACACAAAACATGGCACTGTGGGTAACGGTTATCAGAAAGTCACCCATTCATTCCTCATGACACGCAGGCATAAATTACACACAGCCCGCAACAGTTAAACTGTCAAGAACCACAGCTTCTATCAGAGGTCTGAAAGTCACTCGGCCGTGGAAAGTAATCTCATGTTGATTAACACTTACTGCTAAATGTATTGATCTCAGACTCTTTCTTCATCTAAGTACACTGGGAACAGAAGACATTGCTGCCACAACTTGACTTGCTGCAGTGCTCCAGGCCTGCCCTCCAGGTCTCTCAACACCAATCCACACAAGGGCAGAGTTGGCACCTGGAGCTTGGGGCAAGATTCGACTAGATCTAATTTACTGGTCTTGCGCTATTTTGTAATGAAGTTGTAAGAAAAAAAACAAGGGTCTGACAAGGCATCTCGCAGTAAAGCCATATAACATCATCTCACGTGTCATGTATGCTTATCTAACTTTAAATGTAAGCTAGAAAAAGCTACAACAGTATGACGTACCCTTGAACACAATGTACTCAGACAATAAATGAGCACAGCCTGAGACCGGAGGGGGCACTTAGAGAAGGCAAACCTCTTTAAGGCCATGAGGCCTATCGTAGCAGTGTATCTGCTATCTGGATCTGCTCCAACATTTCATGGGCTCTTTACTAGCCCTGCAATATCCATCTGTCCGGGTGGACCAGACTTTTTCACTTTGTGCAAAGAGTCTGAGCAGTCTTCATAGGCATATGTTTACTTTGCAGTGGGTGGGCACTTTGAAGTTTAAAACTATTGTTTCTGCCTTCAGTGTCTGTTCACTAATTGGTTGCTAAAAATGTTGTAGGAGGAAAGTGACGTATTAGGAAAGATCCCTGATGTTGTACTGTAGAGAAATTCAATATTGAGTAGAGGCACTATGGCACTGTACTAGCTTATACTGATGTGTACCTATCTAGCTCTAGAGAAGATACAAACTAGTTGTATAACAGTGGTTAAAAAGTACAATTATGTGCTTTTGAGGGTACTGTCGGTGTGACAATAAAAGTACAATTCTGTACCTTCTTTTCTGAGAGTGTAGCCATAACCTAGCAACTCAGAACCACAAGTCAACAAAGTTCAAGAAACTATTGGAAATACTATGTTTTTGAAGTGACTGACTGTTCTCATGAAAGTTTAACCATGAAAGTCATCATTTATAGACTGGAAAAAATTAGACACCATAACACCATATTGTGTTCCGAGGCACAAACATTGCTTCCAGCTTATTTATTTACATATTTCATTTGAATCCATGTCTGGTCTTTTTGGGCAGAGGCAAGATACATTCATAAATGTCTCTTCTAAGCAACAAAATCATTAACAAATCGGTCTGGATGTTAATTTCTTCTCCAGCGAGATTATTTGTATGCACTGCACACTCGCCAGCTGTTTCTCACCTACGTGCTTATTGGTGAAAATGGAAACCACCCTTATTGTTCGCCCCCGCAGGCTTCTCTGCTGTTATCGGACTCATATCGCAAGGTCGCATGTGTGCCACGATTCACCTCTGTGTGCCGTGTTTTCAGACGGGAGAGGACCCCGATGCTCTCGCCTTGTCTGAGAGACCGTGACCTTGGGGGGATGATTCCAAAGCCCTTGGGAACGCTCGTCCGCCACTAAAGTCAATTACGTCTCAGTAATGCATTACGTAGAGTCACATTCCTCCTGCAATCAGTCACTGTCCACGCTGGGCCGTGTCACATCCCCCTAAAGCCTGGCCCCTCATCTCCTATACCATTATACCATATGCATTCCTTCCCGGCTGACCACCATCGGTGCCTCCCTGCAAGGTGACCCTTCGGGAGAAGCCTCATGATTTATTTACTACATGCTCTCCCGCTTTACATTGCTCACAGGACAACAGGCTGGTACTACCAATCGGCCCAACTTTGTCTTGTCTTGTCTTGGAATACGCAATGCAATAACGTAAATGATGTTGCGGATTTCAGTTCAGCTGAATAAAAATAAATAAAAGTGCCCTTACTTTGTATAAGGGCTATAGTGTGTGTGTGTGTGTGTGTGTGTGTGTGTGTGAGAGCAAGAGAGAAAAAGAGAGAGAGAAAGAGACTTATTAGATAGTTATTTAAACAAAATAAATTGGATTGTAGAGGGACTGAAATGCAGGCTTTAAGGGAATCCAAAGCCAGTTATAACAGACAATCTAGAGATTGCAGGAGAGTGATAGATGCCACATAATCCATACCATATCATACCATCATCTGCTCTCAGTGGGAAAATGTTTCATTTGCACAACTTGTTTCATTGCAGTGAACACGTGTACCATTCTGCTTCTTTTTAAGTTTGAAAGGAGGTCAGTCTAAGGCATGCTTCTTTTTTAAGGTGAAGATTCTAAATTTTCCTTTTTTTTAAGGCCTGGGCACCTCACAGTTAGACACCTTCCGTGCATCCCAGCTGGACTTTGCCATGATGGGAAATAATCAGACGGGACCACGCTATCTATCCCCAAAAGGGCTTCCTGAACTCCCCACCACCCTCTTGCTCCACACAGGAGTCAGATGACAAAAATTAGAAGTGATGATGAGAGACTTAGAGGCCATCTCTGAACGTGCAGGAGCCCAAAACCAAGTGAGCTGGCCAGAGCAGAGCTTTCATATATTACTGTAGTAGGTAAACATCTGAATTATTTATCGGTATTTGTACGCATCTCCCCGGGGCCCTGGCTGGTAGTGCCTCGTCCCTCTCCGCCTCTATTACATTGTTTCACTTCGTGAATTTGTGCTCCGTGAAATTACACCTCCCCGGGCTTGCCTTGCCTCCTAATTACACCTCTGACGGAGCAGGCCCGCGGAGGAAGGTGGGGGGTGGGTGGGGGTGTTGGCGAGTGCCGGCACAACGACCGTTCCTCTGGAGGTAAACAAAGCACTACTGATGAATAATGTCAGATGACACCCATCTCTTGAGTCAATAGTTGCTGGAAAGCGGGAGCATCTGTGAATACAGATCGTCAAGGGGTGGATGGTAAAGTGATTCGATGATTTGTTGGGTGGTGTGTAATGTTGAGGCATGACCACATAGTCTGACATGCACATATGGGGGGCGTGGCAGCCATGTATGTGTGAGTGTGTGTGTGTGTGTGTGTGTGTGTGTGTGTGTATTGATGGGTGTGTGCGCACGTCTGTGAGATTGCATATATATGTGTATGTGTCTTCGTGTTTGTGCAAGTTTATGTGTTTGTGTGTGTGTGTGTGTGTGGGAGAGAAAGAGAGATAGAGGAAGAGAAAGAAAGACAGAAGGGCTGGTGAGAAAAGATAAAATAGTTGGCCTGCCTTGTATCCACCAATATTAAATTTAGTGCATATAGTATTTTTTCCAGTAGGGTTTCATAAATAGACATCTTACTTTTGTTGAGGTAATATATTGGTACCTGACGAAGCCAGGAGTGGAATGGAGCTATCGAAAATGCTGTTAGCAGGTACCCTGGGGACACAGACTCACTACCCCATCAAACTCCATTTCTGCTCTACAATAGGGCTGCATTTACTGGGGCCAAATTCATATCATATGGATGTATGGCAACAATGGGCATAGCTAGGGGGAGAATGGGATGGAACACACTAGAATACATTTATTTACCAACAATCTCTGGTTTGATGTAGGCAATGCAGTCAAAAGGAGCACCAATCATGATTTGGGTTTTTAGTGTTAAAATAGCTATTTTCATTGTGCTGCCTTTACATTTTTTATATCTGCATACAGTAACCCCAATTAAGATAACTTTCTCGGCCTCTTCTAAGCTCTGTAACCAGTAAATACTGTTTGTACTTCATTAACCATTAAGAAACACATATCCATATAGACATATCTGTGTACATGGCACATTGAAGACAAGGGGTGGGCATGTCAGTATGTAGGGTTAGAGCATCTTGAAATCAAACCTTCGGTAACCCTTTAACCTTCCTCCAACTTTAAAGACTAAACAGTAAGAAAATCCATGCACATGATGTTTTTGCAATACTATTTGGATTCTACCAGCCATTTAAAAGAGTATAAAATTATCAAAAATGTTTAGGTAAGTCAGTAACACATAAAACATTTTTCATATATTATGCCATTCATTTGTCTTTCACTGAGAGCATACTAAAAAGGCAGACCTTTTTTGTCATGCAAATGTGATTAGGTGCCATATCGCACACACCAGGTAGTACTCCATGTGAAGAACACAGCAACCTCTGAAACAGGACGAACCTGATTGCTTTGATACGTGCGCGACGCTCTCCTGTAGATTACTCCGGCTTCCTCTTATGGCATATTCTCATTAGGATCTCATCAGCTAAGATGCTGGGGAGAATTCAGCACGCCCATTCATCTTCAGCCCCTCCGCTCATTAAAAAACGGTCATATCCTCCATCACCAGGCGTGCATTAATATGTTTTTTGGAGGGTGGGTGGGTGTGTTGGGGGGGGGGGACTGATCTATGTGTGCAATATCGGAGACAGTTCGGACAGTTGGTCTTGTGTGGGTCCATTGCCATGCGTGTCACGGCCAGGCTGCCCCCTCTGGTAAAAAGGAACGGGGGTGGGGGTGGGGGGGCGGTCATTGTCTGCCTCTTTCTCTCCCTCTCTCTTTCTCTCTCTTTCTCTCTCTCTCTCTCTCTCTTTCTCCCGGCAGCTCCAGGATGCCGCCCCACTCTCTAAGCAGCTGCCGCTGGAGCTGGAGGCAGCCCGGCGCCGCGCTGTCACTTCGCCGATGAAAGCAGCCCCTCGTGCATGTAAAAGAGGGCCACCTCCTCCTCCTCCTCCTCCTTCTCCTCCCACCTATTCTCTTTCCTTTCTCTGGCTCTCTTTCTCTTGCCACACTCATACCATGTAAAATAGGCAATCTGCCCTTCATGTTGTTTTCCTGCATCTCTTTTTTCATCCTCTCTTGATCTCTCTCTGTCTCTCTATCTCTCTGTTACTGCACTTACATCATAAAGCCTGATATATCTTTATCAATCCTCTCCTTCCTCTGATTCTGTCCCTTGTTCTTTATCTCCATGACAATCTCCCATCAATCCTTCCTGTTCTTATGGTGCCTACCAGGAGCATATGCACGCACACCATGTAAATCAGGCTGTAGCACTCTCCCTCTGTCTCTCGGCGCTCTCCACACACTCCCGTTCTTCGCCCATTAGCGTAATGTCACTCGTGTCCTCATCTCCTCTGAGGACTCTGGCTGACTGACGCGCACTGAGCTTTTTGTGTATGCACAGTTTGTATGTGCTGTGTGTGTCGACACTCGACATTGATGTGCACTGTTTTTTACGAGACGCTCTCCCTCTAAAAAACAAACCAAAGCCAAACAGACTTGAGAATGAAAGTCAGACAGTTCATTCATCTAAAATCTTTGACAAAAATGAGTCAGGATCATAGAAATCTGTTATTTATATGGTTGAGGCATTGGCAATATTTGTGCATAATGTTGTACTTGAATGTCACGTTGCCAACTCTTTGAGTGCTGGATTGTAAGTCTACATTTTCATGACAATACTACAGCATAAAGTGAATGTCCACATTATATCCATTATCCAAAAGTAGTATCCAATGTACACAGGGAAAATAAAAATGCATCCTACATTCATCCAAGATACTGTACTGATATTGATACTGTATAACAATGATGAATGATCGATCAGGAGGGAAGTTGATTCTGGTTTAGATGTCTTCTCTTGGCAAATGTGAAGATATTTTAAAAGTTAAAAAGAGGGACATGGTGAAGGTTAGTAACTCGCTTATGGCCCTTTACATTAAGGTCAAACAAGAACAGGTTGATGACTTTAAATAAATGGACAATGGCCATCTATGTTTCATGTATCTAGTTTCCTAAAGGACTGAAGATTTCTCTTCAACTGACTGAGATAGTGTCTTCCATCTTTGACATGAGCACAATATGAGAGATTGCTTTTGAGGAGATGGAACCATCAAGATGGGAGGAGACACAAAGAGGGATACAAATGAAGTTATTTTGTTCATCAGGTTGCTCCACCTGGTGGCTTTACATCATACACACCTTGCTACACCCACAGAGACTAATACCTGCAATCCTCTTTGCCCATAAAGACTCAGAAAGTCTTACATGGTTCCACTATCCTCCCATAACTCTCAGAGCCCCCACCCATGAACCAAACAGAAAATGCCATGCTGCTTCTCCCTCAGTATCTTGTTAAAATGTCTGAAGAGATTTTTGTTTTGTGGTGATGTGGTATTGGAGGCTGCTTCTGCCCTTGACTGTGCTTTGCTGGGGGCAGAGATGAAAGGGAGGAGGGAAAACAGCCTCTTGATCCATCCGGCGAGGTCAGTCAGCCGGTAATATTGTCTTTATTTTGTTTGGGTCCTTCAGCCCATCTCATTTTATTTCCGTGCACAGAATATAACTCGGACAGAAAAGCGGGTTTCCTGTGTTCTGATGCCATTTCATTTGTTGATTTTTTTTTCTGACACTGGGACAATAAATTAATGTGAAATTATGAATTAATGCAGACATTATAGACACACTAACACCGAAGACACTAATAAGCAATTATTCTGGTTGGTCTTAGAGAGAAGGATAGAGATAAAAAATCCATTTATCATGTCTAAGAAACTCTCATTGTCTAATTAATTCAATTACTTTCTTGTATGACCTTACTTCTGAAAGCTTTCACTGACTAGGTCCAACCTCTTTGTAGTGACTGTCTTGTTCCTTGAAACGTTTTGACAAAGTGGAGTGGAACTTTCTCTGAGTCATCCTTGATAGATTCTGTTTTAGCCCTTGAGTTTACAGGCTGGATGAATATCCTATACTTCCGCCCGCGGGCTGTTGTGAAAACTAATGGAATGATCGCTTTATCTCTTCCATTTATTTTTTTATTTCCTTGACTGTTTCAGATCTACAAACACAAAGATGCCCTTTTTCTCCTCTACTGTTTTTGAGCCGAGTAGCGTCACAGCTGATGGCTGTGAAACCCAGTAAAAGGAAAAGGAGAGAATTAGAGAGTATATATCAGGGGAGAGGACCATAAAACATGTTTGTATTCGGGGGCCATCTTGTGGATTCCCCCAGTGTCCCATGTTATCACCACAGAGGAGGTGTTTTTATCTTACAAAGGCAAGGTCGATTGGCTCAAAGAGAAGCCTGTACACTGCTCCCCATAACATGTCCTTCAGTCATGGTTAACATTTATAAGGTCAAGCTGTTTGTACAATATGAGGGACCATATGTCCTAAGACACACTGTGTGTTAATGGGTGAAACATGTACTGACAGTTTATATCTGGATCTTTTTTTTTCTGTTTTTTGACTGTACCATAGCAATTTCTTGGCAATGATTAACATAGCCTATTTTTTTGTCCTTATTTGACATAACATGACAAATATGTACCTTAACAAAGACAACTCAATGTGGTATACAAAATAAACTAATGACTTGCCTTAACTATTTTAGAAAAAAAACCTAATCTAAAGAAAAGTGGTTTCTTATCACCATTTAAGATGTGAGGTGGAGTACAATGAAGTAATGACATGACACATGACATGCTTGTGATTTATTTTGGAAATTTCTTAACAGAAAATACATCCTCAAATTGAGCAATGAATTGCTTGGTTAAAGGCTATCACGTTTTTCAGTTCTTCACACTCCACTTCACGTCACCACAGAAGATAATTAATGTCTTTGTCTGTCCAATATAATGTGATATGATGATCCCTATCAAAGTATAAAGACTAAATTCATATTTAGCATATTTTCAAAAACACCCCATTTTCCAACCAAAATCCTGGATACAGGGGCTCGGTGAATGTGGTGCATACTCTGTAGAGGAGGGTGATCATACCAGAGACATCATAGAAGGACAAAGTTCCTTCTTTGTGATCAAGATACACTCCAATTCTATTGCCAGGCATTGCAGCAAGAATGTCAGTCTTGTCACCTCTGTGCCAAAAGGAGCATCCTTCAGAATTACACGACAAACTCCATGACTGATCATTATGTCCTAAACGACAACCAAAACTGATGCTGCAGATGCCTTTGTATGCTACCCCTATATCAATCCCTTTCCCATGAGTCTTCTCAATCTCCCAGTAGCACTGTCCAGTCAAACCTTGTGCACACAACACTTGAGAGATGCCAATAAATGGCATAGGTTGACCAAGCGAAGCTGTAGTACCAAAACTGAACCCACTAGTGTTTTGGGGGGCACTGGAACTACTACTAACACTTGAGAAGGTATATGTACCAAATAAGGAACCAGTGTTGGGTTCTGTTGTTACTTTCGTATACATTTCAGATATTAGAAGATCTCTGGAAGCTGTGTTTGGATCCAGTGTCAGCCCACAGGAATCTGGAAGAGGTGAAAACCATTACAACCAAAATTAAATGTTTCTCTTTTACATACACTCGCTTACATGATATGCCCAAACTCAAAGTAAATGGAAGTAATATGTTACTTACACTTGAGGAGATCTTCTCTTGCTGGTAATTTTCTTGCAATCACAATGTCGCTGACTGTTGGGACAGAATCATTTAAAGTGCAACTTCAGTTACCTTCAACTGAACAGTTTGTATCGCTAAACTTACAGAGAAATTACATTTTGAACTAGAGAACATAATTCCAGGGAAATACACAGTGCACGAAAATGCAAATACTGTTGTGCTGTTGTACTCAATTAATCCATTACAACTGTAAAAGGACAAAAAATATTAATTCTTCATGCTAATGGCATGCTAATGCTATGGTAATCATGATTGCAATATTGGTTGCTAGGTTGTCACTGTGGAAGTGGTTGCTAGGATGTTGTTAGCGTATCCAGGGTGGCTACCATCAGAAATAAAGTGGTTACTATGTTAGTTGCTATGATAATCAGTACAAGATAGATAGATTTAGGTTGCCATGGAACCTGCTTTATTTCAATAGTTGCTATGCTTGTTTCTAGGTAGATAAATGGTTTAATATAGTTGGCTGGAGACATAGTTAATGACAGCTGACAGTTTGACATGGCTGAACAGTTTAAAAGTTTAAATAGTTAAATTATTTCATAGTGAATTCCTGCTGTAACTACTGGGAAAAAAGCCAAATTGCATGCTCAAAGCCTTTGCTAGGTTTAGTTTATACGTTTAAATAGTTGCATTTGATTATTAACTGTTGTGGTGAGTACTTTTATTTTGAAACAGTTGTAGGCTGGATACATAGCTGGTGACAGTTGACAGTTTGACTGACTAAGTAGTTTAATAGTTTAAATAATGACACTGTTAAATAGTCAATAATTGTACTTAGTACTTTTATATTGAAACAGTTGTGTACAGAGGACAGCTGAAGAGGATATGTAGTTCTATAAAGCCAAATTGTGTTCTTAAAGCTTTTGCTATGTTTAGTTTAATAGTTTAAATAGTTAAATAATTTAAGCACTCAGAATCCTGTGCTAGGTGTTCAGATCATAGATGCTGCATTGACTGCTGCTGTCCACTAGAGTGACATCTTTACAGGACAACTTGCTCCTACAGTGCGTTACATTTATAGAGGAATGATGTGTACACACAAAAGTAAATAAATCACTTAATTAACAAACTATTTTCACAGGGTTTGTATTAAACAAACATCAGACATGATAGACATTTTTAAAATATATATAAAAAAATATATAAAAGCACCCTGTTTCGTATCTACATATGTTTTTAACAAATCAACCCATTTGGAAATCGTTCCAGATTTTAGTGAATAATTCCACTTTTTTATTTGAGTTTGACTTCACTGCTGCATTTTAATGCCCACCCCTGTTGTGACCAGCAGTTCTAGTTGATGTATGCAGACTGACATAGACAGACGAAGTTATAAGTCAAATGCGGCTAATTTAACTGTCACAACTGTTTCAAAATAAAAGTACTCACTACAATGATTGACTATTTAATATAGTGTAACTATTTAAACTACTGAACTATTTACCTATTCAGCCATCCAAACTCGCAGTTGGCACCAACTATGTATTCAACAATCTAACCGTTTTCTCTGCCTACAACTGTTTCAAAATAAGTCCTCAGTACAAGAATTCACTCTTAAATTGGTTAGAAGAATGATAAGAAAGAACAATGAAAGAAAGAAAAAGAGTTCGAAGAACATGTATGTGTGTGTGTGTTTCTCTGGCATCAACCTCATGATGATGTTGTAAGCACTAGTTTACCAGCTACACAGAAAGTTTAGCTACAGGAACATATTTGTGCAACTTCTGGCATCACTGCTCATTGCTCTTACTTTTTGCAGAAATTTTCATCATGTCTCCGTCACAGACCTTTTGCACAGTCTGCCTCAAACCAGAAAGAGATTGGCTTAGGTCTTCAAAATACTTTGAAAGTGTGACCATCATGATGGGTGAATTTTTAAGTGCAGTAGAGTTTTTGAAGGCATGGAACCTCTGCCAAGAGAGAACAAACAACAAATTTGACTAAAGAGAAACATAAGACCCAGAACATCAACATAGCTTTTGTAAAATACCTAGAGAAACCCAGAGTTGGGTTCAGTTGGGTTTACTGAACACAAATGACATGGTCTTTTTTGTAATCAGTTGGATTTCATAAAAAATGAAACACAATCTGAATACTTCTAGATAACTTCAGATCAGTTAGTAAAGACATGTATGCCCTTCTAAAGACATGATCACATATATTCTTTCTTCCACTTGGTCTCATAACAAATAAAGGAAATTACACATCAAATTCACTGATAATTAAAAGACCAAGAGGATCGACATAGCTTGTGCAAAATACCTGGAGAAACCACACATGATCCTCCTCATGGCACAGCTCTGCCAGCTCAGCATCTCCTCTCTCAAGTTCATTGGTCTTCTGCTCAAGCTCCTGGAGGATTTCCTCAGCATTAATGGCCGCCGCCTTCTGCTGAGCTAGGATCAGCTCCTTCACCTCAGAGCGCTTCTTCTCAAAGTACTGAATCAGTTCAGTGAACATCCTCTCACTGTGTGCCAGTGTCTCGTCTGACATGTTCTGTATAGGGAGAAAAGGGTTTCAGCTTCTTTGTTGCCGAGTCTGTTGAGCAGACATGTGTGTGCGTGTGCGTGTGTGTGTGTGTGTGTGTGTGTGTGTGTGTGTCTGTTTTGAAGCAAAAGTTGGAGTTAAAAAAAATCAGAAGAGAGAGAAGAGGAATTTTGACTAAAACGTCATTATGGCATTACTGGTGTTGTTTCAGAATGCAATAGAGTACCACCTTGTGGGTAGCAACTGTTTCTCTCAGCTCTTGAAGGGTTTTCGCTGTCTCCTGGATTTTTTGCTGGAATTGACTCTTCATCTCCACCACTTGAGTCTAGGGTAAATGTGCAGAATGTTTATGAATTTTACACTTTTTCATATTTCACACTGAACTGTGTGGCCAATTACAAGTGTAAAACAGGGCTCATTAGCAATGATGTGCAACCTCGCTTTAGAAACTACAATCCAGTAACAGCCATTAACTAGACAAGCTGATTTCACAGCTCTTCAGCCAGGTAGAAGGGTTAATTATAAAATTCAGCAGTATTAAGTGCACAGGTTAAACCAAGTGATTTGGAATATGTTGTGCTATTATAGCTTTTGCCCATCACTGCTTAGTTTAAAGTCAATGGCTCTTGTATGAATTCAGTTTTATGGTAAAAGCCCTATGGATATGGAATAAAGATTCAATTTTTGAAGTAAAACACTAAAATATTCCTATGGCAAATGGAATATAAAACAAGGTAGCTGGTAACTTTATTGCCCCTGTGGGGCAGTTAGAATAGCCGCGTTCGGATGAGGGTAAATGTTTGCAGATGGATGTAGCCGCATGTAGTCAGCGATGCATTGTGGGCTGAAAATGTTGCATGATGGTTAGACTTTGTGTCAGAGTTGCCAGAAAGGCGTGGCGATGTCACAAAAACGTCACAAGGTCAGATAACCTAAAAACCTACGTGAGTTAGACGCATGTAGCCGCATGTGCAAGCGCTTGCAGTTGCTTTCCCGTGGCTACAATCGTCTAACTAACGCCTCCGTGGTGACGCAACTTTCCCCTGGTTGGTTTAAAGTTCATTGACGTCTGGACACGTATGTTGTGTAGCGCTCTGTCAGGGAACTTCTCGTCTTATATGTACGTTATTTTAGTCCAGCTTGAAGACATATCTTTTCTCTCTCTTCTTAGCTTGTTCTGGGGCGTGTGTCTGATGCGGTCAAGCTCAATCTTTTATTTATTTATGTATTTGTTAATCTCGTTTTCATTTTATTGCTTTGTGTCAGTAGGCTATACCTATTAATGGTCTTTGGGTTATGGTTTTGCCGTGTTCTTTTTCATCCTTGTGTTGTGCAGCACTTTGGGACATCTCTGTTGTTTTGTTTAAATGTGCTATTAAAAAAAATACTCGACTTGACTTGAAGTCTCAATGTACCCTACTACAACCGCCCGCCCCCTCCTTGTCCCTCACACACAACACATGACCTCTCCTTCATCTACTACGAAGATCAGGTGGTGTAAACAAAAGACTTGTGTCCGACTTGATCGAAGCCCGCCCATGCTGCGAGGCAGAGTTCTTGCTGACGTATGTAGACGAAGTCAGACAAATGCAGACAGACCGGTTTGTTACTCGTACGTGGCTATTGTTACAGCATACCACACATATGATACAGACAGCAGACATATGTAAGGGATAAAGATCAAGATCCTGCTTAACTTTCGTTTGCATGTAGAAAAAAAATATTTTAATCCACAAGTTAAGGTAAAATATGGATAACCTACCAAAATAACTGGTTCATTTGCTACTTTATAGCATTCGGTAAGAGAGCATGGAATAGACAGATTAACTGTTAATTTGGCTACTAGAGTTGTTATAGTCATAAATACACTAAAATGGAACAGTGATTCAATTTTTTGAGATCTACCTCAGTCAATTATATGCCTGTCTTATTTAAACTCATTTAATGCTTTAATTGTTGCAACCCCAATATGCTTTAATTTTTATATTTTACTAGTTAGTTTTGTTGAGTATTTGCACAATACTACTTGAACTGTGAGCAGATAATTGCACAGCTTCTGAGACCATCAGGAGCTAATCCATCATGAAAGATGATATAATAACAGGTTTACCCTTCAAGTTAATTTAACATTCTGAATTAACTGAACGCATATATAAACATTTGAATGAATGTTCAGCTTCCAGATCCTTCACTATGTATCAGTTGTCACCAAATACAGAAAGTCCATGGCCTACCTGTTTCTGGGCTCTTTCTGCTGTAGCTGAAGTGGTCTCGTGGCCTTTGTGTTCATCCATTGTGCACAACATACAGATGCTGGTCTGGTCAGTACGACAAAACACCTCAAGGAGCTTGTTATGTTTAGTACAGACCCTGTCCTGTAGCTGTGCAGTGGCTTTGACCAGTTTGTGCTTCCTTAAGGCTGGAACATCGTAGTGAGGCTTGATGTGAGTCTCACACATAGAGACTAGACACACAAGGCAGGATTTTTCAGCTTTTAGTTTTCTTCCAGTGCAGAAGTCACACTCCACATCTCCAGATTCAGCATAGCAGGATACAGGGGGCATAGGCCTATTGGTTACAATCTTCATTTTCCCCATCAAGTCGGCCAACACTGTATTTTTCTTCAGAGCGGGCCTTGGGCTAAATGACTCGTTGCACAGAGGGCAGCTGTACACTCCCTTCTTATCTTCTTGATCCCAGCAGCTACAAATGCAGCGCATGCAGTAATTGTGTCCACATGGAATAGTAACCGGATCCCTCCATGTATCCAAACACACTGCACAGTTAAATGGATTCTGATCAGACTCTGCCATTTTAGTCTGTGTTCTGACTCTGCCACTGACTTGAAAGCTAGTGGGCTTTGAGTTTCAATTCTCAGTAAATTTCAGCTGAAATGGGAGGAGCCTCCTCTTAGAATTGCAGGAAGTTGATAAGTTTTTGAGTAGTCATTGTGCAGCTTGTTTAGCAGCATTCATTTACTGTCCTCTGAAAAAAACTTTACACACAGGCATTTTTGTCTAAATAGCAGGCCACAAAAGTGAGTACACCCTTAGTGATAACTGTACATATCATTCAATCCTGAAAAGCTGCTTGTCCAATTCATTATTTTTGTGTTTTGGTCTGCTCAACTGGACCATACAAATACGTGTGTCATGTATTAGAGCTATTCATTTTAATGTGTTGGCTATAATTCTCTCATACTAGACACTGGATGTCCAACATGGCTTGTCATGGCAAAAAAACTGTCTGATGATTTCAGAAATAGTAGAGTAGTAGAGTAGAGTAGAGTAGAGTAGAGTAACTTTATTAATCCCGAAGGAAATTAAGGTGTCTTGTAGCATACACATAATACACATTACCCATAATAAATACACATTACAAAACGAATCAAGACGAATCACCATATAGCACACTTCAACATAATTACAAAATTAGGAGGGGGGGGGGGGTACTAAGACGTGTCTATATAAGGTTAAGTTTGAGTTGGGGAATAGTCCTTAGTGCAAGTAAAAACAAAGTGGCAATGCAAACAGTGCAGTACATGTTGTCCAGGGTAGGTAGGATAGTGTAGGTTGACCATGGAATAGTCATGTAGTGGAGGATGTAATAATCCAGGTAGTGCAGTGCAATGTATGTCCAGGAAGGTGTAGGGGTCACCAGCACAGCGTGGTGTGTGAGTGTGTGTGTGTGTGTGTGTGTGTGTGTGTGTGTGTGTGTGTGTGTGTGTGTGTGTGTGTATGTGGGGTGCAGCTCAAGCAGTCCAGTCAATTATGCCCAGCTCCCTCTGTGTGGTGTTGTGAAGCTGTATGGCCCTGTGAACAAAGGACCTCCGAAGCCTGTCAGTCCTGCAGGGGAGGGACCGGAGTCTGTCGCTGATCAAACTCCTCTGATTAATGAAGATGGTGTGCAGGGGGTGACAGTCATTGTCCAATATGGAGTGCAGCCTGCTCAGGGTCCTCCTTTCAGCTATGGTAGAGAGAGCATCCAGCTCCGTGCCCACCACAGACCCTGCCTTCCTCACCAGTCTGTCCAGACGACCAGTATCCCGCTTCTTAGTGCTACCACCCCAACATGCCACAGCATAGAAGAGCACACTGGCCATAACAGACTGGTAGAACATCAGCAGCAGTCTGTTGCAGACATTGAAGGACCTCAGTCGCCTCAGGAAGTACAGCCTGCTTTGCCCCTTCCTGTATAGGGCATCTGAATTAGCAGACCAGTCCAGTTTATTGTCAAGGAGTACCCCCAAGAAATGGAATTATTTGCTGTACACAATGATGGCCTACTGTATTTATAAAAGATCAGCAACACCATGAAACTGAGCTACAATATAGTGGCCAGATTCATTAAGTGGTTTTTCAAAACAGGTTGCTGCAGAGGTTGCAGAACTGTGAGGTCAGCTTGTCAGAGCTCAAATAAGATGCTGCACAGTGCAACAACCCGGTCTGCATGATCATCCTCTGAGAGGAAAGCCTCTTCTAAAGCTTAATGACAAACACGCCTGAAAACTGTTTGCTGAAGACACACAGTCTAAAAGCATGAATTCCTGAAACCATGTCCTGTGGTCTGACTAGAATAAGATAAACTTGAGCCCAGTGGTGGTAGATTCATGGTTTCAATACTGCCAGAACTGGGGAACTGCAGTTCATTGAAAGAATTATGGATTCCAACATGTGCTGTGACATTTTGAAGCAGAACATGACACCCCCTCTTAGGAAACAGGAACATACGACAGTTTCTTAACCATGACAACAACCCTTAACACTGCTCCAAGATTACCACTGCCTTCCTGAAGAAGTTGAAAGTGAAGATAATGGGGTGATCAAGTATGTCTCCAGACCTGAAACCTATTGATCACCCATGGGGCATCTTTAAGCAGGAGGTGGAGGAGTACCAGTGTGTAACATCTGCCAAATCCGTAATGCCATCATGGAGGAATAAAAAAGGATCACAAAAACAACCTGTGCAGCTCTGGTGGATGTTATATTAAGGCAGTGCTAGATAACAATGGTGCTCACACAAAATATTAATGATTTCAACACAATTTGGACATGTTCACTTTGGGATGTACTCACTTTTGTGGCCTGCTATGTATACAAAAATGACTGTGTCTTAAGTTATATTCAAAGGGCAGAAAATCTATACTGCTACACAAGCTTTATACTGACTACTCAAAAACATATCCAAGTTTCATTTGTGCAGTATTGCCCCTTGAAAAGATATAGCACATTTTTTGCTGAAATGTGAAGGGTGTACTCACTTTTGTGAGATACTGTACATATATTTATTTTTATGTGGGGAAGATTTACACATTGATGGGAGGACATGTCCTCTCTTTTAGTTACTTTCTCAGTTGCCTTAGAGATTTGATTTTCAGTGTTTTACCAGAATGATGTTTTATGATGTTAATTTCACCTGCAAAACCTGCCTGATCACATTAAGGGAATAAGTGTGGTAACTCAGTTGATTTGAAAATGTAGTTTGCCAGCTTATTTCACACGTTCCTTTACAGAACATCTTTAAAATACCCATGATTCACTATACTGTTTGCCTTTAGCATACCCAATCACTGCTTTGAAGTTTAGCCCTTGGATGAACAGGGGTGACTCTGGAGACCTTGGAGATGGGAGGCTCTCCTTAACATGCTGTCATGGGTCGAAATGAAGAGCTGCCATGAATTCACAAACACTAGGGGTCTGCAGCTCTGGCACCATTCTCATTAAACCACAGTGAGGCATAATTACCTTTCCTTAGTCACCAACAGGTCACACAGCAAAGCCTGGAGGCTTCATAAAAAAGACCTAAAAATGTGACTTCAGAAGGCTAGTGTTGTTGTAAGAATAGCCCTAATCATGAACAGATAGACATGTCTATGGTTAATTTAAAGCATGAATATTTGGCTTTTCTTGGTGGTGATAATGTACAGGTTTTTACAGCCTTTATAAGGATCTCAAAGGTTCACTGGTGCAGAGCCAGTTCAGGAATTGATCATGTTAATTAATTTTTTTTAATTATGAGCAATATAATTTGTGTAACATTTATGTTTTTGCTCCTTGTTAAACAGGAGCAGTTAGACAGTGTAAGACTGATCGCAATGATTCACACCGTTTAAATGAAGCCCAGCAGCAGTTCTGTTCATGTAAGAGCAGCAAGATGTGGTAACCTTGTATCTTTTAATTAGCCTGGTAGTTTTAGATCATGTACATGAGAGAGAGAGAGAGAGAGAGAGAGAGAGAGAGAGAGAGAGAGAGAGAGAGAGAGAGAGAGAGAGAGATGGACCCAATTACAATAATTAATTGGTATGAAACTGACACTGTGGCTTGTGGAACCAATTGGTCAGCTCGCTTCAGCCTGGTAAACCAGCCCCATGTACTTCATTTCACTTTGTACAGAGGGTCTGGCTGTGCTGTATTGAGAAACGTTTTCTTCCGGGAGGTGTAGACTCTGCTGAACTTTAAAACGATTGGATCTGCCTTTACCCAGTCGTTAACATCTTGTCCTGACATATGCAATTAGTGTGGCTATAAGCCTGTGTACACACTACCATGGAGGTATTATACTAACTAGCTAGGCTAGTGAATTTAGCCAAAATTGAATGTTTTTTTTTTTTCAAGTTCCAAAATGCAGTTTCATGTGGCTCATTTCTGCCACATTTACTTAACAATGAAGTGACGTATTACTGATTGATGGGAGGTAGAGCAGAGACAGTAGAAGGGTAGAGCAGAAAGCTATATTGAGGAAGGGCACTGAATGTTCAAAAATGGACGGTGATGTAGTTCAGGGAGCACCCACCAATCAGCATGGGGAAAACGGCAGAATATGGCGACGAGGAAGTGGCTTTCTTCTACTGTCTATGCTGCTAATCGGCTGAAGCTAACCGGCCAAACCCTGACCCCCTGCACACTGCAATTCAAATGTAGCACACAAAAGTCAAAGTCAAAGTCAAAGTCAAAATTATTTGTATAGCGCATTTCATACATAAATGCACTTCAATGCGCTTTACACAAATTTTAAAATAAAATACAATTAAAGATTTAAAAAGTAAAATACAATTTAAAATAAAGCAAAACCATTAAAATAATAATAATAATAATAAGAAGAATGAAAATAAAATAAAAAATAAAAATAAAAATTAGGAAAAGGCATCAGAAAAAAGTTTCGTCTTGAGTCTGCTTTTAAAATTCTCTACAGTAGGGGCATTCTTTACATCCTCTGGAAGCTGGTTCCAGAGCTTTGCTGTATAATAGCTAAAGGCTGCCTCACCACACTTTGTTTTTACAGTAGGTATGGTCAATAGATTTCTATCCATGGATCTCAGAGACCTAGATGGGGTATATGGCTGAAACATATCAAGTATGTAACTGGGACCCTTCCCATTAAGTGACTTGAACAGTAGTAGTAAGGCCTTAAAGTCAATCCTGTATCTCACTGGGAGCCAGTGCAGAGACCTTAAAATTGGGGTGATGTGATCAATTTCAAAGTCAACGTCCTCGCTCACAAACGCTCCCTCTGTTCGCTAATTGGTTAGGCAAGATTCTGCCTGAGAAAACCATGTCAATGGAACCTCAGCCAGATCCTCTGTACAAAATGAAATGAGGTATGAGGTTCACCAGACTAAGCTGGCTTGACCTCTTTATAAAACTATTGGAACTCTATAAAACTCTTGGAGCTTCCAATTTTGCGGGGTGCTTATGGTCAAATTACATCCAACCGCCAGATGGCAGTAGGTAAAAGTAACAGCTTTGAATTTCCCCTTCTCTTACCACGCCAAAGTTTTGTTTCCGGAGCACTGGTGTTGCGGGGTTAAATTAAACATGGAACAGAGAGAAGGTAATTTTAGCTTGGCATTTCTTCTCTGTTTGTAGTAAATGTTATTGTACATAAACAGGACCAGTACACATATACGTTAAGTAGTCGGTATTAGAAATTGTATAATAAAGCGGAGGGTTAAGCTGCTGTTGTAGCTAACGCTGTTCGAACTTGCTAAACTGAGTGCTGACTGACTTCAACCAATTGAGTTTTGCAAGACACCTGTAAGAAACCAGCAAGGTGTCTGTCTGATGAGACAAATGTTTATTGTCAGTCTTGTTAACCAGTGTGCTCACAGAATGCTGTTCGATATGTATGACAAAACATCGCTGTATTACCTGTTGGTAAATTAATGTCCTGTCCTGATCCAATGTGCTCGTAGCCAGTTCTTTATTCTGGTATTAAATAGTCCGTTTTCATGAAATGGAGAAAGTTGGATGTTTATTCGCTTGTCGTCTTTATTTATCTCTTGTTTTTGACCCACTCATTCTGCTCGCAGAAAACAGCAAAGATGACGGAGACATTTCCTCTGTTATGGGTTTCTCCGGCTTTGGTGAGTATATCCCTACTAACAATTTTTGGTTCCCAGAACGTTCCGGGAACGTTAGGCTTTGGTTGCAGTTTGGTTCTGGGAACGTTCCCTGAAAGTTATTTTTTGGTTGTAAATTGGTTAGCAGGAAACCCGAAATATGGTTCCCAGAACGTTACGCAAACGTTCCCGTTTGGTTCCCTCAACGTTCCCCCAACGTTCTCCCACCGTGCCTTTATCCCTGTTCATGTCATGTTGGTTCTCTCAACGTTCCCATAACGTTCCCATAACCTTTTTGGTTACATGTTTGGTTCTCTAGACGTTCTCCTAACGTTCCCCCAATGTTACATGTTGGTTCCCACAAGGTTCCCCCTACAACCTTCTAGTAACCTTGGTTAAATTTTTGGTTCAGTATTCCCCAAATGTTCTTTTCCGCACCAATGTAGTAGGCCTACATTGTAAAAAGTTGCTTTTCCATGACAGTTATTTACTACAGAACACAAGCAGTAATGAATGGCCAGGCAAATGTTGCAGGAAGTAGGCCTGGTAAAAAAAAAACCTTAGAATGTAGACAAATGCCCAGGACACTGAAGAAGCACAGAAACAAATTAAAATACTACAACAATTTTATTAATGTAATATAAATACAAACAATCCTTTAAAATAGCCTTAGCTAATGAGCAAACAAAAGAAAGCAAGTCAGTCCATTTGTGGCCAGCTATTATAATAATAATAATACATTTTATTTCAAATATAAAAAGCGCCTTTCAGGACACCCAAGGTCACTTTACATATAAAATAAATACATAAATAAATGCATGGAGTCCATAGTGCCATATTATAGACCATAGGATAGTCTAAATAGGTAGGTCTTCAGTTCCTTTTTAAACTGAGCTGTGGATTCACATTGTCTAATAATGGATAAATCCTTGGGCATGATGGTGGTGACCCTCTTGGCGTGGATGGCACACAGGTTATGGGGGGAATCCAGTGTGCGTGGCGAAGCCTGGCTTGTGACGTCAGGAATTAAGGACACAAATGCAAGCACAGTGGGAGTGAAAGTACACGCACACACACAGGAATTTCTGTATATAACTGGGTCCAGGCAGCGGTACTTGAGGTTCGTCCGGTCTCGTACAGCCTCCAGGGTTCCCACCAGTGCCGGCTTGTCTGCTGATGCGTTCAATCCCCACCAAATCTCTCATGAGTCTGAAAACATACATATTTATACGTATGTGATGTTACATACAGTCAAACATACAGTACACATTGAGCTGTTGTATTATGCAGGCTGGCTTGGGTAAAAATAGATTATTCTAGAGTGATGCCTGGACTCTAAAAGGCAGATGCCAACTTGTTGAGGCAACCAGGATTATCACAGCAAACAAAACACATTAGTAAACACACACAAGGAACACTTAAAAAAATACAACCCAAAAGGAAAACAAAAAGGCACACAAGACTGTTAGTAATTGCAAGGTTGCTTCACAATTAGTTGGCTAGTGCCACTCGGCTGACCACTTCGACATAAATACCACTCAAGTGCATTTATTATGTAAGGCCTACACAGCAATTAAGAGAGGGAGAGAGCTAACCTGTACACCAGAGCTCGTAGTTAAAAACACAAATAAGAAACAATTAGGCTGGTGAAACGGCAGGCTCATTAAAACACTGCACATTATAATCATAAAAACAGCTTACCTGTGGTGATTAAAAAACAAGGTCTTAAAATACAATCAAGTATACAATATGCAAGGATAAAAACAAAAATATATGGAGAGGTTTATAGTTGAGGACCCTCGGACCTAAAAAGAATTCCATCCAACTTAGTGTCAAACATTTCATTTAACTATTGGGACAATTCAGTGGTAAATAAGAGGCTGAAATTTAATTTACCGTCTGTGTGGTGCAAACTTCAGTGCATGCCCAATGCACTCCTCAATCTCCACCACTTTCTTATCAGGAAAGTTGTGCATGCAGGCCTCTGCAAAGTGAAGTTAAAAAAAAAGTTGAATATTTAAATATATGTCAAACCTGACATAACTTGCATTTGAAAAACATACCCGATAAACTTACCAGTTATAATTTTGCAGAGGGCCAAGGTCTGGAAGGCCCTTTTCCCCTTCCTACCCCTCAGACTGTAGAGGGAAAGGACCTGGGGGGTATTCCAAGTAGGTGGTTTAGTTACTAACCCAGCTAAGTTAACCCACAGTAAGGCGTAACTCTCCTAATAGAGGAGTCTTACTGGTTTATTCTTCTAGCAAAACTAAGTCAAAGGGCTCTTTTACTAGTAGATTTACCACTTGCTCTGAGTTAACATACCCAAGTAAGTGACTAAACCTGCTTTCTGGAATACCCCACTGGTTTGTTACAACCTGCTGCACGATTCAGCGCACAGCCGCCCCTGGATTTGCTCCGCCAAGCCTTTCAATAAAACATTTCTAATAAAAAAAAAACACACACATAATTAATACTCGAGGAATGGCACAAGCTCTCCACAGTCATTTACAATGAAAACACATGTGGAGGCATGACACCCCACTGCGTCAGGCAGCCAAGTGGCCAATCAGCGGTCTATGTGCGTTTCAAACTGAATAGGGCGGTTTGTTTGCGGAACAAACGTTTAGCGTGTAAACAAACTATATCCATAGAACACTCTCCATATAAAAGTACAACTTTTTAACATCAATTTCTATTTTCTACTCATACACAGGAGCCTACCGCATTAAGTTTGCAGCAGGTTTTTGAGGCAGGTACAATGCGAAAATAGATACTTGTTTTCTTTCGGTATGACGGCAGTGTTTCCTGCTCAAGAAATTGGCATTAAAGTACCGATATGATTCAGTCTAATGTTTGTCAATGGATTCAGTGCACCGTTTGTATCAAAAGTACAGCATTTACTGCACGAACACTGTGGCAAATCTGTTCTGCACAACAGGAACAACAATTCACTGTAGTGATGAGTGTGATCAAGGATGGCATCGGCATCATGTAGTTAACAAAATAAAGAATTGTCAACATACCTTCTGTTGATCTTCTTGTTGTTGAAACAAACGCTCCGATCGGGGAAACACGTAAACATCCAGTTAGCCCGCAGTCCTTTAATTCGTTTAAAATTTCTGTGGTTGGCGCGTCCAGTCCGGTACAGTCTTGCAGCTGGCTGGTACAGGACGTGACGTCACGTACTCGCGAGGCACATTTAAAGACACACAGCACGTAACCATAACGTATGTCTAGGGCCATCCCTCCTGCTTTGTAGATTAATAATTTCAGTCTATGCTTCATAAATTATATGGCAATCTATTGAATTGTCAAAGTTGCTGTGCTTTGTCAGTCACACAAACAAAAACCGGCTGAACCAGTGTCCAAAAACTAGAATACACAAGCAATGGTTTTAATAGCCCAGCCATTTCATATGCCTCTGAATGGCTATTGTTAGTACGTAGGTAAAGCTTGCTTCAATAGCCCAGGGGTTTCATATTCATCTGAATTGCTATCATTAGCACGTAGGTAAAGCTTGCTTTAATAGCCCAGCCATTTCATATGCCTCTGAATGGCTATCATTATCACGTAGGTAAAGCTTGCATCAGCGCCTGTTCGAAACAAAAGGTCGAAACTGGACGTCATCTTACCCAACGAGCTGTGGGTTGTTTAACAGTATTTTATTTATTTTCGGAGTAGTTTTCAATAAGTTCAACAGCAATAGAGAGAGAGAATTAAACAGCCTGGATATTGTGATTCGAAGATAATATTCCAAAGTAGGCATATTACTAATGGCTAAAATCTGAATAATTATCTATTCAACCTCTATCTACAGCATGTAAAACTGTGTAAGCAGCTGTTTACTGCCCTGTGATTTAGTTTCATATATAATGTATAGAAAATATGCAAGCAAGAATATTGGGGGGAAAACCCTAAATCGGGAAATATGCTGTAGTTAAAGGAAGTCACCTAAGTGTAAAATACCAGACAACTTCTCATATCAACCAAAAAGCAACCAAATCCTAACTACAGGGGAACGTTTCAGTTGCATGGTTCCCTAAACGTTTAGGGAACGTATGATTCTCTAACGTTTTCTCTGTAACCAAAGCTAACGTTCTCTAAACGTTAGCTTTTGGTTTGGTTCTAACCTAACCTTTAGAGAACCAAAGTCTAACGTTCCCTGAACGTTCTCTGTTACTAGGGATGGCTCATAACCATAACTTACCTCTCATGTTTGTCAATACAAAACAGGTCATTTATGCTGCGCTGATTGTTTTTTCTTTAGGAAAGAAAGCTCGGACCTTTGATTTCCAGGCCATTTTCGAGCAAACCCGAAGAACAGCTATTGAGAGAAGCCAAAGACTTTTAGGTGAATTATGTACAAATGTTATGCTATTTTATATTCTTTCACAGTACCATCTTATGCACATTGTCAGTCGGTTATCAAGTGTAAATAATAATAATAAAAAACTTCCACTTCCCGCAGAGGAGCGACAACTAGAGGAACATGAAAAAGAGCAGGCTGGAAGCTCCCAGTCAGCCAGGTTACCTGACGCACAGAAGAGGCCATCTTTATCAAGGTATATTTATACGCTTTAATTAGGGCTGAGCGATATATCGAAAATATCACAACATACAATATTATCATATGCATATTGCAGAACATGGCTTAGCTGCAATAAATAGTACATTCCCATAAGCCATTCCTTTGCACTACCCATGTAAAAAAATGGCAAATTAGATAAAAGGCTCTCTTAATTAAAACTGTATATCTAAAAGTTTTTTTTGTTTATCACAAGTCACATCATTTCCATATTCAACAGTTTGATCATAATTTGCTCATTTTTCTAATATTGTGTAATTTTTTAATCAGTTGCATGAAAAGGTTGTTTTGCTATGCTTCTGCACTTGTATTGCAGCATGGAACTGTCAAAAGTCAGGCGAAAAGCTCAGTTCATATTTTTGAAATAAGAGCTGTCAGCATAATGTATACATATTACATATATAATACATATTTGTGTGTGTGTGTGTGTGTGTGTGTGTGTGTGTGTGTGTGTGCATGTGTGTGCGTGCACATGCAGAAAGAAGGAGAGCAGCAGTAGTAGCAGCAGCAGTGATGACAGTGGCTCCGACTCAGATTCGGATGGAGAGGGCATCGGTCCCCCTCTGCCCCCTGGGTTCTCTGCTCAGCAGGGGGAGGAAGAGGATGATGAGGGGCTGGTGGGCCCTCCGCTTCCTCCCGATTACGGTGGCAGCAGGACTGCAGATGATGAGGATGATGACAATGATGGGGACACTCAGGACGAAGATGATGATGTAAGCACTGTGTTTCTTCTTCTTCCCTTGTTTTAACTCCATGAGGAGACAAGCTTGGGCAAAACCGCTGCATTCACCTCACTGTTGGTGCTTTTACGTAGTATGTCTCAATGTGGAGAGCTTAAAATTGTGTAATAAGTACAGCTGAGAAAGCATAGCTTAAGATTGGGAGTAGTGTTCTCCTTACCACACTACCAATCAATGGTGTGTTAGTGGAATATACCGATGGATAGTAATTACTGAAGTTCTTTTAAATTCTGTGTAGGGTTCTGTAATCGCAGAATTCTGGGATGCCATAACATGTTGTTGCCCACAGCCCCATTCATGCTTTTGAGTGATGATTTTGAAACGAGATGAGAAATGATTATCTGGAGAAGTGATTTGCCTTTTCAGTAAACCAAGCTGAAAACCACAGTCCATAACATGACCATGACTTGCTTCAACAACTTGAAGGAGATTTCATGTTTTGATCACTAGGGGGCAACAGTGTCATGGTGTTTAGCATGTGCTCCCTAATGTTAAGTCCCACAACCATTCACTATATTTATGACCTCTGACCCTGGTGGTCAGGTATTTGTCATATGTAATGTATGTGAAGTTCGCAATATGCTCTTCTTTAGACTTGACCAGTAGTGGATGGAATGGGAATGGATGAACATTTATAGTGGTTTCTATTGTCCATGTAAGACCAATACAGAGAATTTGACATTTGGAATTAGACTACAGAGTATCTTAGGGATATAAAATGATGGTAGTAAGACTGTATGATCATTTGAATGTGTTTAAGACAAGTTAACATTCTGCTGTGATGGCAAGATAAAATGCATGAAGTTTGTAATGTAACTGGGAAAAGAAATCTTGTCTTTGTGTCTTCATTTCATTACATATTTGGGGTATAGCTTGCCTCTGTCTACTGAATACTACTCACCCTGTTGGCCCTGTGAAGTTGTCCTGCCCCAAGATGAAGTTGTATGTCTTGTATGTGTTTTGGATTTTAGGCTTTCTGTGTGTCAGATGCAATATATAGTGTATGTAGTGTGTGCAGTGAGAGAGCGTGTTTGTGTGTTTGTGTGTTTGTGTGTGTGTGTGTGTGTCTGTGTGTCTGTGTGTGTGTGTGTTAGATGCGGTGAGACAGCTTGCAAGTGTGTTTGTGTATGTGTTTAGCCACTTCCACGTTAGGAGCAGAGGTGCTGTAAAAGTCCTCTTAGCGGCCGTCTGGCTCTGAGTGACAGAGTGCAGGCACCTCGCCCCCTCCAGAGGCACACACCCTCAGCTCAGCTCTGCTGATGGATGGCCTCTCGCTCTATTGGTCCGCCCTTATGATGTCACCACGACACACACACACACACACACACACCAGGTGTGGAGCCCAAAAAAGGCCCAGAATAGACATCAAGAGTGATCAAACACAGATCAGCTGAAATCAAAAAGCACATAGGCCACACTGCTGCTGTTAAAGAAGCTTGTGTGTGGTGTGTGTGTGGTGTGTGTGTGTGTGTGTGTGTGTGTGTGTGTGTGTGTGTGTGTGTGTGTGTGTGTGTGTGTGTGTGTGTGTGTGTGTGTGTGTGTGTGTGTGTGTGTGTGTGTGTGTGTTTTGTGTTAGAGCAGAGCACCCCTGTGGTAAGACGTGACATTTTGATTCCGCCTCTGCGCTGATGTGCTTTAAGGGGGATCTCTTATTCATTCCTCCCTAACAGATACACACACACACACCACACCTTGCACACCTCACACACACACCACACACACACACACACCCCACACACCACACACACACCCCACACACACACCCCACACACCACACACACACCACACACACACCACACACACACACACACCACACCTTGCACACCTCACACACACACACCTTGTCAAGTTGCACCGTGATGAATGACACCTGGAGCACCTAAGAGTATAAAGATCCCCTAACACCACCTCCTCCTCCTCCTCCTCCTCCTCCTCATTCTCATTTCTCCCGACCGAGCGGCCACTTGTTTCTGACGTTTCTGAGGAGCCGTGCGCTGGTCTCGCCGGCCCTGCTCTTACAGGTGCAGTACATTTCCAGAGATCCCTCAGTCGATGCTCGACACTCCCTCAGAGGGTCCTCCCCTCTTGGAACATGAGTGTTTGGGGGTAGTGGGCGGATTAGGGGGGGTGGGGGGGGTTCTCCTCAGTGGCCCCCACCCCACCCCACCCTCACACCCTCTCCAGCGCCTCCCACACCAATACGCAGTCTGATGTGTTTTCTTCCTATTGCTGACCTGGGGGAGCCGTTAGGAAACATTACTCTTAGACCTGTAGAAGGCATTTAGGGGTGTTTGTGTGTGTGTGTGTGTGTGAGAACAGGCTGTGTGTATGAGTGTTTGTGTGTGTGTGTATATTGTATTTGTGTGTGCATATGTACTTGTATTTGTGCGTGGGTGTGTGTAAGAAAGAAAGATCTGACACATGTACCTGCCAACAAATGCATCTGTACGAATCCTGTTTCCTCTCCAGAGAAGCAGTAATGTTAACATGGAGCATGTTTCAAACCTGGCCCTACATTATTATTAATGGCTTCTTTTCTGTTGTCTCTCTGTATGTCTCACTCTCTCTCTCTCTCACGCTCTCTCTCTCTCCTTGCTCTTCCTCTCTCTTCTTGCTCTTCCGCTCTCTCCCTCGCTATCCTTGTTCTTTCTCTCTCTCTCCTTGTTCTCTCTCTCTCCTTGCTCTCTCTCTCCACCCCCCTCTCCCCCTCTCCCTCCCTCTCTCTTTTTCCCTTTTTTTTCCCCATCTCTCACTTCCAGAACCCATTGAAGAAGATTCCAGACACGCATGAGATCACCCTGCAGCATGGCTCGAAGACAGTGAGTGCTCCCTTTTGCTGCTCTCTTTCCTCCTCCTCCTCCTCCCCCTCCCCTCTTCTCTCTATCTTAACTCCCTCTCTTCTTCATCCTCCAACCCACCCCCCCACCTCCTCCTTGTTTTTTTTGGTCCCAAATCGAACACGCATCAATTAGCGCTGCGTTGGAATGCGCGACCCATTATGTAATTGGGGAAACATTCTAGAGCGTTCCGTCTCCGTCTCCTGCTCTGTTATTTATGCTGGTGCTCCACACAAGTGCTGAGGGGGGCGGGTGGCTTACGCAAGACAAGCGCAGCATAGTACAGCGCAGTGCACCGAACTTTACCGTATATGAGCAGTGCTATTATTAAGCTGCAGACAATCGGCGTCCAGTAATTAGCTCATTAACGAGCATTTTTCGCAGTGAACCTGGGGCTACCTGTGAGGAGAAAGCCAAGGAAGATTGGGGGGATGGGGGGGTAGGGGGTTGTGTGTGTGTGTGTGTGTGTGTGTGTGTGTGTGTGTGTGTGTGTGTGTGTGTGTGAGAGAGACTGTGACTGAGTGGCTTAGATGGCTGTGTTTAGTGCTGATTGGCTCTCTTAGGATTCTGCAGGTGTGTGTGCATCTATGTGTGGATCTGTGTGTGTGGTCCAGCACTTGCTATTCTCGTCTGTCTGTGTGCCTTGTCGGCGCTGTGTTTCCGTCCCCTACAAAGATCTTTACATTTTTGTGTGTGTATGTGTGGGCTGGTGGGAGGGGGAGGGGGGGAGTTCTTCTTCTATTCTTGTGGGACGATGGCCTGTGCTCTGCGCAGGTGTCTTAATATGTGTGTGGTCTCCTTTTTTCTGTGTGTGTGTGTGTGTGTGTGTGTGTGTGTGTGTGAGTGACCTTGAGCTGTCTTCTCTCTGTGCAGGTGTCTGCGCTTGGCCTGGACCCCTCCGGAGCGCGGCTGGTTACCGGAGGTTACGACTACGACGTGAAGTTCTGGGACTTTGCAGGGATGGACGCGGCACTGCAGGCCTTTAGGTCCCTGCAGCCCTGTGAGTGGTGAGTGTGCACAGCTCTTTTTTTCTTCTCCTCTCTTTCATTTGAGTTCTTTCTCTCTCTCCCCGTCTTTCTCTCTCTCTCTCTCTCTCCATCTTTCTCGATCTCTCTCTGTCTCGATCTCTCTGTCCCTGTCTCTCTCTCTCTGTGTTTCTGCCTCTCTCTCTCTCTCTCTTTCTGCCTCTCTCTCTCCCTGTCTCTCTCCCTCTCTGTCTCTCTTTCTCTCTCTTCCTCTCCCTCCCTCTGTCTCTCTCTTTCTATCTCTTTGTTTTGTTCCTTCTTTCTTTCTTTCTTTCTTTCTTTCTTGGCTTTATTCGGTCTGCCCTGTGTTTTCTGTCATCTCTTTTCCCCTCTTTTCTCTCTGGGTCACTCAGTCTCACGAGTGCAGCAAACCACTGTGGCAAACCACTGCATGTCTCCCTTTTCTCTCCCCCTCTTTCTTTGCCTCCTTCTTTTTAGCCTGGTAAATTTCCTGTTGGGGCAAGCTGAAATGTCAATAAACGTCAGTAGAAGGAACAAAGTCGAAAAAATACGACAGTGAAGATATTGTTTTGCTGTTGTCTGTTTTAGTGAGATTACACATTTTAATTGTTTTTCGTTTCTACAAATGAATGAAAAATCTGGACACCTTTTGAGCAAATTTGGTGTCACAATGGCACATTATGTTCAGTTAAAAAGAATAAATTGCTTTTTGCACATTTATCACCTGGCTAAAACGTGATTTTAGTCATTTCATCTAGTTATTATTTGCAGTTTTGTCGTCAATAAATTCTGTCTTAAGCCTGTTTCATTTTCTGCCTTTCCACTCTTCCAATCTCTCCTTTCTCTTCTCTCTCAGTCTCCGTCTCTCTCCCTTCTCCTCTCCTCTCCTCTCCTCTCCTCTCCTCTCCTCTCCTCTCCTCTCCTCTTCTCTTCTCTTCTCTTCTCTTCTCTTTTCTCCTTTCATTTGCTCTGTCCATCCCTCTGTCTGTGTGATTGCTTTGGGGCTTCTGGGTTTGGTGTTTACACTGTGGTGGTTTCATCTCTTAGGAATGGGCCCCCGTGCTTCCTCTCATGCCTAATCAGCCCAGTAGGCTAAATGGACCCAGATGCATGGTCCGCTTCCCCGTGTTTGTGTGTACGAGTTTGGTGTTCTTGTTAGTGTTTGTGTGTGTGTGTGCGGTGTGTGTGCACGATGTGTGTGTGTGTGTGTCTGTGTCCGATGTGTGTGTGCACACACACAGTGTACTGCTCCTGTAGGAGAGTAGTCACAGTGTGAAGTGTCTCGTGGGACTGAAAGCCAATGGGGCTTGAGCATCGCCGGTGATTATCTGAGGTGCAGCGCCTCATTGGCCAAGATGACAGTCCCCTTTAAGTCACCCTGACCCCAGCCCTTTATCTGTCCAGCTGCAGCAGCAGCATCTCACTGGGGTGACAAGTGTTTGCATGGAAGCTTGTGGTTGAGACATATGGTGACTCTCTGAATGTGGTTTTGTTTGTGAGTGTGTGTTTTGTCTCTGTTGAAGAGTGTGTATGTGTTTGTGTGTGTGTGTGTGTTTAGTCTTTGTTGCAGTGATGTGTGTCTGTGTGTGCGTGCGTGCGTGCTCATCTCTGTTTGAAGAGTGTGTATGTAGTTGTGTGTCTGTTCAGTCTTTGTTGCAGTGTATGTGTGTGTTTGTGTATTGTCTCATCTCTGTTAACGAGTGTGTGTGTGTTTAGTCTCTGTTTGTGTTTGTGTGTGTTTGTGTTTGTGTGTGTGTGTGTTTGTGTGTA
Source organism: Setipinna tenuifilis (assembly GCA_030347295.1). NCBI lineage: Eukaryota > Metazoa > Chordata > Actinopteri > Clupeiformes > Engraulidae > Setipinna > Setipinna tenuifilis. The sequence continues at coordinate 21,816,635 of CM059275.1, forward strand.
TCTCCTTGTCCTTGTCAGTGCCCCTGAACGGTGAGGGACACGGTGGGGTGCTCTGGGCGACTCACTCCACAAGAGTGTCTGCCAAAAGTCCCTCCAGTCACCCCTGTATCCACACACACACACTTCACATTTGTCTCGAATTCTCTCTACTTTCTACTTCTCTCTCTCTATTTGTCTTCTCTCTAGTTCTCTTTCTGCTCTCTACTTCTTTCTCTATTTCTCTCTCTATATTTCTCTTTCTCTCTCTCTCCCCCTCTCCCACTCTCTCACTTTCTCCCTTCTCCCTGTCCACACTTCTCTGCTGCCAAAAACACACTATAAACGAATGGCTTGTCGTGTTAAACGTAAAAATGACATTGGAGTGGATTTCTCCTCATTCTCTGTTTGTCTTTTGCTTTTTTTCTTTGCTAGTCTCTCCACAGGGAGTATTCATCTCCTTCTATCAATGAACTCGGATACTTCCTTTCTCTCAATGGTCTGTCTCTCTGCATCTCTCTGTTTCCCCTTTTCTCTTTTTCTCTCTCCAGCTCTCTCTCTCGCTCTGTCTCTCTCTCTCTGTTCCTCTCTCCAAACTTGTTTGCTCTGATTTGTTACTCCCTGTGTTCATTCTTGCTGGCTGAAATTTCTCTGACATGTCCTCTGGGTATCCTCTATGTTTTGCTTGTCTGTGTCAGTAAACGCGTTAGGTCAAAAGCTTAACTACTCTCCTTTTTTGCCCTTTCTTTTTTTTGTTGTTGTTGTTTTTATTGTTTCTAATGCCATGGCAACTGTGAATCTTCTTTCCACCATCTTGTTTTCACCTTTAAAAAAAGACCTTATGCAACACTACACTGGCTTGCCTTGCACAACCCAGACAGATGTTTCTGACTAGTGGATGAAAAAAGGTGTGTTCCCCCCCCCCCCTTTCGCGCTCTCTCTCTCTCAAAAGAGGAGGCCCTAGGGCTAGGCTTGAACTCTCCCAGAGTGGGGGGGCCTAGTACTGCTTGATCCAGGTCAATCCGATGACCTCAGCTCATGGTTTATGGGCTTGGTCTTTGGATAGGATCTGGATTTGTGGAAATTGCCTGGCATTCTTCTACTTGGATGACATATCATATTGTCATTATCAATCAACAGCAGCATTAGTCAGTTGTGTGTAGAACATGCATATCTTCAGCCACCACCGCCTTGTGATGAAGCTTTTGAAGATGCGTTACTTAGCCGTCAGTTAGAGCAGCTTATGTGTATTCTGTTTGCTGGCAGAAGTGGGTTTAAGGGCCATACACACCAACAACTGTAGCGACAGTGATGTCTATGATGACGTGTTTATAACAAAGTGCTTCCCTTTAATGGAGGGGGGAGTTCACACCTCAACAATAACGACAGGGCTAAACACTGTCGTTAAGATCACAAGCAGATGTGGACATCTCTCTATACTAATTGTTTACACTCATGTCACAAAAGTTGACATTAAAATATTGTTCTTCAGCATGGACGCTCATATCATTACAGCTGTAGTTATAACTATTGTGGTAGTTCTCGGTGCAAACAGGTCTTTAGTCTGACAGAAGTCCACTTGCTTCTTGGCCAGCTCTTGGGTTGACTACTCCTCTTCTCTCTCCTCCGTCTCCCTTTCTCTGTTAGCCACCAGATCAAGTCATTGCAGTACAGCATCACGGGTGATGTTCTCCTGGTGGTGGCCGGGAACGCCCAGGCCAAGGTCCTGGACCGCGACGGCTTCCAGGTGATGGAGTGTGTGAAGGGGGACCAGTACATTGTGGACATGGCCAACACCAAGGTAAGCAGGGTACTACTGCCAGAGACTTTCTACCTGAGAAAGAGACACACTCAACTTCAAGAATTGCCCTTAGAAATCAATAGGGGAAACTTGGTAATGCAAAGATGGCGCTTGTCTGCAAATACCCCCGCCTTTTCCTCTGTCAAAAAGCAATTATTTGCCGAACTGTAAAAACGATTTTCCAATCATCTTGTGGTTTCATGCTCTGCTGTACAACACATTGTGTAGTGATGCACTTCATGCGCTCAGTTCAAAATACCCCGTGAGAAATGGGGCTTTTAAAGCTTTACTTTCCGTACAAAAGCACGAAACGCTTCCAGCCATTCCAGTGAGGTTTCAGTCAACATTGGAATGACTGCACTCTACAGCCTCTGTAAGTTGAGCATTAGTTCATTTGGCTAGGCTCATTCATTTTGGCTATTTACGTAGAAGTTTGTTCAAAGGTGTAATGATTGCAGTTATTGGGTTGTCTACACCAAGAACATGTACACAAGTACTCAGCTGGTTTGTGGGATTGCTTACCAAAAATACAAAAATAGGGATCAGGCACAGAACATTCGACAGGCTTTAGCAGCATCATTGCCATTTGGATAATCACAAGGCACAACCATTATATGAAGCGAATAGTAACAAAAGCCGAACTAGACATCTGCGGATACAAATGAAATGATATGATGTAGTGGTCCCATGAATTTTGTGTCTGCCACATAGGGATAATGGATAACCGTAATGAGGGGGGTGGGAGCTGGGTTGGCAGATGCTTACACACACTCAAGGCACCCGGCACCAGGTAACATAGATAGACAACAGTAAATAGAGCAGGGGACCCGCTGTGTGTGTTTGTGTGTGTTTTGAATGTTTAGCATCTGGAGCTGATGACTGAGGGGTAATGAGGTGTTTTGTAAACCCTGCCCCTAATGGCAAATGTGTGTGTGGGGAGTGTGTATACGTGAGTGAGTGAGTAAGTGAGTGTGCGTGCGGGCGGTCATGCGTTTTTTTTTTTACTGCTCCGTTGGGGCCAGGGGTTCCCTCAATGAGCCCCCTACCCCACCCCACCCCACCTCACCACCACCCCCACCTCCAGCTCTGCCTCACCTGCTCTCTCCTCCCCTGCATGTGCTCCACAGACCTGTTGCTCCTCCTAATTTAATGCAAGGTGCACTGGAGCACAGAAAGTCACTCTAATGTGCTATGTCCTCATGCTATCCACTGTACACACACACACACACAAAGACAGATGCGTGTCCAACAAAGTCAGGCTTTTCTTAGAATTTCTGTTTCCCTTGTGTTTGTAATTGTCATTCCCTCATGTGGCCTTTTTTGTATTTGTGTGTGTGTGTGTGTGTGTGTGTGTGTGTGTGTGTACGTGCACATTCTGCCTTCTGGTTCTCCTTAGCGATTGCCAATTTGCTGTCAAGTGTTGCCGAGGCCACAAGTCAGATGTGCATTGCCACGGTGACTCCCACCGGCCTATTAAAGCTCCATCACCACCAGGATTTATTTTCCTGGGATGTTTCTTTTAGCCACTTGGGATAAATCGGCCATCCCAGCCACCCATGCTTGCCGACTCCCCCCCCCCCCCCCCCCCCCGGTAACCGTAGCAACAAGCGGGAAGCAGTAGCCTGTGTTTACCTGTCATCTGGCTTCACCATTAGATACACACAGCAGCAAAAAAACACAAGTGTACACTCACCCACTTGCCTAATAAATAAATGTGTGTGTATGTGTATGGCAGTGAAACGTCGTATTCCACACTGAATTTGCCTGCACTTGTATGTTTTTTTCCATTTTTCTTTAAAATGCTGCTTCCTCTTAAAAAAGAAAACACAACTGTACACCCCCCGCCCCCCACTGACCCAATAAACAAGTGTGTGTGTGTGTGTGTGTGTGTGTGTGTGTGTGTGTGTGTGTGTGTCGCTCAGTGATGCATCGTATTCCACCCTGAATTTGTGCTTCCATTTTTCTGTCTTTTTTTTTTTTACATGCTGCCCTTTCTTCTCGTAACAGTCCCCTCTCCTAGGCCCGTCCTCTCTGAGGTTATTTGTTATGGTTATAGTTTTTTTTTGGATGTCTGCTGTTGCTGAGGAGCTGTTGTGCGAGGTCACTGAGCTGAGATCCCACAGCTTGGAGCACTTTCATTCTTGGCTGATCTCTGCTCTGGAGAGGGCCCTCTCCCCATGCTCTTTCCCATGACATAGAACAGTAGACCCAAAGCCACTGGCCGTTTTGGAAAAGCTCAGCCTTTCAGCATTGTTCAGCTTTTGTCTATTAAAATGGAATTTGAATATTTCATTAAAGGCTCTCGACAGCTCCAACATTGTGTCTAGATGTTGTTGTAGACACATTGACTTCAGCCATCGGGTCCAGGTTAAAAGACTGCCACGTGCACATGTTTGTTCATAAATCAAGCTTATGCATTACCAGGTGTTGTGCAAAATTGGTCTTCATTTTAGCCACCATGCTGTCTGGACTGTGATTACAGACGTCCGGCTAATTGCGGCTTTTTCCTTATAATGCAGGGTCACACGGCCATGCTGAATAGTGGCTGCTGGCACCCCAAGATCAAAGAAGAGTTCCTCACCTGCTCCAATGATGGGTAAGTCATTTTAAACAAGTCAAGCTAAACTAGAGTGACACAGACCAGACCAAGTGTCCAGAGGGGCTGAATAAGACCATTATGTTTTTTTCCTTAATAGTTTATCATTTATTTTTTAAAAAAGAGAAACATACAGACATGTCAAGTTCCTGAATAAATTCTAATATTAACCCTCCACAAGACCACCTGTAACTACGTACTTATATAGTGAAATTGGGTTGTTAAGCCTTCTTGTATTTTATCAGAGAATACATAAAAATGTCCCTCAAAATCAGCAGTGGTAAGTAAGAAGTTATGACGATCCAAATTGCTAGTTCCTTTGCTATTTCCATTGGCAAGTCACCCTCAGCTTAGATGTTGGATGTCAGTAGCAGAGACCAGATGGCAGCTTTGGCATGCGACTGAATCGGAACAAGGAGTCACCTCACGGTCACTCACCTTGGGCCAGATGAAATGTCAGCTTGACGGATGTGTGTTGACTCAATTAAAGATGCAATGTGTGCGATTCAGTTAGCTTTGCATGAAAGGCTGGTGATATCTGATATCTCGATTCCTTAACACCACTCCCCTCTTTGCCATTAAAAACATTCTTTTGCCCTGGTATAATCTAGAGCCTCAACTTGTAGTTGCATACTATGCAGACATCTCCTTTGTGAGCTGGTGAAGATGTTTTAGTTGGAGGGCCTTTCAAGAAGTCCGCTTTATTGTCAAAAAACCATATGTACAGGTTGCACACACAGAATTTGAAAATGCAGCGCTCCCTAGGTCCACAGTGAACATAAAAACGCCTTATAAACAAGACAATAAAACATAATGACAACATAACAATATAAACACAGGAAAAAGGTACAAATAGGAATCATGCCACCTTTGCCCTCGGCATGTACACACAGCCAGACAGGGGCTAAGTGTGTGTGTGGGCAAGGGCTTTGTGAGGCAGCTGTAACCTGCTGGTTAGGGCCTCAGACTTGGGGCAGGGGAGGTGGGATGTGAAAGTAGCCATCTGTCATCCCCACATCCATGGCTGACATACCCTTAAAGGAACACTCCACTTTTCTGGGAAATAGGCTTCTTGTCCAACTCCCTTAGAGTTAAACAGTTGAGTTTTACTGTTTTTTTTTTTTTTTTTAACTATTCAGATGATCTCCAGTAGCACGCTAACTGGTCCAATCTGATTAGATAATTTATGCTAAGCTAATAGCTGAAGTGCTAGTGCAAGATTTGGAAATCCTACTGCCAGATCTGGAGACTGGCTTAATGGATTAAAAGCAGTAAAACTCAACTGTTATGCTCTAAGGGAGTTGGAAATGAGCCTATTTCCTAAAAAATTAGGAGTGTTCCTTTAATAAGGCCCCTAATCTCCTCCCTGCTCCCCAGGCACTGCATCAAAAGCCTGGAATGGTGCGTTCACTCGCTGTGTGCGTGTGTGCGGTGTGTGTGTGTTCGCGCTGTGTTTGCGCTGTGTGTGGGCGTGCGTGCGTGCGTGCGTGTGTGCGTGCGTGTGTGCGTGCGTGCGTGTGCGTGCGTGCGTGTGCGCGCTGTGTGTGTGTGTGCACTGTGTGTGTGTGTGTGTGTCACTCATTCACAGATGGGCAATATGCAAACACTAAATATCCCTTAGGGCTCAAAGTAGTATGAAGAGGGGGTAAAAAAATAAGAAAAGGAAATGGAATTGGGCGCTCTTCATTGAACATCATCTGGTGCTGCCAGAGCTGACTCCAGCTCATCTTCCTCTATGCCACCAGTAGGGAGTACCCTTCACCAACACTTGATTGACTCACAACCTGGTCCTCATGAACGCATTTACGTCTGTGCCTCCAACTCTCGTCTCGTGTCGAGCATGGTTTGGTTTAGTGTGTTTTGTGGACGCGTTGTATGTTTTGTGTTACGTTTGAGGGTTATAACATGTGAAGCCTGCAATTGATTGATAAGAGTTTGCTTGGAAGGAATACTAGCAGGCGCCTTCTATTCTGTTGCAACAGTTTTTCTTTTGGGAGTCTATAAAGACATTACCTAGATGCTTAACACGTGTAGTGGGTCTGTGTAAGTGTATGTTTGTGTGTGTGTAAGTAAGTGTGTGTGTGTGTGTGTGTGTGTGTGTGTGTGTGTGTGTGTGTGTGTGTGTGTGTGTGTGTGTGTGTGTGTGTGTGTGTGTGTGTGTGTGTGTGTGTGTGTGTGTGTGCGTGTGTGTGTGTGTGTATGCAATGCATGCATACCTCTGTCTGTATTTCTGTCGCTGGAGCTCCTAGTGAGTGTAACAGCTTGTGACAGGGCTGTGGTGCTGAAAACTGGACCCTGTCTGGCCCAACTGAAAACACTCTCCCCAGCCCATAAGTTACCGTACACACTCACACACACACACACACACACACACACACACACACACACACACACACACACACACACATACAAATACACACACTCACACATGCACGCAAACACACACATACATGCACCCAAGCACACTCACACATGCACGCAAACACACACACACACATATATACACATACACACACACACACACACATGCACACACATACATGCACACACACACACTCACACATGCACGCACACACTCACACATGCCCGCACGCACACACACACACATGTGCGCACACACACACAAAAGACATAGAATGCAAACAGACACACAGACACACATACACTTACACACTGCTTTACAGATGTGCTGCGTGCACACAGATGTGCGGCTGCTTTGTTTGCCTTTCATTTGTGATCTGGAAACGGTCCCGTGGCACGTCAGTGGTAGTGGGTGTTGGCCACAGTCAGCTGCAGTCTGACTCAGAGTGTGTGTGTGTGTGTGTCTGTGTGTGTCTGTGTGTGTGTGTGTGTGTGTGTGTGTGTGTGATGTGGGGGTAGTTTAGTGTGCACCCAGTTAGGGAGGGTTACTTGGGGGCGACAGTAGTGGACTTTCTGTGATCAATCAGTGTGGTCTGTGCCACACATACACACACACACACACACACACACCCACTTAGTCTGTCCAGCTCAACAACAACAGCTCCTCCTCCTCCTAGTCCTGCACAGTCATAGCAGACGGTAGATGTGGTTGTGTTTAAGTCTGGCAGTGCGTGTGTATGTGTGTATGGCATGTCCATGTGCATCAATGTGCATACGCTTGTAAATATGAATCCATATTGTGTTTGTCCATGTAACTACAGCATTGTGTTTTGACAGTGGCTTCCACCATGAGTGTGTGTTCTTGTATGTGTGTATTTGCGTGTGTGTGTGTACGTGTGCGCTTTGCATAACGTTGGGGAGCAGGGGAGGAGAGATAAGAGGCGTTGTAATGCAGCAGTCACTGTGGATTAAGATGACAGCCAAATGAAAATGTATGAGCTGGGCTGAGCCGTTCCTGTGATGGCTAAGGTGTGTGTGTGTGTGTGTGTGTGTGTGTGTGTGTGTGTGTGTGTGTGTGTGTGTGTGTGTGTGTGTGTGTGTGTGTGTGTGTGTTGGGGGTGGAGCAGGACCCCAGGGAGTCATGAGGACAGAGGCCTGCAGACTGTGGCCCCCTGACACACACATATATTCTACCTGTCATGCCAACTCATACGCCACACACATGCATGTTTCTTTTTAAACACACACACCCACACCAGTTGATGTTTGCTCTTTCACCAGATATGTAAATGGAGTATTAGTGTGGTTAGTGTGCATAGTATGTGTGGTTAATGTGCATAGTATGTGTGTGTGTGTGTGTGTGTGTGTGGGGTGTGTGTGTATGTATGTGTGTGCTTTGATCAAAGCATAACTGAGTCCGTGACATTTCTGCGTGCATATGAAGTCCTTCAAATGTGTACTGTGTGTCAGGCAGTAGGAATGAGTACGAGTGACACTGTGGGTGTGCAAAAGATAGTGTGTGTGTGTGTGTGTGTGGGCATTGGCCTCTAGGTCAGAGCATAGTTATGTCTCCCAGCATGGCTCTCCACTGACTGCACCACTCTGGCTTTAAAGCAAGATTTCCCGCCTTCCTTTCACTGTCTGTCTGCCTTCCCTTTCTTTTTCTCTTCCCTCTCCTCTCCTCCCCTTTTGTCTTCTCTTCTTGTTAGGGCCTGAGCACCAGAGGGTGCTTTCTTTTTTTGCTTCTTCATCTTCTTTATTCCTCTCACAAACTCAGCCTTTTTGAGCCACTTCCTATGCACAAAAAACTCATGAGAGTTTGTATGCACATTGGAACTGATGGTTGCCTCTTATGTCTTAGAGCCCTGTGGTCAGCATTTAGTTTGAGTTACATTCACCAAATTTGGCAAATGTGTTGGGCTCACCAAAACAACCAACGTTTGTATATACATTGCATTAGCCACTCCCGAAAGGAACTGAGGTAATTGGCATATGCTTTTGGATATGCTTTTTGATCAATTTTAACAAGCTCAGTTTGTCAAATTCATGTCAGATTTGGCATATATATTGTTGCTGATGCTAAATTGTGAAGGGATTTGTTGTAATACGTTGAAATGGCAAGGGGATGAATTGTAATATCTTGCCACATAAACAGGACATGTGGCATTACGTCTCAGTACATTAAACGATTTGTTCATGTTATTAGATACTAAGGTTATGATGAAATCCAGACACCCAATACGCCTGTCTTGTGTAGCGCACCCACTAACCCAGGAAAGAATAGGTTTTAAATTGCGTGTTTTGACACATGAATGATTTTGACACTTGTGTCAGGCTGTTTATGATGGGGTCCACATGCCCAAACTGGCATACTGCCATCAACTGGCAATAGAGTTTTTTCCCCACTTTTGTTGAGTTTTAATCCTAAATCGTACCAGTTCACTAGACTAATTCAGGTTGGGTGTATGTAAACTCACCAGACATCCACACAGGTATACACACACACACACACACACACACAGCCTGCACTATCCCTCACACTCTCTCACACACACACATAGGCACACAAACACACACAGACATTTACAATGCACTGGCACACACACACACACACACACACACAGTCACACACAGTCATACACACACAACAATGTAAAACTCATTAGCAGGATTTTTTTTAAATTTGTCAGATATTTTTCCTAGATTGTTTAGCAGAATAATTCAGGTTGGATGTACATTAACTCACCGGTTGTCCCCATTCCACAATCCATCCACAATGGTAAATGCACAAACACATACATACAGAGTCAGACACAAACAACACTGTCCCACTTTTTGGCTATTTGTAGGCGGTCACCCTATTTTTGGGTGGTGAAATGTCATGGGTTGCAGGAAGCTGAGGTTTAAGGGCCTGTCATCGCCGCTTGTATCTATATTTTAGCCTGAAATCCCAGTGGTGAATGTCTTTTCTCTGTAGCTGCCATGTCAGACCATACAGCTGTCTGTTCCTTTAGTTGTGGAGGACAGAGTTGTGAGCTGGGCTGCCTATTATGCTGACCAGTGGGGGGGTGGTGAGGCACCAGAGAGGAGTGAATAGGAAGGGTAGTGGTGCCTCTGGCCACCCAGGTGTGTCACATTGTAGAGGAGGATGCTTTAACTGTGGTTCTACATGCATACTTAACCAGTGGAAAAAATCTGACAAACCAGTAAAATATGATAAAATTGCAAAAGGGGGAACACAATCCTGGCTCTTTAGCATCTCTTTCTCTCCCACACACACACACAAACACACACACACACACACACACACACATACACACACACACACACATTCTACCCGGGCTCTGGTTTAAAGAACGCTTTGCCTGCATTTTATTACAGCAGAGTGGCGTTAACTTCAGTTTTCATGCCAGTGCTGATGGCACTGGAGGGATTGCTCCCCGGTCTCTGAGCGTCTCCCAAGCAAGCTCTAGCGAAGACACAATGCCACACGTTCCCATGTGTGTCCTCTGGCAAAAGCTGAGGAGTCCTGGCTCTTTGCGACAAGCTCTGGCTTTGCTTAGGACACATTGCTGTGTGGGTAACCACAGACCCACATGTTGGCTTTGGTCAACCTCACAGATTACAGAACATAGCCTGGCATCATGGTCAACCAGATCAACCCCCCTCAAGGTTGTAGAGCAGTTTGCCCATGGTCCCGCATCAGCTTTTTGTGGCCAGTACATCTTAGTATCAATGTAGTGCAACATACTCCTAGGTCCTCGAGGACCTAGAAACAGTCATCCATGCCTTTGTTACATGCCGGCTCAGTTATTGCAACTTCCTCCACCTTGGTCTCTCCCTGTCCCAGTTAATGCGCCTGCAGTTGGTACAAATCACAGTTGCTAGACTGCTAGCTGGTACCAAAAAGCAAAAACACATCTCCCCCTGTCCTGACCTCCCTACACTGGCTCCCTATAAGCTCTAGAATCCAGTTCAAAGTCCTTCTGATGGTTTATTAGGCATTAAATGGGCAGGCCCCTACCTTTATCCCTAGCTCTATCTGTTAGCTGTGCATTCCTTATCTCTTTTTGCGATCATGTGTGTCTTCCATTGTTGTCGTACATTTGTTGTTTTGTGTAGGCCTATATTTTGGCCTCCTTGTCTCTGTGTTTGTCCTGCTTACTCTTTTATTGCTACTAATACTTGTAACTGTGTATGCCTCTTTGCTTATTGTGTTGCGTTCATTGACTGTATATATATAAATCGACAATTCGCTAACTGTCAAAAATGACAGTCAATGGTTGCATTTATGCTTTGCATTTTATTTGTTCTTTTAGCCACCCTCAGTACAGCACGTTGGTTAGTGAAAGCGGTTTTAAATGTGCTTTATAAATTAAATGTACTTTTTTATTTACTAAATCACCTAGTTCTACCTGTGTGCTTAAAACGGTGATTTTACTTATTAACTCCTCTACCTGTGCTAATTAAAATCAGCTGATTTAGTAAATGGTTGGAGAGAATATGTTGTATTGGATTGTAGCTTCTCAAGCCAGGCTGCCCATCCCATCAGTTATACACACTCATAGTTAAGCTTAACAAGATGTCTATCAGCGGCCATTTTAGACCATGAAGATTTGATTCATTTCATGTGGTAATCTCTTTATTTATTTATTTTTGATTTATTTATTTTAAATAGCTAAAATGCGCATCAATATGTTGGGCAGAACCTCAGTTAGTGATGAACGGCATGAAACGAGGTCAGGGCTTGTGGTCGTGCTGCAAGTGTCCTGGTTCAGCGGCTGGTCCACTTTGTGAAGTTCTGGTTCAGGTCACCACCGCAGGTTTGCCACCTGTTGTAGCAGAGCCCCGTCACCCTGAACAGATGGGCAATGAAACCCGTTTCCATGGGGAGCCTAGTGCAGCCCTGTGGTTTCTGAGGCGACGACGATCAATATATCTGTCAACGCCAGAGTGGGACTGCTGTGAAGGGGCTGTGTGTTGTTTTTTTTGTGTGTGTGAGAGTTTATTTTTGTGCGTACAACTGCTCCAAATATCTGTGGTTGAGTGAAATTCCAACCACAAAGATAAAATGGCAAACACAGATCTGCTTCTCTTCAGTTGTTAGTCGTAATTTTGGTTTACAGACATGTTAGAATGTTTAGTAGTTCACCACTGGGACTTTTTCCCACACTTTTCCCCCACATAATTATTTTAATCTCAGAAAAAAACAGTGTATGTGTGAATTTATTTGTTGCATTTTATTTATTTGCTTTGGCAGTTTTTCTGTCATCGCCAAAGTGATCTGGTGACTTAAAAAGAAAGCTTAACGTCACAGCTTCATCACACCAGCTTAGGCCACAGCACAGCCTGGATAGCACGGCAGGGGGAGATTTGTTCATGGGACATGTATTTGACCTTCACAGTGTCAAATCTAAGCCATATGCAAAGCAGAATGGACTACCTCACCACACCTCCATGCAACATTTGGAGAACACTTGGAAAAAGGAGAGCACCCCAAAAATAGGGTTAGTTAATAATTTGTCCACATCTGACCTCGTTTGCTAGACGCCTACAAGCCAGCAAACAAGTAGCTTTAAATCATATCTGGGATCTAGAGTCTCCTTAAAAAGTAGATTGTAAAATTGATATTTTTATGGACTAGAGGAACTGCATTAAAGTCCATCAAGATGACCTTTTGATTCATATCGTGTCGCCAGTAAGTGTGGGCCTGGAGAGCCTCGCTGCCGCCTTCCTTCTCAGCAGAGCAATCAGTGCAGACAGTGGATGAGTTCCAGCCCCGGTGGCAAAGATCCAGGCACCCTTCAGCAGATAACTCCAGGCTAGTGGGAAATGGGCTCAGCTAACCAAACAGCTTTTGCACTCACTCCTCGCACTTGCCACAGTGCACATTGCACTGATGACCACATCTGGCATTTAATTTATGTCAAAAGCCCTCATTAGTCCAAGAGCATCATGACATCTGATGGTTTTTGATATCCATGGGTGATGAGAGCACTATCGCATTCTATCGAGGAGACGTTAACGTTGGACTTGGCCATAGTAAGGCAAGTAGACATTTTTACTCTTGAGTTGAACAAGGAGGCCAAAACATGTTTTTGTTATTGTGGGTACTTGGTGATGTCTCATCGTTCGTAAGACGATACCTCACTCCTTTCACGTTTTAATTCATTTCTCGCATTCCTCACTTGTCCTCCACATGCATTGCCCATTTTTCTTAGACGTAACCCAATACTTCGGTAGATTACCGTGTTGCTTGGGATCACCTAATTTGGGCTTTTTTTTCAGCGGCGCTGAGTGCTCTTCTTTGGGGGTTGGAGGGGTTGAAGTGCCATCTCTATGGTAACGGGGTGTGAGATCCAAATCTTTTTGGCTCGGTCGAACAAGTCGGGGCAATCAGTCAAGGGAGCCTCGTCAGGTTCACGTACAGTCCAGCGAGACGAAGACGGTAGTCTGCTTTATAGGTGAAGCGTTCCATGTCCTCCCTCGTCAAGGGAGTATAGCGTTTGGAGTGTCAACTTCTGCACGTTCAAAGCACACTCTTACACGCTCTCACTCAACATGCTGACTTGCTAAAAGACTCTGCAACAGGCAACAAGAGGGTTGGACGTGCAGAGTCTAATTGGAGCTTAACTGGGAAATCCCTGATAATGATTTCTACAGTGAAGCCTTTCATCTAATGTTAACCCTTTCTCGACTCACGGAAGAATAGATTTACCTGTAAGGGCACGGTGGAGGTTGCACAAAGGCCCACGGTAATAGGCAGTCACCTCGTGCAGTCTCCTCCCTGTGTAGAAGGGAGGGCATCATTTGTCCCTCAGTCACTTTCTCCCTTTCCATGCCCCTTTCATAGCTCCAGGAACAACAAAAGGCCACCACACACACACACACACACACACACACACACACACACACACACAAGGGCACATATACACACACAAGCATACACACAGGCCAACAACACACAGGCACGTACACACACACAAACACGCACATGCTCTCGTCTATCCGTAATCACCAGTGGTGACAGCCAACACAGCCCCTGACGTGGCCCCCACCACAGGCACAGTGCTGCTTTGATCAGGCTCTCTTTCATTTCTCCTCCTTATCCATCCCTCCATCTGTGAGGCTGTCCCAGCCACACTCGTCTGCCTGGGATCAGAAGCCGATAGCATCTGACGGGGTGTGTGTGTATGTGAGTGTGTGTGTGTGTGTGTTGTACTGTGTGTACATCTGTATGAATTTAGCACATGGAGCTTGTGTGTGTGTCTGTGGGAGACAGAGCATGTAAGGCAGCTGGTTAAGCTTGTGCGTGTTTGTGTGTGTGTGTTTCTGTGTGTGTAAGTAATTGTGTGAGACAGCATGCCTAGTTTAAACGTGTTCGGCAGAGCCAGTGCATTGTAAATGTCTGTGTGTGTTTGTGTGCCGACGTGTGTGTGTGTGTGTGAGAGAGTGTGAGTATGAGGGATAGTGCAGGGTGTGTGTGTGTGTGCGTGTGTGCGTGTGTGTGTGATCAGCAGGCTGAGCTGGTGGGTTTATGTGTGAATGGTCACGTCAGCTCATAAACTGGTTGTGCTCTGCTGTGGCCGCATGGCCTGTGTCTCTTATCACCTTGGGTCCCCTGTGTGCGTGTGTGTGTGTGTGTATGCGTGTCTGTGTGTGTGTGTGCATGTGTGTGTCTGTGTGCGTGCAGTGACAGCAAGCGCTGCAGGTTTCTGGCATGTGTCATTGAACAGCGCTCAGTCCAGTCCGTTTTCTGCCTAACTGGACTGACAGCCACAGACAGTCCCATTTATCACTTTATTTAGTGAGTGATGCTTTCATTGCTGAAAAGGAAATGAATCATATCATCTGATCAGCACAGTGATTTATTGTGCATGTTAGCCATGTTTTTATCTTAAATTTGCAAAAAAAAAAAAATCAGATTCTAGTGTCCATTTTTTTAGCTAAATGTCAGATGTAAGTATTTGGTTTTCACATTATCCCTGCCTACTGGAAACATCAGTGTCAGCTACAGACAGACAGACAGACAGACCGACTGACAGACATCTGACACAGAGCAGACGGATAGGTCCGTCACCCACCGCTTGGCCCTCTCTAAGCACCAGCTCAGCAGCAGCAGCAGCAGCAGCCCAGACAACATTGTCATCACTCAACATTTCAGCCTGGCAGTGCTGGTGCCCCCACACACACACACGTCTCCACAATCACAGCCATCACATCTATCCCCAAGCCATGATGGAGGACTTCCTGCATGGGAGACCTGCCATGTGCTCAACTCAACTCCAGGCACAGGGCAGCGAGGGGGGGCAAAAGGCGAACGCCTGCGGCCTGGCTGGCGTGTGTGTGTGTGTGTGTGTGTGTGTGTGTGTGTGTGTGTGTGTGTGTGTGTGTGTGTGTGTGTGCGTGTGCTCTCTCACTGTCTAAACAGTGTTGGGTGTGTGTGGCGGGGTGTGTGTTCAGAGGCACGTGTGTGTTTACACTCTTGGCAGGACCTCTGTGACCCCAAAGGTCAGGCTGGTAAAAGCAGCTGTGGGGATGGTGAGGGTGAGAATCTGTGCTAGAGAACATTGCACAGTGTTTTTTTTTTTTTCTCACTCTTTTTTCTTTTGGACTTTTAAACCTTCAGTTACATAGCACAGTGAAGAGAGAGACAGGGCGTGAGTGGAAAAGAAAGAGATGGAGTGGGGTCAGAAAATATCATGGGCCAGACTTGAACCCAGGTCCACATGAGGACTTACTTTACTAGGACTTATCTTTATGGTACAGACACTAAAACTACTACTCAGTTGTTTTTCTGGATTTTTTTGGTTTATTCTTTCTTCACTCCTTGTCTTTCCTTCCCTGCTTACTTGATTTAAAACCCGTAGTTACCTTTTCATACTTCACTCCAGGTGTACTTGACCTTACTGCAGTCCTTTTCTCGCCACCCCTCAGATCAGACTGTGAGAGCGGTATGTGGTGTCTGACGTTTGTGTGAAAGAAGAAAGTTAGGGCAAAAAAAAAAAAAAATCACTGCTTTGGCGTAATTGCACCCTCGCATGTGTTAAGGTGTCTATATAGCCTGTGGTAGTGTGTTTGCAGAATGTTGGTGTCTGTATAAGAGTGTATGTACACACAGTTAGAGAAGGTCTGTATGAGGGCAGCTAAAGTCTGGCAGTCGAGTGGTCGTCTTTTGTTCCCCTGTGACCCAGAACCACTTGTGTCTCTTTCTCTCTCTTTCCTTCTCTCCCATCTTTTCTCTCCCACTCCTCACAACCTCACGTTTGCCTGGCCGAGATGCCTTGATTTAGTGCACTAAGGAGCTTGCCGTAGTCTGTTGTAGCGGTGGCAGTGACCCGTTGACCCCTTCCTACTTCTCTTATTGTGTGGTCTGCCTCTGATTCAGTGCTATGTCCCATCTGTCACATTTTTCTGTGCCTTGTGTTTTGCTGTTCATGGCTCAAAATCGGACGTCCTGGTTTAGGCTTAGTGTACTTCTTTTTTTTTTTTTTTTACAATGTGCCCTCATTTTATACCTGACTGGAGATGTAGTTTGAGGCTTAATGCGTGTTAATAAATCAGTTTGTGTGTGTGTTTCTTATTTCCACCTCCTGTAGTTCATTTTCCATGAAAGCGATATATTAATATGTAGGTTGAAGTGTGAGCAGTGGTTAAGTGTGTGTATGTGTGTGCATCCATGTGTGTGTGTGGGTCTGTGTCCGTGGATATACATGTACATCTGTGTGATGTTAGAGTTATGGTAGGTGTGTGTGTGTGTGTGTGTGTGTGTGTGTGTGTGTGTGTGTGTGCGCGCTGCATGTCCACCCGCCAGCCGTAATGTGTTGAGCAGATGTCGAGAAGAAAATGGGAATTTCACGGAACCCCACAATGTGCCTGTCATTCTGATCTACTGTTCTGTGTGTTTATAAGTCCTCCTGGGTCAGAACATACTTAAGCGCTATTTAACGTTCTCTCTGCCTTTCGGACTCATCCAGACCCGAGAGATGCGGCACCATCGTGTCTGTGTCTAGTGTTTAGGCAAAAGGCATTCGGAGAGAGATTCTCATCCCCTGCATAGCATCCTGATCCCTCCACTTCACTTCCACTGTGCGTCTGCTTTTTCTTTTCGCTGAAGGTCCCAAGCCCATTATTCTAGTCTAATTTTTCCACTCTGTCAGGCCTGCTTGGGTCTTGCACTGTGTCACAGAGCTGTTGAGCAGGCTAAGGTTCAGTCGTTTGTTTTTAGGGCGAGAGCAGACTAACGCACTAGGTTGAATGTGTCGATGGTGTGTGGGGGTGGGCTGTTTTAATCAATTTGTTGTGCATTTGTGTGTGTGTGTGTGTGTGTGTCTGTATATGTGATTCACAATGCTTTTCAGTAATGCGAAGCAATTCTTGCTGTTTGCCTTGATATTGCCATCCACTTTCTCTCCAAGTGACAATTGAGCTTTACACTTTCTGGCATCTGCTGTATCTCTCTCTCTCTCTCTCACTTAATCAATCTCCCTCCCCCCAACCCCCCTTCCCCCTGCCACCCCTTCCCTACAGAACTGTGCGTACGTGGGACTTGAATTCTGAAAAGAAACACAAGGCTGTGTTCAAGCCCCGAAGCCTGACGGGCAAGCGAGTCACCCCGACCTGCTGCACCTACAGTCGGGACGGGAAGCTGATCGCCGCTGGCTGCCAAGATGGCACCATCCAGATCTGGGACCGCAACCTCAGCGTAAGTGGCCCATTAGAGAGGAGATTTCCCTGTGCCTTCTGTTAACAAAGATTGCCTCCAATAGTTAATCAGTGGTATTAAGCCCATGCTGGAATGTCAAAACATTTCAGGTCTTGCTCAAACGATGGTTTATTAACCATCATAAGACCATAAACAGGCAATGAGCTAAATGTTTCGAGTTTTAAGCCAGTTGGTCTGTTTTATGTCTACTTATCTGTATTTAGTTTACCGTCCTGCAGTCACTGTGTAAGTCATCGCTGTCCTTTTCATTTATATTCTAGTGTCAGTGGCCCATTCAGGTAACCAACATATTTCATGTCAGCATTCATTTACAGAGTCACAACAAATAAAATGCTTAGGACATGCCAATCCTATTTGGGGTCCAGTGAGTAGCAGAAATGGAAGAGAATACCTGCACTTGTTTTGAACTTAATAGTATTTAAACCTTAGCTAGTCCAATTGGCATGACGAGCCAGTGGTTGAAAATGAGCGGATTGTATAAAGTGTGGAGAGGGTCAAAAACAGCCCGTAGACACAAGGTCCACCAAAGGCTGCCCTAGCAAGTGTGAGGAAGGTTGAAAAGGTCACTGACACTAACCAGGTCAGGGCTGTGCCAAGGATGGAAAAAGGTTGTTTACAGCAATGGTGTAAATAAACTCTCTGGGGCTCCTCTCTGTGTAATATCAGCGCAGGGTGTTTCTTTATGGGACTAATGCGGGTGTGGAGGAAGGTCAAAGGTCAGAGTTCAGAGGTCGAGTAATGGACGGTGTGCTGAGTGACCTTAGAGAATGTCCATGCTGAACAAGTTCTTAAAGTTGTACTGGCAGTGTATGACACGGGGATACTGAGTGTTGGGTCTTTTCCATTTTTTGTCAGTTTGTTTTTGTTTGCTACAGTGTCACAGAAGCAGTGCCTTCTGACAAAAAAAGCTATGTTTTGCTTTCATTTGTGTATCTGTCTAAACCTTCCCATTCCAATCCTTCAATTCCCACAACAGTGCCACTAAAACTACAATGTGCAGTAAATAAGTGAGGAAAGGAAAAGAAGACAGTGTGGGAAAGAGGAGTGGGAATTGGGACACAAGCAAGCAATACTGTAAACATGCCAACACTAATACATGATGTCAATATGGTGTAAATCTCTGTCAGAAAAGGGGAGGAATATGAATTTTCAAGGAGAAAAAAAAATCATCTTTTATCCATGTGTTTAGTTTAATATCTTGTCCAAAGTCTAGAGAAGCACAGGGTCGGTAAATGTCTTGGCTGCCGGTGGAAACACACTTACATCTAGAGTAGTAAAATTAATTCACAGATCATTAGTCACGCTCATGCAATACCATCAATTAGTTTGCTAGTGTGGTTTGTATTCCCAGATTGTTTGCCAAATATGGCAAGCTCAGCAAACTGTTTCATGACCGTATAAACCACTTAAAAGACGGCCCTGTTAAACTAGCTAAGGATGCAAAGCGTATCTGATGAAGGGCTAAGTGTGATATGATCAGAATGTACATCTTTATTTCCTGGTTTTAAAGTCTGTTAGGAAACATTTCAGACTGAGAATGATGGTCATGGCTGGACCTATTCCTGGTACTGAACCTCTGAAGTTTGTAAAGCCTAGATTTAGATAACATGGTTGATGGATTTCAAAGTTATTTTTGCATTTCATGTCTTTGGAGGACATAGTGTGGTTTTCTCGAATAGCCGTAAGGAATCGCTTATGATGTAACAACGCTGTGTCGTGTAGTGATTGAGTAGCTAGAACAAGCTAAGTGGAAAGGCTAATTATCTTTTCCTTCTACTTTTTCCATTATTAGTTCATCTGAGCAATTAAGTAATCAAAGGCAACGTTCCTTTTTCCTGATTCAGTGTTTAAATTGGGTTGTGTGTGTTGGCGTTTGAAGTTGGCTTTTAGCTGAGGTTGAAGGCATTATTTGTATGTGTGTGGTAAGAATTGTATTTCTGAGAAGAGAGGTAAGGGTGCAGTGGAGGTTCAAAAATTGTTCTGCTTATTTTCAGGGGGGGAATGTGAAATGCGGTATGTGGTGTCCTCAGGTATTTGCGGGCAGTAATCATGCTGTACTGAAAAGCAATTATCAGCACCACAGAGCATTTTGGTAATCTCGGACCAGTTTCTTCCTCCGTGTTATATAAACCTGCTGTGCTTTGAGCATTACCTACAAGTCTCACGGAGAACCTGAGGAGTCTGACTTGTTTTTAAATCTGTGTGGAGTTAAAGTAAGGTAGGTAACACCATGGGTTATTACAGTGCATGTGAAAACCCAAGGGTTGTCAGGTAGGTAATGAATCGTCCAGTCTGTGTAAACTTAAGACCCCTGTGGGCCATGCCAAATCTCTGTGGACTCTTGAAAACTGTTTTGGGATTTCAGCAGCACTCGAGGAAATGTTAATTTCAGGTTCCACCTAACCAAGATGGTTCCCATTTCTTGGGGTTCTTAACTACAGAGCCCTGTTTTCTGCTTCTTTGGAACAACGTAAACCACTATTGTATTCCAGCTCAGTCTAGAACTCAGGAAAAACCGCAGGTAAATACATTTGTGTTCTCACAGCAGATTTCGCCTTAATCACCTGTCTCCGAACTCTCCTCATCTGTGCCCGTGCTCTGCTGTTTGTCCGAGGGCCGGCAGGAAATTGCCAGGTGACGCGTTTCAGTTGGATGGATCAGTGAGGAGGTGAAGTGGCTTTGGCACACTCCATTCCTCAGCTCCAGCTGTCACGCACTGGCCTGACACTAACCCCCTTCCCTCCTTTATTCTCCTCACACTCCGCACTTTGCGAGATGGGGGAAAAGACTTTGAGGCTCTTTGGTCGAGAAGGGAGGGGAAAAAAAATAAGGCAAAATTTTCCCAAGCAAATTTTCTCAAGAGTGGAGTAGGTGTCCTTACTGTGGCCCGTCAAACTGAATTACGATTCACACCATCGGCTAGTACGTTCTCGGCTCTTTTGCGAGGTGTACGAGGGTCTTTATGGCTGTCGGATACACTCAGTGCCTCCTCTTCTCAGATCCCTGTTGTCTCGTGCTAACTCGAGTCATGCGTTGCCCATGCCCAGGCGTCCGCTGCTGCAAAAATCTCCCTCAATCAAACCAAGCCCACAGGAGGCAAAGCCACACATTCACTGGACTGGCATGTAAACCTGCATGAGAATCAGCGCGGCATTAATCCACATGTCAGGAGGGATTACTGTCATTAAGAGCCGGCCTCGACTCCGACGGCGACTTTAATTGGTAGCAGGAATGAGAGGAGTTAATGCAGAGCATATGGTCTCTCCTTCATTCCTTCTCTCTCTCTGTCTGTCTTTCTTTCTTTCTTTCTTTCTCTGTCTGTCTTGCTCTTTCTGTTCATCCCTCATTTTTTTCTCTCTCTCCTTCCCTCGTTCCATTTGTTGTACTCTCCTCTGCTGTGTCTGGATTCTTTGGATGTTGCTGATTGATCTTATGACGGCACGATCAGAGATCTGAAGTATTCCTATTCGTCATATCGGGCAAGTCTGGTTCAGTAGTTGACTTGACCTTCTCTTTTGCTCCGCTTAGGTGCTGTAATGACAGGGGTTCCCTGGGTTTTTAGACAGTGCATGTTTTTCACTAGCTGTAATAAACTTTCTTAAAATGATTGTTGTGGTAGGCTTCGTGTAAGGAATGGAACACATATTCACAAATTAGGCCATGTACATGGTGTAAGCTGCTTTCTGTTAATTCTGTTCAGTTTTTTCTTTGTCAGAAACCAAAATCAAAGAGCTAGCCCAAAGCACTGTCCCAATATGTCTTCAAATACTCTTTCTTCACATCATCCTAAAATGAATCAATTCACTTCTTCATGTTCATTAGGCTTTGGATGCTCAACAATAACACTCTCCTATTACGCGTAAATATGTCTATTGTGGGTAATACCCAAAATGAAGTGGAGTCCAATGTTTTTCTCTGTAGAAGTATTTTGAAATGCAGATGTCATTTAAGTCTAAGATCAGACACAGGCGTCTTTTTCCTACCCCAAATACCAATCATGATGAGACACTTATGTTTTGTTTTTGCAATGCTCTGTGACGCTTATTTCATGCACAGAGCACTGTGTACTCTGGCAGTGTCCTGTTTTAGAATGGCACGAGAGTAACAAGCACTTTAAAATGATGTAAGTCACCCCTGGTGGATCCTCACCTTTTTGGACAGGCGTTCCGTCCCCGCGGGTGTATTTATTTAAACACAGACTCAAAGGCAGAGCCCTTACACTGTGCAGAGCCGCGCGCAGTAATACCAGGCCGTAACTTATCTCCGTTTAGATTGCCGACACTGTCCCCAGGTGTCCTACATACCTCCACTGATGGCTCTCTTCCAGAGCTGTATAGACTGAGGAGCTGGGAAAGGGTCACAAGTTTAAATGCAGCACTTGGGGTGTTGCAAGGGCTTTTGCAACCAGCCCTGCTTAAGAAAAAGTCCTCCAGGGTTTGTCCAAACATGTGAGAGCCTTTTGGCTTTTGGACGCAATCTCGCATTGTTGAGGAGGATGGAAGGAGATCCATGAGAGATGGGGGGGGGCTCTCCGGCAGCACCTGTTGATGGCAGGCATTCACAAACCAGAGCACGGACACAGCAGCCCTTGTTTGAGTCCAAATGAGAGACAATATGGGAGAATTGCCTCCAGTACAGTGGGTAGGAGATTGACTGTGACTAATGAATGAATGCATGCAGTCATTCTTTGTGTTGAACGCCTTGCGGTGACGCCCCATCTTCATCCCCCTCAAGCCCAGTCCCTGTCCCCCCTCTACTGGAGAGAGCAGCCGGCGTGGGCAGATTGGACTGTAATTTATTACTGCTTGTTCGCTCAGACTAAATATTTAACCAGCATTCCTCAGCAGCTAACAATAACAGGCTGCCCTTGTGTAGGGGCTTGGGTTGGTGGGGCTCTTCACTTCTTTACCCCCCCGCCCCCGTCTCTCTACCCTCCAGACAGTCCCAGGTCATGGAGCTCCCTCTCTCTCTCTCCTGCCCCCCCCCCCCTAATGCTGGCCTTCGACAGGTGTCACCAGGGAGTGCAGCAGGTTTAGTTTATTCTACCCCCCTGGTTGTTGCATTTTCTCGTAATCGGTTGTAAATCTGGCAGTGTTGAATGCTGAATGAAACAATGCTGTTACATGCACACTCGTACAATAAGAGCCATTTGGAAGGATTGGACCCAGTTAAGACGGTTGCCTCAGACGCTACCTCACAAGATGAGATCAGCTCTTCAAAGCAGGAGAAAGAATCCATGACACCCAAAGAGTCAGGGGTAAAAAATCTTCAGCTTTGTTGTTCAGAATCAGAATCCGGTCTTGTCCAGTATTGTGCAATTGATGCATTGCTTTGTGCTAAAAAACAGTAACAAATGTAAGTAGCTCAGCTCTACTACTGCCACCATTCATTTTCTTAGAAGCAGAAAATGTGGACAGACAGAAGCAATCTGCTAGCTGACCTCTATGTTGGACTTCGACTTAGAAGTGATTGGGAAGGACAGGCTTTGCCCGTGAAGAATGTTGGTCAGCTCTGATTGAGTCCTTTGATGGATTCTAAAAAGGCTGTTTGGGGGCATGGCTTGGCGAGCCTTGGCTCTTTGGGGGCACAGATTGCACGCTTGTTCTTGGAATATTTCATTCCACGTGCATTCCATCACTACCCTTGCCTCTTTGTGGTTGCTAGGTGATCTGTCTTCTTTTGTGAAGTCTTGTTTGTTTTCTGACATTCTGATGACCTCACTTCTGGAATATTACAGTGATGCAAGGTCGTCTCACTTTAAACTTGCTCAACACAAGTGACCTCCGGTATTAGGGCCACTTTCACTCCCTTAGAATATCAAACCTGTTTTTTCAGGCTGCAACAGTAAGATGAATTCAGATGAACCTACATCTCTCTCTGGGGTCATAAATAGTCATACTTTTTCTCCTGAGAGCACAGTTGTAGTGTCGGTGTTTTATTTATAGGCCCCTGCTAGCCCTAATGGTTGTGGAGGTGAAAGAAATCTGCCTGTTCCCAGCGCTCATTCATAAAGTGCTTTGCTTTGGTGTGCTTCCTCCCGTTAATCTTCTCTTCCTGCTCAGTACCTCAGCATGAAACCTAACCCAGGAGTCACTGTCGGGCACACATGCATGCACACACACACACATGCGCGCACACACACGCTCACACACACAGACATGACACATACTACTTACACACGCACAGCCCTTACTCTCCTTATGCTGTGCTCTTCTTCCAGGGTCATCACCAGAGAGTTTGCAAATTTTCAGTTCAGACAGCGTGCAGGAGGCTCGTTGGATGGCTGGGGTGGGTTGGGGGGGGGCTCTCTTGGGTTCGGTTACATCCTCGGAAGAGGCCAGCGAAGATCTTATCCAAGCACAACTGTTCCTAACTATGTTAACCCAGTAGCATTACATAAATATAGTTCAGGCCGACACACACACCACACACCACACCACACACATACACAGCTTTGTGATGACCTCTCTGAACGCGAACCTTTCCAAGTCAGTTCTGAACTCGTGCTGGTTCAGAGGATCAAGTGGCCAGATCCCTCAACAGCTGCTCTTATCCTTCATTGGATATCACTTTGTGTGTGTATGTGTGACACTGTATATGAGTGTGTCTGTGTGTGTGACACTGTATGTGTGTGTGTGTGTGTGTCTGTGTGACACTGTATATGAGTTGGTGCGTGTCTGTGTGTGTGTGTTCCTGGATATGAGACAGTTAATATGTGTGAAAGTAGTCTTAATGTATGTAATATGAGATCAGCTTTTTCTTCTTCAACAATAATACCTCTGCTAAGATTTTTTTTTTTTTATTGAACTAAATAAGTTGGTCTGCAAAAAAGTCATGCTATATGTGTAACGTTAGATTTTCAAAGAGAACATACCTGCATGTGCCATGTGAAAAGCACAAACATGTTTGCCAGTGTGACCAGGTGTGTAAGTGTATGTGCAAGTGTGACCAGGTGTGTGTGCAAGGGTGACAGCACATGTCCGCTGACACCCTGCTGTGTCTTTCATTGAATCACCCCCAACCACCCCCCAGCCCCCCATGCTCTCCTTTCCTCTCTCACACATGATCCCATGTCTTCATACTGCTTCCCAATCCATCAGGCTGTGGCTCCCCGCCTCAAAACCCGACACTGTAAATCACCACTGAGTTTACGCTGCTGCCAGAAGCAATAAGGTAGTAGTCGTGGTGGTGGGGCCGGCGCAGCGGCCTATTTCTCCCCTGACGAGGAAGCAGAGACCCTGGTCTCATGGCTTGATTGCTTTCCCCAGCTGTGGCGAAGCCTATGGGGGGGGAAGTGATGCAGGATTCGGGCGGCAGCTCTCGCCCTGGGCTCTTTCACACATCTGGACAAGTTTGTTCACACTCGAGCAGTTTCCTGAGGATGAGGTCATAAATAGTGACACAGCGGGCTTTTCCCACCAGCTCTCTGAGGGGCTCAAGGCTCAAGGCCTCTCCTGCAAATGGCTCTGCAGGTCCTGCACCCGCAAGGAGCACCTGACTCTGTCCTCAGAAGCCTCTAAACCCAGGTCTGATCGTACAGCTTTGAGGGGAAGCATAGGCGAGGGATTAAATGTGTCTTTGGTTGTAAAAAAAAAAAAAGCTTGCTTGTTACAAAGGCCTGAAAAAGGCATTTCATGTCAGAGCAATCAACAAACCCAAAAACTGCTCTGACGGAGCTCTTACGGCTACATTTAGTTGGTGTTGGTTGAAGGTTATTGATTGATTGATTGTAAGAAACCAGAATTCCGAAACCACTGTTTGTCTTTTACTAGGGATGAAGTTGTAGCTTTCACCTTGAGTAGTTAAGGGTATAACTTCAGAACACCTGCAGTCACATGGAGTTTTCATGCTCAGGGTGAAACTGTGTGCGTGTACTTGATACGACACCATACAATCTGCAGACAAAAAACTAGACATACACACAAAGACATCTCACCATTACAGTTGCAATCATTTTTTATCCTCCCTTTTCACCTCCTTGTCTGTGATCGAAATTCAATCCGCACAGCAGCGATGGAGTCCCCTCGGTCGGTGGTCGGAGCGCAGGTGGAGCGTGACGTGGGCCGTGTCTGATCCCTATCGCGATGCTGGTGATGACAGGTGTAGCAGGGTGGGGAGCAGCAGGAGGGAGCCAGTGCCTGGCTGCATAAAACGCCTTAAGTAAAGGCTTACTTCAGATTTTTTTCTCTTCACTTAGAATTTCTCCTAAATGTTCCTTAAACTCAAGGGTGTTGCCTTAACAACCATTAAGGTTTTAATTAAGGTTTTTAATAAGTGAAATATTCTGGTTTTCCTGAAGTATAATTGCAGTTTCCCTTAAATGTAGCATTTAACACCTTAACAATAATTTCCCTTACTGTAAATTAATGGTAGTGACATGTTCCCATAAGCAGGCAAAACTGAACATGATAAGCATTTTCTAAAAAACAGAAGAAGAAGCTGTACCTAAGAGAGAGAAATTAATCTGGGTTTTTGTGAACTCTTATAACACAAAATTATGTCGAGGGCTAAGGAGAGGGACCAGGGTCTAAGTGTCAGGGCCCACCTGTAGATGTTGGCCCCTTCACTCTTCTAGTATTTACTCTGCTGTAATGTTCTCATTTTTTTCTTCTTTCTGTGTATCACTTATCTCATTACTCATTGCTCTATCCTGTCTCAGTAGGTTTCTCTCTCCTCCTGTGTAGACAGTAATAAGAGTATAAAGCAAGATGAACATATTAGTAATCATATCTTTCTCTGCTCCTGATAGAGATACTAATGAGTAAGGTCTGCCTTGTGTCTGAATGTGTAACCTTGGATCTGGAATTGGTAGGTCATTACAAAGGCGCATTGTATATGTCAAACACTGATACGTTTGGTCAGACCTATACATTTAAACCCACAACGTTGATCCTGTAATACAAATGTGCTCACATGGTTTGGTTTAATTGACCATGCATCAGTAATGCATTGTGTTAAAGCAGGACTTAACTAAATACATTCTATTGGCAAACTCAAGTAGGATGGTCAGTGTATTCACTAGAAATAGAACAGATAGAATTTTTATTGGGAGCCAAACTTATCCATTGTTTGAGTGGCACATTAGTGTATAATACAGTTAACAGGTGCCTCATTATTTCAAAGATAAATAGATATCATATAATCATAAGAAAACAACTATTATTATCTATTTTCTACATTGTGTGTATAATGCTGTTTAAATGGCTGGATTTTAAAGTCTGTTAAGTCTAAATGGACGCTCTGGATACATTCCAGGTTGAAGTACAGTTAAAAAAAATGTTTTTGAATCACCTATACTACATTTTAAATATCAAAGCACCAAAAAGTGGTTTGGTCAATTTTTCAAGTACGAGAACATCTAGACTCAACCTCGTTCCTCGTATCATTTGAAAAAGGATTACAGATGTTTAAAATGTTTCTAATGCTGTATCCATTTGTAAGGACATATCAAACAAAAAGGACCCTTAGATCCGGGAGGATCCTTTATCCAGTCACACAGATGTCTAGGATATGGAAACTTAATCTGACTTGCCATACACAGAAAGCGCTGTGATGAGAAAGTTTAAAACAGAAAGGTTCTCCTACAGGCTGTTCCAGTGATCTAGAAATCAGCATTACCTGAATATGCCCCCTTTTTTGCATGGCCTCTCCTCCCTTAGGAGGAGGCATTAATTCACTTATTGCATTTAGTGAATTGTTTTCAGCCTTCAGTGAGTTGAAACATTATAACCCATTTTTTTAACTACACATGGGAGCAGCAAAAGCATTGTGCAAATTCTTTTGCTCGTTTGCACATTTTTGCCAGCGCTGTTGCTCCGGCACCTGTTAAAAATTACAAACATTCTATCAACTCTCCCAGCAGACACCAACACACACGCACACACACTGACACACACACACACGCACACACTCACACTCTCGTACTTATGCACGAACACACACACTCATTATCATACTCATGCACTAACACACACACACACACCCACACACACACACACACACCCACACACACCCACACACACACACACACAGTCTGCTAGTTTCTGCCTAGTCATGTCTGTCCCAGAGAGGAGGACTCTGGCAGCCTCCTCCAGGGCCTCCCATTGAGCATCAGCAGGCCCCTTTAGTGGCCCAGTGGAGTCAGACTGATAGAGGGGGGGGGGGGGGGTGCAGAGGTCGAGAGGGATGCACTCGAGAGAGGGGTTATGGAAAGAGCCAAATGTTTTGTGAGGAGAGCAGTGGAGCAAAAGAGAGGGATGGAGAGAGCAAGGAGAGGAGAGGTGGGGGAGAGAAATAGAATGAAGGAGGAGAGTAAAATGAAATGGTGGGTGCGTGGATGAGGGTGTAATCTTGTAATGCAAAGTGTGTGTGGGAGAGGGAGAGAGTGTGTGTGTGTGTGTGTGTGTGTGTGTGTGTGTGTGTGTGTGTGTGTGTGTGTGTGTGTGTGTGTGTGTGTGTGTGTGTGTGTGTGTGTGTGTGTGTGTGTGTGTGTGTGTGTGTGTGTGTGTGTGTGTGTGTGTGTGTGTGTGTGTGTGTGTGTGTGTGTGTGTGTGTGCGCGCGCGCGCGCGCGTGCGTGTGCGCGCGCGCCTTATCTGGTCACCGCAGGGAAATGACTTCTGTCCCCTGCTGTGGAAGGAAGTGCTGACAGTCTCTTACCTCACAGCCCTTTCACTCTCATACTCACCCCCACATCTCTCACTCACATACTCTTACTCCCTCTTTTACAATCTCTCTCTCTCTCACTCTCATGCTTGCTCACACACGCACACACTTATACACTTTGTCTCTCTCACACACATAGTTGTTTTCTATTTATTTTCTATCTTTTCCACACACACCAATTCTAACTTCATAGTAAAATGGACACACACACACACACACACACATTACGTGCACACATGAGTACACTTATCTCCAAAGAAAAAAAGCTCGATCATATCATATGCTGACCATGTGCTTGGTATAAATTAACACACTAGGCCTCTGCTCATGTCGGAAAAGCAAAGGAGCCCCTAGATGTTTGGCAGTTAATATACCTGCTGCTGCTGCTCTGGAGGTAGCCAGGCCTGTCCATGTCCTCCCACAGTCGTCAGTACCGTATAAAATGCAGCCCCTCAAGGAAACCCCCCACCCCCACCCCCAATACTCTCCATACTGTCCATTAACTGGTTAGCATGTTATGGGGTCGTATTTAAATGAGTGCGTCATCTGCCGAGAAAAAACCCTGACTTATATATGTGACTGGATGCTATACAAGGAGCCACAGTGACTGTGTCTGTTTCTTTTTTTTCTAAAAAGCCTGTACTCAGTCTCAAAACTTTCTCTGTCCCCATGTCGGAGTATGTATGTCTGTAGTGTCCCTGCTTCGGGAAACTAATTCAGACACATGCACCTCCCTGTATGTATCAAGGTTGCCTGCTTACTCAGTGTCCCTTTACATCTCTGTCAGCGTATGTCCTTCTTTTTGTAAGTCGCTTTGGATAAAATCATCTGCCAAATGCAATTTAAAAAAAAGAGTAGGTCACACCAAAAAGGTGGTTTATTTACTCTTGAAACTCTTGTAAATGAAGGTGCAAACGTTTTGGTAACTACCATCCTCACTTCCTTTGAAACCTTTTCACCCTCACTTGCATTGTAAATACGCAGCTATTGTTACACATGTTTTTTGAACCTTACAGGCCACCGCCGCCCTGAAGGGTGCGGACTCTGGCCACCTTGCGTGCGTGTTGCCTGCCTGCCTGCCTGCCTGCCTGAAGGGCCTTTGTGTGGTGTGGTTTGGGTGGGCTACAATTACACCTTCGCATATGAACTCCCCACTCCACCCACACCTACTCCATTCCCGTTTGATTATTTCCCCGCAGCAAAACTATCCAGTCAAAAGGTGCAATCTGGTTGTCTCATTGTTATTATTAAAGAGGCCTATGAGAGCAGCAGGGGGATCTGGCGTAAATAGAGTGCAGCTCTATTCATCTCATTCATCTGTCCGTTTCCATCTCTTGCTAAAAGCTTGAGGAGATTTATCGGAGGATTCTGGCTGCGCTTCCCGCAGGTAGAGGCACGCACGCAGGTCCGGGGAGACTGTGAGCGAGTGGAAGCGAGCAAAAAAAGAAACCTTAAAATGATGGATTTCCTCTTGTTTTTTTCCCTGAAAATGACTAACTGCCATGACGTGTTTACACAAACCCTTCCTTGCTCGTATAGTCACTTGCCTCTGTGTGGAGATGTAAGTTAGGGTGCAGCTGTGCACTGACGTATATAGAGACCCAGTGTTTGCTGCTACATCTTGTTGAACGTGAACTGTTCAGTTTTAAAACTTCTCTGCTTGTAGTTGCTATAGTTATTACTCCAGAGTTGTATGTACTTTAAAATGGGTAACTATGTTTTGATGATGACAACAGTGGTAGCATGAAATACGCTAGACCGTAGCACAGTCGTCTGCCCAGACATGACCTTGAGCTTCCAAAGAATCCTTGATGGTGATCCAGATTACCACCAAAATCGTATTATTTCCTCATTGGCCCATTTCCAAAATGTAAAAATTTCATGTATTGAGAAGTTTTTTTGTGTGAAGTTGCTTACTAACAAACGGGCAAACAAACCAATACGGGCAAAAACACGACCTTTCTTGGCAGAGGAAATTTGTGTGCTTTATTACTGTGGCGCGAGGCTGTAAGGCTGTGATTAGGCACACCCACTTACAGTAAGTCTATTATTTTTCCTAAGAAGAAAGTGTCAGTGCCCTCACATTAGGACCTACGCGGTTTATTTTCCATGCTTTTATGCTTAACAAATGTGTCGTGTTAAGAGCCGAGTCAGAAAACTTTCTTTGTGTACATTTGTCTCTACGCCAAGAGCATAAGAGTTTCTTGTGTACTTGCTCACCTGCTGGTTTCTGAATGGTCCTCTTTGAAAATAATATGTAAAATGTTGTCGCACTGTTTTCAGTAAATGTTTTTAAACCATAAATGTTTCCAGTCTGGAACCCTGCAGCGAGACTGATGCAGTAGCAGTTGGATTGCTGATGGAAAGGTTACGGGGTCCACTGTAGGTGTGTCTGTGTGTGTCTGTGTGTGTCTGTGTGTGTCTGTGTTGTGATGGCTGACCAGACACTCACACACAGTGTTTGTGTGCTAAGTGAGGCATGAATTTGCTTCGAAGAGGACATGGTCATTGACATTAACTTTACAAGCACATTACCTCCACACCTGCCCCAAAAAAACTCCATAGCCTCTCACTGACACACACAGGCCACACACATATGAACATAAATACCCAACCACATATAGTTTGAACACATACACACACATACACACACATACACACACATGCACACACATGCACACACATGCACACACATGCACACACATGCACACACATGCACACACATACACACACATACACACACATACACACACACACACAAAACAGCAGCCCTACTCCGCTGTCCCTATGTAACCTATAAATACAGCGCTCTGCCTGAAAGCAGAATCCGTTTTTATTGGCAGTTCCACACCTCTCCCCGTGCATGTCTGGCTTTTTAAAAGGAGGGTGCCGACATAGGGTCTCTATCACTTTGTCTCCCCTTCTCTCCCTCTTTCTCTCTCTCTCTCTTCCCCTCTCCCTCTCTTCCTGTTTTTCCCTCTCTCTCTCTCTTCCCCTGTCTCCCTTTCTCACTCTCCCCCTCTCTCTTCTGCTCCCTCTTTCTTTCTCTCTTTCCCTCTCTCCCCTTCTCCTTCTCCCTCACTCTCTCTATTCTGCTCCCTCCTTTTTTCTCTCTTTCCCTCCCATAGGGGGTTAAACATCACCCCCCCCCCCCCACCAGTGGTCCCATGTCATCCGTTGGCACACGTGTCTCCTCTCTCACATGACTCGTGTCATGCTTTGAACAATGCACTTAGCAGCGTGCATTGATTTTTTTTTTTTTTGGAGGGGGGGGGGGGGGGGGGGTGTTAGTGGAACATCTTCATCCAGAGCTCACTCAGAGACCCTGTTAGTCTGGCATGCGTCCAGACCAGGGAGTGCTTCCTTCCTTTGAGGCTGTGCTGAAAGACAGGAGCAGCTACAATAGGAGCTGAACCATGATTCTGTCGGCCCAGCAGCCTCTGTTGTTTCACACACAGTACTTTACCATATCAAATCCCCCACAGACCCCCCCCCCCCCCCCCCCCCTGCTCACCTGTGCTTTAGTCTAATCTGTTGAGGTAGGTGTGCTGTGACTAATCTTCCTCCCCTTTGTTTCATCCTCCCTGTGTATCTACAGCATGAAGTACACTATAATAAAGTATGCAAAAACATATAACATTATGTACTTTGTACTTTGTTAGGGATACACAGTGTAAGTGCAGTGTAATACTGTGATCTGTAGTCCTTTGCTCCCTGCACACCCAACCACCAGTGCACTTATACTATACAAATCTGCCAATGTACATCTTTTTTGCAAAATGTTTTGATGGATGTACGAAAATCAAGGAGCTTTTTTGGTGCTTATGTGGCGGTGTGTACCTGCGTACTTTATATACTACAGTTCTGTTACTCATCACAGCATAAGCTTTTACTGCACAATTAAATGCAAGTTTCATGGTTCCTGTGTATCTACATCATTAAGTACAGTATAATAAATTGTGTAACAACATATAATATTATGTACTTACTCTTTACTTTAGGGTTAGTGTTGGGTATATAAAATGTTTCACGGTTCCTGTGTATCTACATTATTAAGTGCAGTATCATGAAGTGTGTAACAACATGTAACATTACGCACTTACTTTGTACTTTAAGGTTGGGTATATACAATGTAAGTACATCATATTACATGGTGTTACCTGTGAAATACAGTGTAAAACGGGCCCTTAAAATAAAGTTCTTACCCACTGCGTCCGAGAGTTTTTTTTTTTTGTTTCGGCATTTTTTCCCGCATGGTTGAATGTTATCGGAGTTAAAAACTACCAGCAGGAGCCCCACTAAAAGACTGTTGCGCGTGTCATCACCCTCATCCGGCTAAGCCAGACAGAGCAGCTCCACTCAGGGCGATGACTGAGGGAGTGTGTGCTGTGTGTGACTGGGGGAGTGTGTGCGGTGTGACTGGGGGAGTGTGTGCGGTGTGACTGGGGGAGTGTGTGTGTTGTGTGACTGGGGGAGTGTGTGGTGTGTGACTGGGGGAGTGTGTGGTGTGTGACTGGGGGAGTGTGTGCTGTGTGACTGGGGGAGTGTGTGCTGTGTGACTGGGGGAGTGTGTGCTGTGGGCTGGAGTGTGGAGTGCGAAGCTGCTGGCTGGCTGGCTGGTGGCAGGGAGCAACAGACCTGTGAGGTCTCTCACGGGGTCACAGACCCAGATGAGGGTAATCTCTTGAGAGTGTGATGACAAAGGGAATATTAAACATGTCTCTTTCACACACACACACACACACATACACACACATACACACACACATATTGTCTGTCATCTTCGCCTTGATGTGGGCGTAATGTTTCTAATGACTCCCTCTTCAATGCATTCTTGAGTCTGAAGTGCTCATAAAGGTTATCATCTTGGGGGAGATTTACGACCGCAAGTGTGTCTGATGCATATTCCCAGAGGGCTTTGCACAAGTGTCGAGATTTCTGTGTGATCATGTCATGCCATGCTACACATACACATTCATCTCAGTTTAAGCTTGTGTGGAAACCACAAAGACCCCTCAGGAGATTAATTGATTCGCCACAAGGCCTTTTTTGGATTTAGTCAAGCTGTACCCCAAACAGTCATAATCCTAATAGTTTGGCGGTTCAAGAAATTCTTGCAAAGTGAAGTCTTAATTTTCAGCATACTTAAGAGACAGAAGAATGGATTTGCGCAGGATTTGTCTTTGTAATAATTTAACATTTTTCTTTATTATTATGATATAATTTTCTCTCAATTTTCAGCATACTTCAGAGACAGAAGAATGGATTTGCGATGGATTTGTCTTTTGTAATAATTTCACATTTTTGCTTTATTATTATGACGGGCCTTTAACAATGCAGTCAGACACTTTGATTTAGTTGTATAATTTAGGCAAAGCTAGATGGTATCACTGCTATGGCCATTGCGTGGGAGGACATAAAGGTCTATTTACACAGAAGTGTGAGGAAATTAAAAATATATTTTTCTTTCCTTTCTTTTCTTCTTTCACCAGGTCCACACCAAGTTCCACTGTCGCCAGGCGCATACTATGGGCTCAGACACCTCGTGCCTCACTTTCTCCTATGACGGGACCACTCTGGCATCACGAGGAGGTGTGCACACACACACACACACACACACACACACACACACACACAGACACACACATACACAGACACACACACACACAGACACACAGACACACACACACAGACACACACACACACAGAGCATGTCTTTTGCACACACAGGCAGACAGACATACATGGACAGTATGGACAGTAGACAAGGCTATGGAAACAGGACTGATAGAGCCATATAGGATGGCATGAAATCCCCCAAATGTCACAAAGCGGCAATTGTTGTAGCGAGGAGACGGAAATGACCTTTCTAAGCTAAGATACTCTTCCTCTCTCTCCCTCATACACACACCCACACACAGACACACACACATACTCACACACTCGCGCATAAACACTCGTGCTTGCTAACTGAGGTCCACTTAAAATATTCCAGAAAAAACACGCTCTCCCTAATTTCGTCTTGAGCAATTTCTCGTAATTCTCATGTGTTGCCAGTACACGCTCACTCACGTTCTGTTTTTTGGTGCCAAATCATTCGCTCACTCAGTATGGCTCATTGACACACCCACACACCTTGCGCCCATTCTCTCTTCTGCGCTCACATACACACACACACACACATTCTTTTGAGAACTGCTTTCCTCCTCCTCCTCCTCCTCCTCCTCTTCCTCTTCCTCCTCCTTCCTCCTCCTCTTCACTCTCCAGCCCTCCGTCTGGAGTTCCCCGCTGACCCCTAGCGCGATCCTCGTCTGACCCCCAGACAGACCCCCCAATCTCTCCCTGACACACTCCCTCCACACTGAGTCACTCCCACCCGCCCCAGCCCCCCAACACCCCAAGTCAGCACCGGTCATGCTGCTGGCCCTCGCACAATCGGCCTGATTCAGCCCACACCTCCTGTGCACGCTCCCCTCTGGACCGGCCTCAAACACAAATGTGCCCTCTCGCTTTCTCTCTCGCTCTTTCTCTTTCTCTCGCTCTCTCGCTCGCTCTCTCTCTCCCTGTCTTTCTCTTTTGCTTTTCTTCATTCTCACACTCTGTCTTGCTCGCTTTCTGTCTCATTCTCTGTCTCTCTTTCTCTCTCTCTCTCTCTCTCTCTCTCTCTCTCTCTCTCTCTCTCTCTCTCTCTCTCTCTCCCCCTCCCTCCCTCTCTCCCCCTCTCTCTCTCCCTCTCTCTCTCCCTCTCTCTCTCTGTCGCTCGCTCTCTCTCTCCCTCTCTCTCCCTGCCACATCACTCACCAATCATCCCCACGGCGGCCCAGTGTTGTGCGTCACCAGCGGCCCTAACAAAAGCACAGCCTGTTTTCACTGGTGACGGCCATGATGATGATGATTATTGTTGCCGTGATGATTATGATGACGATGATAAGGGGTGATTTTTAGTGGTGTATTCCATTCCATTTTGGTTTGTGACAAACAGTGACTTTGTTTGGCAGGTGATGACACGCTCAAAACATGGGACATCCGAAATTTCAAGAAGCCTCTAAATGTAGCAACTGGACTGACCAGCTTCTTCCCAATGTGAGTAGTTCGTAGTGGACAAACAGGCTGTTGATGGGTCATTCTCACTAGCGAATGTTCAGGTACATGCAACAAATCTGCTTTGTAGCTGGTATGTCTCTGCTGTACAGTACATAAAGCAAAGCAGTCAAGCCCCATGACTGTATCTGTAACTACTCACAATGCTGTTGAGGCCCTCTGCCATTAGCCTCTATGCGCTCACTCGTTAAGACATGCTGTTTCACTCAAAACGTTATTTAAATAGACCCAGATGATGTAGTCCATTAGATATAAATGTGTAAAGTATTATTCTGTGTAGGTCTTTTTTCATTTGTTGGCTTTCTTTGGTTTGTGTGTCTGTTTGGATTGGGTTAGGACCGACTGCTGTTTCAGTCCAGATGATAAGCTCTTGGTGACGGGGACATCTGTGAGGAAGGGTGACGGCAATGGAAAGCTGGTGTTCTTCGACCGAGCAACCTTCCAGAAGGTCTACGAGATCGAAGTTACCAATTCGGTAAGTACACACACACACACACACACAGACTTTCACACACAAGCACTGTTTATTATTTACGTAATGAGATAATTGTGAAGCTTGTATGTTTAAGTCTAAAGACTAGACTTAACTCCATGACTGTTATTTAAAACTTCTTCCTGGAGTGACATTTCTCTGGAAGTGTCCACTTGAGTCGGGGCCTCTCAGCTGCATTTCTTCCTCATCCTTTTAAATCATTTAAATCAGCCCCAGAGGGATTAGTCTCCTCTCAGCCCCTCAGAGCCGGCTGGACAGGGCTGGAGGTAATTTCATGGTGAGGGGACGTTCATTAACTGGCCGCCCATCCTACTTAATGGAGCAGGAGTTATCTCCATTCAAATTTCCGGCCAAGAAGTCCATTTTTATTTCGCTCTTAGAAATGCAAAGACTCAGAAGGAACCCAGAGTTGCTTGAATGCACCAACCAGCCTGCTGCCGTGCAATATCGCCGAAAAAGTTTTTGCTGCAAAAATTTTTGATGGACTTTTGCCTGAGAGGCTGTATTTATCCAGAGAAAGAAACGTGTCCCACCTCTCCAAGGCAGTTCCAGTAACAAAGGCCTGGTAGTGTTTGTGTCTGTGTGTGTTGTAGATCGGCCAAACTCAAGGAGAAGGGCTATTTGATAGGCCTGATTTGCCAGCACGGCACACATGTGCTGAGTTTCTTGATGCAGGCCCTCCAGTTAAAAGAAAGGGGTGTGCTGGAACACACACATGTACACACAGACACACAGGCTAGCACACAAAGAGTTATTCATATAAAATGGTTATTTTCATCAATCATAGCTAGCACTATCCAGTGTTGGGATGATGACAGTTTGGGTTCACGCCACTTGCCAAAGTTCTAAAAAATGGAAAGACACCACATTCACTTTTCATTCGGTTTAAGTAGTTTTTAAGCTTGAGAGAAGAGCAGTTCAGAGAATTCATAAATACTGAGAATGACGGACTGTTTTCTTTGCGCTGATTCTCTGGGCGCCCCTAAACCCGCTCTTCTCATGTGAACTGACATGGGAGGTAAAATTTGTGAATTGTGATGATAACCAAGGGACAGTGGACAGCGTGGCGTTTATGTAGCAGAGCTTCATGCGTGCTCGAGGTGGGAATGCTGCCACCAAGCAATGTGGTTGTAACATCTTTTAGTGCAATAACTTTTGCTACACAACTGTCAAGTCTATTATCCCATTTTACCATGGTTACTGACTTAAGGTCTAGTCATTAGTTTTATAGTACTTTTGGTTATCAAAGATTTCAATGTCATTCCATTGTTTTGTTGAGCCTAGCTAAGCAAAATTGCCAAATGCTGTGTAATGGCACTAAAAATCAATTACAGACACATGTAACATATCGCTTTTCAGTATTCTTCCATCTGTTTATCATTTGCCAAGATTCCAGAACTCCTAACTTTATCTTAAGTCGCCTACAATCATGAACACAAGTGTATTACTGCTGGGAGATGGGGACGACTTCATTGGTGCACAGCTATCAAAAGTCAATTCACACACTTTCGAAAGAACGCATTTCAGTGGGAAATTCAACAAAGCTGTGTTATAAAGCACGCAACCCTCAAGCCATTGGAATCAGGTGTTATTAACATGTCCAAATGTCATAGAGTTATTATGAGGAGAAGTAAAACAGAGATACAGAGACATTAGCACTGGACGCTGTGTGACTGGGAGTATGCTTTTACAAAAATCCAGCATTTGCCTGATTCCAATGGCTTTCAGGGTTTGTTTTCACCTAGCTAGACTTGCTGCCAGGGGGAGAGCTTGAAGGTTCTGGATGTCCGCGGTTACCATAGACTGTATATAACGGCGGTTACTAATAATGCCAGATCCTTTCCTGCATCTAGACCCACATATAGACTGGCTACACTGGATGTGCCCTCAGCCATCAACCTTCAACAAGAAACTACTTCCAACTGTGTTCCATAACAGCTCATGTGGGCTCATTCAAATAAGAATGCACAGAATGCGTAAAAATGCCCCTCGAACATACATACCAGCCTCTCACCTGATGGAGGCCCGGATGGAAATGTAGACTGATAGGCGTATCTCTTGTCTGTCTTCCATACATCTGTGAACCCGCCCAACACCCCCGCCTCCTGCCTCCCCCCCCCACTCAGGATTTCACATCTGCAGGCAATAGAAGAGAAGATCGTTGCCTCTCTCTCTGCCGTGCCGCATCATGAGTGGTCGACATGCACCCGACCGACCCGCCAAGCTATTTACTGTGTTTACGCTCGCCCCTCTCCACCCCTGACCCCCCTCCCACCCTACACACACACACACACACACACACACACACACACACACACACACCAAACCTAAAACCCCCAACTCCAGTCAGCCAGGGCGTTCGTGTCTAAGTGCCGCCTTTATGAAGTGGCGTACCAGGCACTCTCCTGGGAGGGAGAGCCACCAATCATTCCCAGTGTAAACACCCTCCATAACCTGGGCCCTGGGTCGTGCTTTTGTCAGCAGAGGGCTATGCACTCTCAGGCAGGGCTAAGTAAATACTTTGCAGGGGCATGTTTGATGGTTGTAAGTCAAGTTCGTCAGAGCACAGGTGAGAATCAAGGGGGCCTGGGAATGTTGCACAGTGATTTTTTTTTGTTTTCTTTTTGTGGCACTCCTAGTTTTGTCTGCTCTTAATTGATGTTCTGTAAATATTGTGCAGACTTTTTGGCCGACATTTGTTGTTTTGTAGAACTCTCATGAAATGATGGTTCATGAAATTGTTTTTGTCAGTGCTGCTGTGGGATGCTGTGTGTGGTTAGCTGGGTGGTTGGGCTGCTGTCAGCTTGACGAAGCACACTCATTCACAACTCCCAACATGCACATATCCGTGCCCCTCTTGGAACATGAACTTGGAACATCTTCTCTCCTCTCCTCTCCTGTCCTTTCTTCCTGACCCATACCCCCACTGCCCCCATATCCCCAGCCTAATGAAAACGTCTACCTGGTCCATGAAATATTAAAAAAAATCAACACAGAAAGCAAAGAGTCTGGCTAATCACTAATCCTGACTCTGTATACAGACACCGAGTGTCTGGGCTTTATATCCCAGGCTTTTTAGAAAGCTCCAGGCAGGTTAAAAGCATATACAAGAGAGAGACGGTCCCACCTTCTCTCATCCGACAGGACCCAGGTGCTTGTCGGGGGAGCGTCTGACAGCTCGGGCTTGCAGGAGATCTCCAGGGCTGAAGAGAAAAGCCAGAAAAGGGGGCTGGTTTGTTGCTTCGCTGCTGTCTCCCTCTCACCCCCCCCCCCCCCTACCTTTTTCCTCCACTGCTCTTTGAAAAGAGAGCAGAGGGGGAAAAAAATGAAAGTGATGTGCCGGCTATGCTCGGTAAACTGTTGACAGGCAAGGCTCTTATCTTAGCCCGTTTGCTATTGTTTCTCCGTCCGTTGTTTGCCCGTGTGGGAATTCCTGTGGATTTGTAGAAAGGGGTTAGTGGGGGAGGCCTTTGAGTGGCAGGACCACACATTCACTTCCTCTGACCATACCGCACACACACACACACTTTTGTTGCCTTTTGTGTGCTGTGTATGTCCCCCTTAAATACACCCCTATGAAAATGTAAGTTATGTCCATACCCACAAACTTTTACACACACACACAATCCACCACAAAAACCACTAAAAGATTTACTTTGAGCAAAAGAAAAGAAATGTAGACGTTTGATAGTGGTATCTCATGTTACAGTGTGGAGAATGAGTCAGACAGACAGTTTAAATGCCTCGACCTTAAACGAGGGCGTCCTGGAGAGCTTAATGCATCATTTCAGAACCCCACTGAGTGTATGACTGATGACCCGCCCGTGAGTCACTAGCTGTTGGCCAGTACAGCTGTGCCAGTGGAGATGGAGATGGAGATGGATCCCGTGACCTATGCAGGAGAAATGACTGATGGGACGAGTCAGAAGTTTGCTCCTAGTTCTGACTGGAAAGGCTAATAAGAAGTGATCACTTTCTAGGGGAGTCCCATGAAGAATCTCCTGAAGAATCGCCTGTCTCTCCTCACAGCACCTCCCTAGCCCCCTTTACAGTGCTAACATCTCAACTTGTCTCACTTACACTTTCTGAGCACTTGGGTCTTCAGAGTGTAAAGCACTTTCATATCTCTTCTAACTGTTCACAGATCAGCTAATGCTGAGCTTTTTGCACACAGGTAGAACTAATACATGATAGCAAGACCTTTACCTCTGTGAAGCCAGGGTTTCTCACCTGTGCTGATGTCTTTGCACATCATCATATTAAATACACTTCACGCTGTGCTCTAATGTCTCCAGTTTGCTAGGGCTTGATTGTTAATCTCTTTGTATAAATGAGTAAGGAGAAGTAAGGCAAGGTGAGATCTATTTATGTAGTACATTTCATGCATACAAGCAGTTCAGTGTGCTTAAACATAAATAAATGCAAGAGGAGCCGATTAAAAAGCAGAGAACAATATATATAGTAAAAAGGTTCATGGTGAACAGTTTTAAAATATTTTGTAAGTAAATGTAATACACTGAGATCTAGCCCAGTGCACTCCTAACTCTGGATCTGGTCTGTCCCAGACATGGGTCATGTCTCCTCAGCTGTATTCAGACTGAAATCCAATCCTGTTTTTTTTTTTTATATATCTGATCAGAATTTGATCAGATTTTCTGGCAGACCTATTTGTATTGTATATCACAAGTGATCAAATCTAGTCTGTTCAGCC